>OX235273.1:151148739-151245497 GCA_944472155.2 Trichobilharzia szidati
CTGTCTTTCTGCATGACTAATTCAGTGTAGTTTATCCACTTATCAGTCCTATATCTCCCAATGTAATTTCAAAAGTATATATCCGTGTATGTAGAGTATTCAGCTGACGAGTTCTACCGAAATTTGATGAATTCATTAAATCTTTTTTTTTTTTTTTTTTGATTCACAGCTTGATTTCCACACCGTATTTTCAGTACAAGTGTGGAACTTTCAGCATGGATATCGGTTGCCCAAATTCAGGCATACCATAGATATCGGGTGTGCGCCGGCAGGGGTTCGAACCCCGGACCATGTGCATGGTCGGCGAGAGTCCTAACCACTGTGCCACCGACGCTTTATTAACCTTTATTGCTTGTTTTAAAATATTTGTATAGAATGTAGAAAATTTTTAGTAAAGTTTATTGCACGGTATTTTGCCTTCTTGAAAGTGTCCTACCTATGGGTAATCAAAGCAGCTGGATATCTTGACGGAGATTAATCACGTCGGTCAAAAAGACCTTTTCGTGTAGATAAGATCCGGATAACTGCGTTTGTGAAATCTAATATTTCAGGAACCTATCTGGTTAGTAAGCCTGAAGTGTAAAGTCTGAGGATGTGCATGTTGACCACCACAAAGAGAGACACAACATGCTGTCTGGGTCTGGTCAGACGCACACCAACTAAAACAAAACTTAAATCATCTAAAGCATCTGTAAGCGGGTTGGCGGGCTAGTCGTTTATATTTGGTTCATATCAAGTTGATTCACTTTGACGTATTGATTTTAGCCCCATGTTTACTTTGACTTCCTGGAATCGTGATGGCAAATTATGTTCACCTGTTCCTATAAGAAGATTGGAACTAAACGTGTTTTCTTTTTATTTGTGGGCACTATAGAGTCTCCAGGATTATTTCATATTTGTATTGCATAACCGCAGTCAAGAAATTTGAGTGGAATCACGATGCGAGTATCAACCAATGAATAAATGTATAAAGAACAAGAATCAAAGGCGTATTAAAAAGAGAACATTTCTCGCCGCCAGACTGATTCCACTTTACAACATGGAATGCTCATTAACCTACTGAAAAGTAGACATAAGTATCCTTTCCCCCGTGTCAATCCAAAATGCATTTACCAGCTTACTTGTACTTGCGACAGTAAATACATAGGGAGGATTGACAGGAGAGCATTTATTAGATCTCCTGAGCATATTCCTAAAAGTCTCCGTATGAAAGGAAGCAAAGTGTTCCCAAGTGCAGCGGCTTTACAACTGATTGACACGGGAAATACAATGGAAATTAGTCAGGCTTTCAAAATAATCAATATATACAAAGAAAAGCATAGTTATTTAGGTTCACAGAAGCCAATGGCATCAAAAGACTTCGATGCAACCTACGCGTACAGAAAAAGAGTGTGACTAATCTCTCACTACCCTACCTGGTAACCATAATTGTTTTGTTCGTGTACTTTTGTGTTTTGTCCTGTTGCGTAACATTTTGATTTTCACTTACTGACTGAGTTGAACTCACTATTAAGGTTTCAAATCTACTAAAATTAAATTATTTTATCCATTTTATAATTTTATATCACTATTTAACCCCCACCCACATCCGCACTCCTAAACTCTCCATCATAATATGTACAAATTCACTCTGTTGTTCTGTCTTGTATTTTGTCTGTAGTCTATCCTTGTATCGAAGGGAAATCTGAACTCCACCCCCTTTGTTTAATCACTACATAAATAGTTACTCTCTTTTAACGCACTAAATATTTGTCTACTCTAAACATCATCTTTGAAATTATGTTGATCCCATTTTCTATCTATAAGTTAGAAGTATATTCAGACAGGATTTTGTAACATATAATTGATGTATTTGGGATGTGGGCAGTTGAGGAGGGAAAATCCACGAAAGAAAACGAGCGCTTATTCTCCTGCAAAACCTTCGTTCCTTGGAAGTGGTTGTATGGAATATAAAAATCACACCATTGAAAAGAAATCAGATCGCTGTATATGTAACCCTTCAGAAAATGTCATTGAATGGTAAGTACAAATTTTGAGAGTTCTATAGTTCTAATTATAAGGCCAACATGTTTATCATCTATCCCAGATGACAGACACTCGATTTGCAATCTGTTCACTCGATTGTGGAAGCAGTAGCGATAAATATAGATGTAAGTGCAAAAGAGGCACACCACACCACATGGCACACGGCGTTGTGGCGTGCCCCGGTAGCTTAGTTGGTTAGAGCGCCGTACTTATAATGCGGAGGTCGAGAGTTCGAGCCTCTCTCGGGGCACTGGTTTTCATCATCCCCCTCAGTATCATTGTCAGTTGCAGTCTCAGTGTTCACTGTCAAAATTCATCACCAAAATCACTTCACCCTCCTAATAAATTTAAAACAAGCAGCACCGTGTATGTGTTGGGTGGGTGGAGAACCTGATTATTTGATGAATTTATCAAACATTTCCGTAGGATGAGAAGGGAATTTTGACGAAGTCATGTTCTACGCGATCCACTCATTTTGGTAGTTGCCTTAGAATTTGTAGCCATCTGCCATTTAAAGTGATCACAGCATCTACTGTACGCCAGCGGTATAACAGTGACTAAGGGGCAAGTCTCATAACCCAAATAAATCTTGAGGGCGAATTCGTATTATTTCGTGGTATTTTTTATATTTGCTGGGTTTTCAGGGCTTTTATTGTAGTTTACAATTTTCAGGGGGTTTAGGGAAATCATGGGGCGAATTTAGAGGTTTCAAACGTGCTACGAGAAGGAAGTGACCTCGGAGATGAATTTGAATTATGGACACTGAGAGGGATGATGAAAACCAGTGCCCCGAGAGAGGCTCGAACTCTCGACCTCCGCATTATAAGTACGGCGCTCTAACCAACTAAGCTACCGGGGCACGTCCTGACGCCGTGTGCCATGTGGTATGGTGTGGTTTTGCACTCACATCTATATTTATCGCTACTGCTTCTACAATCTAGTGAAGAGATTTCGAATCGAGTGTATGAAAAGTGCCCCAGAAGACGAACAGTAGAATAAAACTGCCCCAGATGGCACTTCAGAAGACGAAGAGACGAATAAAAACTGTCAAGGAACTTAGCCCTAAGTTCCTATTGTAACGTAGGCGATTGGAACCGATAATGACTGAGTATTTCGTTTCAACTTTAAATCCAAAACACCAGTATTCCTTGAACGAATTTTTATTGTTTGGCAATTAATGCGAGACAAAATACAGAGTCTACAAACAAATGTTTAGTACAAATGAAGTTATTAAGTACTTTCATTCGTATTCCTTTCCACCTTCATCCAACTTGCACGCGATAGAACCATTCGCGCCTTCGAGTTGCCCACCAATGGCTACCAGTTCCAATAAACAAACGTTCAATGTTCACGTCCATTGACAGAGAGTGTCACTAATCTCTGACTACCCTATCTGGTAACCATAATTGTTTTATTCCTGTGTTTTTGTTTTGTTCTATTGCATAACATTCCACTCAGTTATGATTTTGATTTTGATTTACTGACTGAGTTGAACTCACTATTAAGGTTTCAAATCCATGAAGATCAAATTATTTGATCTATTTTATAATTTCACTTCTCTATTCACCCACACCCACATCCGCACTCCTAAACTCTCCATCATAATATGTATAAATTCAATCTATTATTCTGTCCTGTATATTGTCTGTAGTCCATCCTTGTTTCCAAGACAAATCTGTACTCCAACCCATGTTGTCTAATTACTATATACATAGTTACTCTCTTTTAACGCACTGAATAATTGTCTGCTCAAAAAATCATCTATGTTTACAGGTTTTCATCATGAGCTGACATTAGTTAGAGAACCATTGGAAAACCTGTGAGTACTGCACAGCTGTTTCGTCCTAGTTTGGGGCTCTTCATCAGTACGCACCCACCGGGATTCGAACCCAGGACCTTCTGGTTACAAGGCAAGCTCGTACACCATTAAGCCACTGGGACCCGATCCAATGGTCCATGAATTCTAACTTCTGCCAATTCACGACATAGCGTGACCCCTAGCCATTGTCTTCGGTGAGTATTTGTCCTCACGCCCGACCTGCTGCACCCTACTGGTCACGACTTCTTACCAGAACCCCAGGTAACTACCCACCTGAATAGGGCAAGTCGCTAGTGAGCATCTCATTGATTTTCAAGTGTTGGTTTTCCAATCGTGCTCTGACTAATGTCAGCTCATGATGAAATCCTGTAACCAATCAAATCCCTACAAACCAAAACTTGAACATCATCTATGTGTACACATTTGTGTATCAGAGAAGTATGTACAATGCCTACTTCTTCCTTGGTCGTAGATGGATAGACATTTATTTATTTAGTTATCTTGTTTATTTAGTTAATCTATGTACCTTTCCCTTATTACTACGATTATTATTATTACTATTCTCACTCTGAATTGTTCCCGCTTGTTCCACTTGTCATTCTAAATCAAAAATCAAAACAAGATTTTGAGCGAACAATTGTTTTCGATAACTTCTTCTTCAGGCTCCACAGTTATAAATCCATGAATAATAGAGTACATATAGCCAATAAAGGCAAATGAAAATAATATCAGAAACTGTATTGGGGTGCATGTGTAAGTTGAGATGATAGTCCATTAGTTAACATAATCAATCAAATGTGTATAGGGTGTATAGTCAGAAAAATGTGATGAAGTGTGAATGAACAATTGGGTGATATAATGCTGCACTATATCGCAATTGTTCGCTCAAAATCTTGTTTTGATTTCAATATGGGGATGTTTCATTTACTAAATCAAAAAATTTTATTTTTTATTTTTGCGATATTGAATTCTATCTTACCAAATTTCATACCATGTTATGTAACATTTTATATTCGCCTACTAATCCTGTAATTATGCACCCCCTCCCAACAATATCTATACATCCATCCATCTTATGCATTATTCTATACATATAACATTGATTGTTTTGCTACTTGACATTAAACTATGATTAGAGTCACAAACATTTTAATTTTAATTGCATTTCTTACCTTTACTACTATTATTATTTCATGCATTCACAACTTTGATTTGATTCCCTTACCGAATATAATTTCTTAAAAGCCATATGCGTACAGATACGGTTGTACAGCTCGTCATACCTATGTTATTTTAAATTCGATTAATTTCCCTGGAGAATTTCGAACCAGTCCGTCAAACGAAACGTTGGAATTCCCAATTTCAATTTCACTGAGATTTTACAAATACAATTTCTAAATATATAATCAAGGAATTTGAGTGAAGTGAACTTGACTGTATGAAACATTGAGTCAAATTAAAATCACACCATTGAAAAGAAATCAGATCGCTGTATATGTAGCCCTTTCAGAAAATATAATTGAATGGTAACTACAAATTTTGAGAGTTCTACAGTTATAATTATAAAGCCAACATGTTTATCATCTATCCCAGATGACAGACACTCGATTGGCAATCTGTTCAGTCGACTGTAGAAGCAGTAGCGATAAATATAGATGTGAGTGCAAAACCAAACCACGCCACATGGCACACGGCAACAGGACGTGCCCCGGTAGCTTAGTTGGTTAGAGCGCCGTACTTATAATGCGGAGGTCGAGAGTTCGAGCCTCTCTCGGGGCACTGGTTTTCATCATCCCTCTCAGTGTCAGTCTCATTGAACACAATCCGAATTCACCACCGACATCACTTCCTCCTCACAGTAAATTTAAAACAATCAGCAACTGGGATGTGGGAGTGAGTGTTTTGTTGTGGGAGTTGGTTATTTAATGAATTCATGAAACATTTCGGTATTATGAGAAGGGAATTTCAGATAAATCATGTTTCGCGTGGTACACTCATGATGTTATTTGCCATAGAATTTGTAGCGGTTTATCATTAATTGGGATAACTGCATCCTGTAAACACCAACACTGTCCTATTTCACTTTTAAAAAATTGAATATCATTACCAGAATTAACTTCGATGTTTACGGGATGAAGTAATCCTGATGATGACGCAAAGTTCGACGTATTCTAATGTAACTCCTAGAGTATTTGTCCTGCTTAGACCTAGCACCAAGTAGGCCGTCCAAAATATGAAATATATTTCGGGACTAAAATCGTAGTGCCTTGCTGACTGCTTAAATAGCTAGGGATCGTTAACTGACGAATCAACATAACACGACGTCGATGGCATGCCTTATGGCATGGATGCTTGACCGTGAGCCCTCAGCTAAATGAGTCAACTTAAACAGTGAAAGTCAGCATGCAGAGGTGAGTGATGAATGCTGTAGGTTAATAATTTTGCGAAATTATTTACTGCAACAGACGTTCCAGGGACTGATATACTGTCTTTCAGGAAATACTCTTGTTGACCTGCAGCATAATTCAGTTCATACTGCTGTTTTTGGTAGAGACTATGGAGGAATTCAGAGACTCGTAAACATCCTGAGTAGTAATAGATATTTTGAGACAAAATCTCGGAGTCATATGGAGATATTTTGAGGTACGGGGGAAGCCTCCCCCCCAACAAATTACGTTAACAAGATAGTGCTCATTTCCTATTGGCGGAATTCACAAATAAAAATGTCTTGAGGCAATTCAGAGGATAATTATTGGGGAGATGCAACATTCCTCTCCTCCTCCCTCCCCCAAAAAATAAAGTGACACCCCAAATTCCCACAAATTATCAAAAAAATTTCCAAAACTCCTAAATACCTCTAAATTGACACTATAATTTCACTAGACCAACCAAAAAATTCCGAAACCAGAAAAAACCTCTTAAAAGCACTCCAAATACCCAAAAAACCACGAAATAATACGAGTTTGTCCTGAAGATTAAGTTGGGTTGTTGGACTTGCTACTTATTCACTGTTACACTGCTGACATCCAGCAGATGATGCTGTCAATTTAAATGACAGACGGCTACAAATTCTAAGGCAACTAACAACATGAGTGTACCACATGCGACATGATTTCTCCGAAATTCCCTTCTCATCATACCGAATTGTTTGAGGAATTCATTAAATAACCAACTCCCTCAACAAAGCACTCACTCCCACACACCATTTGCTGCTTGTTTAAAATCTGCTCTGAGGAGGAAGTGATTTCCGTGATGAATTCGGATTGTGTCGAATGAGACTGACACTGAGAGGGATGATGAAAACCAGTGCCCCGAGAGAGGCTCGAACTCTCGACCTCCGCATTATAAGTACGGCGCTCTAACCAACTAAGCTACCGGGGCACGCCACAACGCCGTGTGCCATGTGGTGTGGTGTGCCTCTTTTGCACTTACATCTATATTTATCGCTACTGCTTCCACAATCGAGTGAACAGATTGCAAATCGAGTGTCTATCAACTGGGATAAATGATATCCAGTAAAATGAACCTAATTCATTCACTCACTCTACTGTAGGATAAGAAATATTTATAGTTTTGATTTCATTGATTCAGAGCTTTCCTTCCTGAAAGCCACGCTCTCAAAAAACGGTCACTCGAACAGATTTATTGACGGAAACACGAAAGATAAGCAGTGGAAACTGGTCACTGACTCAGTTCCATAGAAAACCATATTCATAAATTTGGAATTCAAAGGTGATCAGCCTTCAGATATGCTCAGAAATTGTCTCTCTAAGTCAGTCAGTAAGACGTCCCTTGCAGTAAAATTACAAATGTCGTTCACCAGCCGCAATTTGCTCTCCGTCTCTGTGAAAGATAAGCTCCCCCCTCCCATCGACAGGCCGCCTTCATCTGCGGCTATCAGTTCGCCTGCTTTTGTGGAGCAGATTGCACTGGCCGTAGTCAGAGAAGGCTTCCCACACGGATACGCGAACATACTCCAGCTGCATGGTGTCACCAGGTAGAGAGAAAGAGTGTGCGAAGCTCTATTCTAGAACACCTGATCGACCTCTGTCATTCTGCCAACAACCCCAGTCATGATTTTAGGATCATCTACCGTATCCATGCTAACTTGTAGGCGGCTGTTTCTTCGCTATAGTCTTCTAAATACAGCGGAGGCATTCATCATACATGAATTTATTCGAGAACTTTGTGTACAAGTGAAGTATGTACAATGCTTGTAGAGGGATAGACATTTATTTATTTTGTTTATTTAATTATTCTATGTACTCTTCCCTTATTACTACGATTATTATTACTTTTCTCACTCTGAATTGTTTCCGGCTGTTCCACTTGTCATTCCAAATCCCAAATTATTAATTTTTATTTTTTTATTTTCACAATATTGAATTCTATCTTATCAAATTTCACACTATGTTGTGTAACATTTTATATCCGCCGACTAATCCTATAGTTATGCATCCGTTTCCGGCATCTATACACCTTATGTATTATTCTACATATAATTGTTTTGCTACTTGACATTTAACTATGATTATAATCACAAGCATTTTAATTGCATTTCATATTATTATTATTTCATGTATTCACACCTTTGACCTGATTCCCCCACTGGATATAATTTCTCGAAAACTGTATGTACATGATTGTCCAGCACGTTATAAACTTGTTATTTTAATTTCGATAAATTTACCTAAAGAATTTCGAATGAAACGTTGGAATTCCCAATTTCTATTTCACTGAAATTTTACAAATACAATTTCTACATGTATAATCAAGGAATTTGAGTGAAGTGAACTTGACTGTATGAAACATTGAGTCAAATTAAAATCACACTATTGAAAAGAAATCAGATAGTTGAAAATGTAGCCTTTTGAGAAATCTCATTGAATGGCAACTACAAATTTTGAAAGTTTTACAGTTATAATTATTAAGCCAACATGTTTATCACCTATCCCAGATGACAGACACTCGATTTGGAATCTCTTCACTCGATTGCAGAAGCAGTAGCGATAAATATAGATGTGAGTGGAATACCACACCACATGGCACACGACGTTGTTGCGTGCCCCGGTAGCTTAGTTGGTTAGAGCGCCGTACTTATAATGCGGAGGTCGAGAGTTCGAGCCTCTCTCGGTGCACTGGTTTTCATCGTCACTCTCATTGTCGGTCTCATTGGACACAATCCCAATTTCAGTGAATGAGAAATCCCCATATTGAAAGCAAAACAAGATTTTGGTCGAACAGCTGTTTTCGATAACTTCTTCTTCAGGCTCTACAGTTATAAATCCATGAATAATAGAGTACATATATCCAATAAAGGCAAATGAAAATAATATCAGAATCTGTATTGGGGTGCATGTGTAAGTTGACATGATAGTCCATTAGTTAACATAATCAATCAAATGTGTATAGGGTGTATAGTCAGAAAAATGTGATGAAGTGTGAATGAACAATTGGGTGATATAATGCTGTTTTATAGTCAACAGAATACAAGTGTCATTGAGGTGAGAGAAATGCGATAGCCACAAAATACATACAAACACACATTAACAAAGGTGGCACTGAATGTGAGGGCTGACCGACAATGTCTAGTGGTAAAATAAAATAAAGAGGCTAAATTGCAAATTATAATAAGATGTTACAGAATTGATAGGCTTAGTATAAAATCACAAAGGTTGACAAAAATTAAGGGTAACAATGGGGTGAAATAAAATGGGCGGAGAAATGGATAATAAAGACATGATATCACAAAATGATAATAATAGTACGAAAAATTATGATCCTGGTGACCTTATAGTGGGCCAGGTTAGACAGAGAGAGTGAATAGATTTTTTCTGTACACATAGGTCTGGCCTCTCTCTACTAATATCTATAGCCTCAGCTATGGCTACGAGGCGTAGTCGTGTGCCTTTGGGGAGATTGTTCGGTATTCGATACACAAATGTAAATGACTCATCTACTTTGATGCAGTGTTCGCTATCCACTAGATGAGACAGAATTGCACTATTTAATCATTTGGTTGCTCTTTTCCCAAGTCAAAGAGGAATATGTTCACGAGTGCGTAAGGGTAAATTTCTACAGTTCTAATTACAAGGCCAACATGTTTATCATCTATCGCAGATGACAGATACTTGATTTGGAGTCTCTTCACTCGATTGTATAAGCAGTAGTGATATATATCTATGAGTGTGTGAACACACAACACCACATGGCATACGGTATCGTGGCGTGCCCCGGTAGCTTAGTTGGTTAGAGCGCCGTACTTATAATGCGGCAATCGAGGATTCGAGCCTCTCTCGGGGCACTGGTTTTCATCATTCCTCTCAGTGTCAGCCACAGTGTCAGTGTACCCGGGATACACTCCCTTCTCACAGTAAATGTGAAACCGGCAGCTTGTGTAAAAGTGGTGTGTTGTGTTGTACAGAGGCAGATTATTTAATGAATTCATCATACATTTCGATAAGATGAGAAGAGAATTTCAGAGAAATGGTGTTGCATGTGGTGCACTCATTTTGTTAGTTGCCTTAGAATTTGTAGCCGTCTGTCATTTAAAGTGACAGCAGCATATAATCTACGTCAGCAGTATAACAATGTGTAAGTGGCAAGTCTCAAGACCCAACTAAATCTTGAGGACAAATTCGTATTATGTCATGGTATTTTAGGTATTTGCTGGGTTTTCAGGGCTGTTATTGTAGTTTACGATTTTCAGGGGGCTCAGGGAAATCATGGAGCGAATTTACAGGTTTCAAACGTACTACGAGAAGGAAGTGTTCTCGGAGATCAATTTGCATTATGGACACTGAGAGGTATTAGATGGTTGGAGGCAATCGGCAGGAAGCCTTGGACCTAGGTTTCGTGCTAGTTGGCACTCATCAGCAAGGCGTATCTGCAACCTTGAAGGAACTGATGTCCCTTCTGAGATTCGAACCCGCGTCACCCAGTGCTGCAGTCAGAGACGTTACCACTGAGCTATTCAGGCTCGCGACTGACCTCCTGTAGGACTGTATTGGATATTTTTGATTGCACACTAGTCAGTGACTAGTGTAATGTATCTAGTCCTATCTTCGGTGCAGACTGAATTCTATCAGTCATGTTTGCAATGTGGCCACCATGCTAGGTGGCTCGCCATTACGGTGCACTGTGAGTGGTTGGTATTAGATGGTTGGAGGCAATCGGCAGGAAGCCTTGGACCTAGGTTTCGTGCTAGTTGGCACTCATCAGCAAGGCGTATCTGCAACCTTGAAGGAACTGATGTCCCTTCTGAGATTCGAACCCGCGTCACCCAGTGCTGCAGTCAGAGACGTTACCACTGAGCTATTCAGGCTCGCGACTGACCTCCTGTAGGACTGTATTGGATATTTTTGATTGCACACTAGTCAGTGACTAGTGTAATGTATCTAGTCCTATCTTCGGTGCAGACTGAATTCTATCAGTCATGTTTGCAATGTGGCCACCATGCTAGGTGGCTCGCCATTACGGTGCACTGTGAGTGGTTGGTATTAGATGGTTGGAGGCAATCGGCAGGAAGCCTTGGACCTAGGTTTCGTGCTAGTTGGCACTCATCAGCAAGGCGTATCTGCAACCTTGAAGGAACTGATGTCCCTTCTGAGATTCGAACCCGCGTCACCCAGTGCTGCAGTCAGAGACGTTACCACTGAGCTATTCAGGCTCGCGACTGACCTCCTGTAGGACTGTATTGGATATTTTTGATTGCACACTAGTCAGTGACTAGTGTAATGTATCTAGTCCTATCTTCGGTGCAGACTGAATTCTATCAGTCATGTTTGCAATGTGGCCACCATGCTAGGTGGCTCGCCATTACGGTGCACTGTGAGTGGTTGGTATTAGATGGTTGGAGGCAATCGGCAGGAAGCCTTGGACCTAGGTTTCGTGCTAGTTGGCACTCATCAGCAAGGCGTATCTGCAACCTTGAAGGAACTGATGTCCCTTCTGAGATTCGAACCCGCGTCACCCAGTGCTGCAGTCAGAGACGTTACCACTGAGCTATTCAGGCTCGCGACTGACCTCCTGTAGGACTGTATTGGATATTTTTGATTGCACACTAGTCAGTGACTAGTGTAATGTATCTAGTCCTATCTTCGGTGCAGACTGAATTCTATCAGTCATGTTTGCAATGTGGCCACCATGCTAGGTGGCTCGCCATTACGGTGCACTGTGAGTGGTTGGTATTAGATGGTTGGAGGCAATCGGCAGGAAGCCTTGGACCTAGGTTTCGTGCTAGTTGGCACTCATCAGCAAGGCGTATCTGCAACCTTGAAGGAACTGATGTCCCTTCTGAGATTCGAACCCGCGTCACCCAGTGCTGCAGTCAGAGACGTTACCACTGAGCTATTCAGGCTCGCGACTGACCTCCTGTAGGACTGTATTGGATATTTTTGATTGCACACTAGTCAGTGACTAGTGTAATGTATCTAGTCCTATCTTCGGTGCAGACTGAATTCTATCAGTCATGTTTGCAATGTGGCCACCATGCTAGGTGGCTCGCCATTACGGTGCACTGTGAGTGGTTGGTATTAGATGGTTGGAGGCAATCGGCAGGAAGCCTTGGACCTAGGTTTCGTGCTAGTTGGCACTCATCAGCAAGGCGTATCTGCAACCTTGAAGAAACTGATGTCCCTTCTGAGATTCGAACCCGCGTCACCCAGTGCTGCAGTCAGAGACGTTACCACTGAGCTATTCAGGCTCGCGACTGACCTCCTGTAGGACTGTATTGGATATTTTTGATTGCACACTAGTCAGTGACTAGTGTAATGTATCTAGTCCTATCTTCGGTGCAGACTGAATTCTATCAGTCATGTTTGCAATGTGGCCACCATGCTAGGTGGCTCGCCATTACGGTGCACTGTGAGTGGTTGGTATTAGATGGTTGGAGGCAATCGGCAGGAAGCCTTGGACCTAGGTTTCGTGCTAGTTGGCACTCATCAGCAAGGCGTATCTGCAACCTTGAAGGAACTGATGTCCCTTCTGAGATTCGAACCCGCGTCACCCAGTGCTGCAGTCAGAGACGTTACCACTGAGCTATTCAGGCTCGCGACTGACCTCCTGTAGGACTGTATTGGATATTTTTGATTGCACACTAGTCAGTGACTAGTGTAATGTATCTAGTCCTATCTTCGGTGCAGACTGAATTCTATCAGTCATGTTTGCAATGTGGCCACCATGCTAGGTGGCTCGCCATTACGGTGCACTGTGAGTGGTTGGTATTAGATGGTTGGAGGCAATCGGCAGGAAGCCTTGGACCTAGGTTTCGTGCTAGTTGGCACTCATCAGCAAGGCGTATCTGCAACCTTGAAGGAACTGATGTCCCTTCTGAGATTCGAACCCGCGTCACCCAGTGCTGCAGTCAGAGACGTTACCACTGAGCTATTCAGGCTCGCGACTGACCTCCTGTAGGACTGTATTGGATATTTTTGATTGCACACTAGTCAGTGACTAGTGTAATGTATCTAGTCCTATCTTCGGTGCAGACTGAATTCTATCAGTCATGTTTGCAATGTGGCCACCATGCTAGGTGGCTCGCCATTACGGTGCACTGTGAGTGGTTGGTATTAGATGGTTGGAGGCAATCGGCAGGAAGCCTTGGACCTAGGTTTCGTGCTAGTTGGCACTCATCAGCAAGGCGTATCTGCAACCTTGAAGGAACTGATGTCCCTTCTGAGATTCGAACCCGCGTCACCCAGTGCTGCAGTCAGAGACGTTACCACTGAGCTATTCAGGCTCGCGACTGACCTCCTGTAGGACTGTATTGGATATTTTTGATTGCACACTAGTCAGTGACTAGTGTAATGTATCTAGTCCTATCTTCGGTGCAGACTGAATTCTATCAGTCATGTTTGCAATGTGGCCACCATGCTAGGTGGCTCGCCATTACGGTGCACTGTGAGTGGTTGGTATTAGATGGTTGGAGGCAATCGGCAGGAAGCCTTGGACCTAGGTTTCGTGCTAGTTGGCACTCATCAGCAAGGCGTATCTGCAACCTTGAAGGAACTGATGTCCCTTCTGAGATTCGAACCCGCGTCACCCAGTGCTGCAGTCAGAGACGTTACCACTGAGCTATTCAGGCTCGCGACTGACCTCCTGTAGGACTGTATTGGATATTTTTGATTGCACACTAGTCAGTGACTAGTGTAATGTATCTAGTCCTATCTTCGGTGCAGACTGAATTCTATCAGTCATGTTTGCAATGTGGCCACCATGCTAGGTGGCTCGCCATTACGGTGCACTGTGAGTGGTTGGTATTAGATGGTTGGAGGCAATCGGCAGGAAGCCTTGGACCTAGGTTTCGTGCTAGTTGGCACTCATCAGCAAGGCGTATCTGCAACCTTGAAGGAACTGATGTCCCTTCTGAGATTCGAACCCGCGTCACCCAGTGCTGCAGTCAGAGACGTTACCACTGAGCTATTCAGGCTCGCGACTGACCTCCTGTAGGACTGTATTGGATATTTTTGATTGCACACTAGTCAGTGACTAGTGTAATGTATCTAGTCCTATCTTCGGTGCAGACTGAATTCTATCAGTCATGTTTGCAATGTGGCCACCATGCTAGGTGGCTCGCCATTACGGTGCACTGTGAGTGGTTGGTATTAGATGGTTGGAGGCAATCGGCAGGAAGCCTTGGACCTAGGTTTCGTGCTAGTTGGCACTCATCAGCAAGGCGTATCTGCAACCTTGAAGGAACTGATGTCCCTTCTGAGATTCGAACCCGCGTCACCCAGTGCTGCAGTCAGAGACGTTACCACTGAGCTATTCAGGCTCGCGACTGACCTCCTGTAGGACTGTATTGGATATTTTTGATTGCACACTAGTCAGTGACTAGTGTAATGTATCTAGTCCTATCTTCGGTGCAGACTGAATTCTATCAGTCATGTTTGCAATGTGGCCACCATGCTAGGTGGCTCGCCATTACGGTGCACTGTGAGTGGTTGGTATTAGATGGTTGGAGGCAATCGGCAGGAAGCCTTGGACCTAGGTTTCGTGCTAGTTGGCACTCATCAGCAAGGCGTATCTGCAACCTTGAAGGAACTGATGTCCCTTCTGAGATTCGAACCCGCGTCACCCAGTGCTGCAGTCAGAGACGTTACCACTGAGCTATTCAGGCTCGCGACTGACCTCCTGTAGGACTGTATTGGATATTTTTGATTGCACACTAGTCAGTGACTAGTGTAATGTATCTAGTCCTATCTTCGGTGCAGACTGAATTCTATCAGTCATGTTTGCAATGTGGCCACCATGCTAGGTGGCTCGCCATTACGGTGCACTGTGAGTGGTTGGTATTAGATGGTTGGAGGCAATCGGCAGGAAGCCTTGGACCTAGGTTTCGTGCTAGTTGGCACTCATCAGCAAGGCGCATCTGCAACCTTGAAGGAACTGATGTCCCTTCTGAGATTCGAACCCGCGTCACCCAGTGCTGCAGTCAGAGACGTTACCACTGAGCTATTCAGGCTCGCGACTGACCTCCTGTAGGACTGTATTGGATATTTTTGATTGCACACTAGTCAGTGACTAGTGTAATGTATCTAGTCCTATCTTCGGTGCAGACTGAATTCTATCAGTCATGTTTGCAATGTGGCCACCATGCTAGGTGGCTCGCCATTACGGTGCACTGTGAGTGGTTGGTATTAGATGGTTGGAGGCAATCGGCAGGAAGCCTTGGACCTAGGTTTCGTGCTAGTTGGCACTCATCAGCAAGGCGTATCTGCAACCTTGAAGGAACTGATGTCCCTTCTGAGATTCGAACCCGCGTCACCCAGTGCTGCAGTCAGAGACGTTACCACTGAGCTATTCAGGCTCGCGACTGACCTCCTGTAGGACTGTATTGGATATTTTTGATTGCACACTAGTCAGTGACTAGTGTAATGTATCTAGTCCTATCTTCGGTGCAGACTGAATTCTATCAGTCATGTTTGCAATGTGGCCACCATGCTAGGTGGCTCGCCATTACGGTGCACTGTGAGTGGTTGGTATTAGATGGTTGGAGGCAATCGGCAGGAAGCCTTGGACCTAGGTTTCGTGCTAGTTGGCACTCATCAGCAAGGCGTATCTGCAACCTTGAAGGAACTGATGTCCCTTCTGAGATTCGAACCCGCGTCACCCAGTGCTGCAGTCAGAGACGTTACCACTGAGCTATTCAGGCTCGCGACTGACCTCCTGTAGGACTGTATTGGATATTTTTGATTGCACACTAGTCAGTGACTAGTGTAATGTATCTAGTCCTATCTTCGGTGCAGACTGAATTCTATCAGTCATGTTTGCAATGTGGCCACCATGCTAGGTGGCTCGCCATTACGGTGCACTGTGAGTGGTTGGTATTAGATGGTTGGAGGCAATCGGCAGGAAGCCTTGGACCTAGGTTTCGTGCTAGTTGGCACTCATCAGCAAGGCGTATCTGCAACCTTGAAGGAACTGATGTCCCTTCTGAGATTCGAACCCGCGTCACCCAGTGCTGCAGTCAGAGACGTTACCACTGAGCTATTCAGGCTCGCGACTGACCTCCTGTAGGACTGTATTGGATATTTTTGATTGCACACTAGTCAGTGACTAGTGTAATGTATCTAGTCCTATCTTCGGTGCAGACTGAATTCTATCAGTCATGTTTGCAATGTGGCCACCATGCTAGGTGGCTCGCCATTACGGTGCACTGTGAGTGGTTGGTATTAGATGGTTGGAGGCAATCGGCAGGAAGCCTTGGACCTAGGTTTCGTGCTAGTTGGACACTGAGAGGGATGATGAAAACCAGTGCCCCGAGAGAGGCTCGAACTCTCGACCTCCGCATTATAAGTACGGCGCTCTAACCAACTAAGCTACCGGGGCACGCCACAACGCCGTGTGCCATGTCCTGTGGTGTGGTCTTGCACTCACATCGAGTCAACAGATTGTAAATCAAGCGTGTATCATCTGTGTTAAATGATAAACATGTTGACTTAACAATTACGATTGTGACACTTCCAAATTTTACTTACAGTTCAATGATATTTTTCTTGAGGGTTAAATATACAACCATGTGATTTCTTTTTGTTATTGTGATTTCTATATTCCGTGCAACCGGTGCCCTGAATTAGTTTGAATATATGATGAACCAACATATTTGCCGGAGAATACCAGCTCGTTTTATTTCGTGGATTCTCTACCTTCAGCTGACTACATCCAGAATAAATCTATCATATGTTGCAAAATTCTGTCTGAACATACTTTGTTCAATGATATCAAGTTGTAGACAGAGATTTAAAACAACATAACTTTAAATATGATGTTGTAAGTAGATGATTATTTAGTGTTAAAAGAGAGTAACTGTTTATATAGTAATTACACAGAGGGGATGGAATTTGGATTTGTCTTGGAAACAAGGATGGATTAGGGATAAAATACAAGACAGAACAACAGAGTTAATGTGGAGCCAGTGAAGCTGGTCTACAACCTGTTGGAAATGTTTTCCGTTACACAGGGACCAAGTTTCTGACCTATATATATAGATGAACTGACTTTGGTGTTGAAAATTCGAGTTTCCTTCTTCATGCTGACTGAGTTCAGAAGATTTCTAAAGTGATTTAAGAGTGATGTAATTTCGGGTGCTATTCGTTTGCTTATTGTCTCAGTATACCTTTTTAAGTGTCAAGTGGTCAGAAAATTATGGAAATTAGCGGATGTTACACTCATCTGCAGAAGCCCAAAGGAAAAGATCTCGCATTTTTCCACTTCTGCGTGTATATATCAGTTCACCTGTTCCTGTGGAGCCAGGTACATTGGTCTTTCGAGGCGTATTCCGTCAAAAAGGGTAAAAGAACACTATCCAAAGTGCTTTCAGAAAGGAGGTAGTGGCCATATTAGGAGTGCAATAATCCAACATCTCGTCACTACTGGTCATTCCATCTCAACAAACGCCTCCTCCTGCAAAATAATCTACAAGTTGAAGAACATCGTGTCAAAGGCAATACCTTTCCGTCTACTTTGCATGGCAGAAACCCTAGCCATTCCGTTAGAAGAACCAGAACTATTCACCCACTACTACTATCATGATAACAGCTCTGTTGATTTGACTTAATCTTTGCTTTTTTGTTGACTTTTTTAACTAATTAAAACCCTCACGTAATTCCATACTTTATTTTGTTCCCAAGTACACCCTGAGCACAACTCTTTCATCGTACTACTCATGTTGTTATTACATAACTCTTCTTTGACAATCGTTTGTGAAAACTCATCACTTTTGTTACTGTCCTCCTGTATCAACATCCAATTCTTCTGAACGCTTTTTTGTATTACGTAATTCCAACAAAAACTTACTAACTGCATTTTCGTTTGACAAATTTAATGTACACATACACACACTTACAAAATAACCATATATATATATTTGCTATTGCACAGCTGTGAAAATGAAATTGCCGCCGGAAAGACACTCATCGTTGAACTGTGGTGAGAGCTGGCTGCTAGCCAAATTGGTAGATAGTAATTTACGTCAATGTTTACGTCCCCAATATTTGCCATGAGAAAAATAAGAACAAAGACTGATTCAACAACCAATCACAGCAGACTTTCCGTAGGCGGATACAATTTACAGATAGATGATCTAACCTTCAATAAACGGCGACAAAGAGATGAAAGATTAACGTTCAACGAGAAACCACCAATCAGAAGACTGTGTTTTTCTGCTAACAATAATCTATAATAATGTACATGAAAATCTATAAATATGTGTTGATTTCGAAAATAAACGATCTGTTGCCTGGCCCTTGTGTCTTCTGTTGTTACAGAACTACTGGTCTTCTCTCCATTAACGTTCGAATGGGGGGGGGGTTCATGAACATATACAAAGTATCCGCAGTAATCAGGTTGGATAATTAATTTGCATTAGAAAGATCGTCTATTAGAATATTAATCGGTAAAAAATGTTATTAACACTGAGTTGATTGGATATCTTTCAGGAATTTAGCAAAACAATATATACTACTGATTGATTTAAGTAGTAGAAAATTAGGCTTGTCAATCAGTAGTGCTTATTAGTCGGATTTATTATTATTATTATCCCATCATTGATTTTTTTCCTCTGCAGTCATTCCTTAACTGTCTACATGACTGCCTAAAAGCTTCAAATTTCTCCTCATACACTCTCCAGTATGTCATCCTCAGACTCACTTCCAACTCGTCACCTACTAGTCTGGTTCCACTCGGGGATCTGTTGAGTAATATGACTTAGTAGTCTCCTCAACGTGTGTCCAGCCTAATATCCATTTGTTAAGTGATAAGTTCTTGGATGTACCGCCGCCGGAATTCGATTTTGACATATCCTTTCTAGCCAGCTGATATTCATTATCAAGTCAGGGAAGGCGAATCTTGTTTATGAAATTTTGCAGATTGGCTGGTGGAAATGCTTTCGGTGACGCGTCGAGTCTTTCAGTCATATTGGTGAAGCAGAAGATAGTTCCCTGAGACGATGTAGACCCCTCTGACCACCTAGATGATTCTGCTTTGAGCTTAGACACCTGACCTGTGCATTCAAGTCCCCAGCCGGCACTGCGATATCTCTCCGACGCGCCTGTCTCAAAAGATTGCTCACTTGGTAGTAGATCTCATCCTTAATTGCATTCGGGTTAAAATCCGTCGGTGCATAGTCAGAGACAACAAATAGGCGCCGCCTATCTGG
The DNA here is from genome assembly GCA_944472155.2 of Trichobilharzia szidati. Classification (NCBI taxonomy): domain Eukaryota; kingdom Metazoa; phylum Platyhelminthes; class Trematoda; order Strigeidida; family Schistosomatidae; genus Trichobilharzia; species Trichobilharzia szidati. Next base: position 151,168,242 of record OX235273.1, read on the forward strand.
CCTATCACTCCTTAATTTCGTATACCCTTCCAGTCTCACAGCACATAAACGACTGTTAATAGGGATCCAGTCGAGTAATGCAGCTTCGACTGTAGCGCCTAGTGTGACATCGAAACCAGCTGCTCCGAATGCCGACGCCACATGGTACCAAGACAAGCGCAGGTGGTACACACTATTCGAACTCTCAGATGGGGAGGGTAACCGAAGCACTACAGACTTGGATCTTGAATACGGGTCCCCGAATTCCAGCAGAAATCGGTAGCGAGACTTTCCAATTTTCTTAACAAACCTGCCTGTTATTCGGTTTGCATCAGTGTCCAAAAACTGTAGGCGGCCGGATTGAACATGGTGTGCGGTTTCAGGATATCTGTGTTAGGTGTCGCACTGGGGAAAACCATTTTGAAGGCTACTGACTGACATCTCGAAACGGCACAGATAGGCTGTGAAATTCAGATAAAGGCGAAAAGCTGACGAAAGCGAAGACACAAAAGATAGCAAAAGTAAAACACAGAAGTCTGTGAATGAAAATAAAAATTAGGTTGAAGGAAGATGCGTCACTTGAAACATCATTAGTGTTCGAGAGCATTGTTAAGAACGTGCAATTAGTTTCACTGAGATACTACCCGGGTGCACAGACCGAATCAGGTGGTTATCTTAAAGGACCATTCCCGTCCCCTCCGAGCCTTTCACTTAGAGTCTAATCCACAAAGCAGCTGAGCAGTATCAGGAGCTGCTGCGTTCCCATAGTTGCTGGTGACCAATGTAGGTTCATACGCCATTTGGTCCGATTGGATTCTGGAGTCCATTTACCCCACATTAACTGCTTTTAGTCTAACCGCTATCCAAACAACCTTCCTGGCATATTAGGACATGAGTACCAAGCCGTTTAGCTTGTTGGGTCACTGTGGTATTCAAGCTCGATCCCCACGACAAAGTAGCAATTGTCAGTCATATAGAAGCACTGATTTGGTATTAGTGTTGAAAATGTGAATTTCATTTCTTGTGTGGAGTACAGTAGACAAATGAAAGTCTGCCTCGCTTTCGCGATCTGTCTCTGGTTGCTTCTAAATTCTTTTCTGTGTTGCTGCTTGTAGCTGAAACGATGCTGCCGGAGAAATGACGTCGTTTAGATTCCACCTGTTGATGGTGATTGATACCTGTTAATCAGATTGGCCTGGTCTAAACACCCAATGTTTTTCCATATTAGTCTGTATATTAGATATATCACACAGTGAAACAGTATTGTTTACTAGATGACAAGGTTTCGAACAAAATTATTGTTCATAATCATTTCATCAATTATAATAACACGACTTCGAAACTTGAGTTTTACAGTTTCCTTTATCCTCTCCTATTTGTCGTCAGGGTAGTAGAATTTTCCAGATATCTGGGACAGGTGTTGCGTCAATCCTATTACATATATTTGTAGTTGATTCGATAAACAAAGCTTCTGCTATCAATCTCTCCCTCCCACCATCCTGTTACATTAGATTTTAAAACTGCCATCCTACCCCATCCCATCCTGTTGTATGGTTGCGTGTAACTGTATGTAGTGCTATAGCTGAACTATTCTCTAGATTCCGTATCTTAGGTTTTTATCTTCGGCTAGTCTGACTGCCCTTGCTCTACTAGTTTGACCTATGTATCTTACCTGGCAATCATTCCAGCAGGGTATTAGATAAACTAAATTATTTTGTTTTAAAGGCTCCACAGGATCCTGTAACCGACAAAGCTTGTCCCAGATATCTGGAAAATTCTCCTACCCTGACGACAAAAAGGAGAAAACAAAGAAAACTATAAGACTCAAGTTTCGAAATCGTGTGATTATAATTGATGGAATGATTATGAACAGCAAGAAATTTTGTTCGAAACGTCAATATCGAGTAAATAATACTGTTTCACTGTGTGATATATCTAATAAACAAGCTAATGTGGAACTACTTACTACCGCAGTGCCTACGTTTTACACACATATTCACACCTAATGTCTTTTTTGCTCATTTAACGCAGAGTTCATCAGCAATGTTGTCAGATTGACTCATCAACTGAATTTTGGCCACCTACTCGGACGAGAGGATAATGTATGAAAATTGAGTTCGTGGTTCCGAAATTACACTATTCACATAGCAGGAATTACCGCACATTCCGTTGGAAACCAGAAATACTCACATTGCACAGTATACGATCTGCTTGATTCTATGAACATTAATCAACAAATAACATCTTTTCAAGCATTCTTACTCCTAAAATATATGGTTAAGATATGTAGATGATACTTTTATAGCACTAAACGAGATCTACACAGTTCATTCCTGGAGAAAATAAACTGTGTATCTCCCAGAATCCAGTTCACTTAGGAAGCAGAATAAGACGTCGGTGAACTACCATTTCTTGACTGCCTGGCTAGTTAAGAGAAGGGAAAACGGACAGTTTAGTATATCCATATTCGGGAAGAAAACCCACTGCAATAAATATTTAAACTTCAAATCATCACACCCCATCAGCGCAAAGGTATCAGTTGTAGCACACTACGAAACAACCTTGTCCATATAAAAGACCAAATCCCTAAAGATTCTCTATCTAATTGTGTCTATTAAATAAAATGCTTGGAATGTAATGCGATATACATCGGACAAACATCACGATAAATCAAGGGAATCAGAAGAAATGAACACCGTAGAGCATCTCTTCGACCACCGAAAAATCCGGTTGAACTAGAAAAACTTGAAAAATCATCAGCCATAGGTCTACACGCTATAGAATAAGGTCACAAATTTGATTTTGACAATATTGAAATCATCATCCAGAAAAAGCATTTCAGAAATCACAAAGAACGTCTAATATGAGAAGCACTTCATATCAAGTGGAATCCAAATTGCCTGAATAGGAATGATGGACTAAAACAGAATCTGACCTGGTTACAACAACTCCCTCCCCCAGGAAGTGATAAAATCAACACGAATGTGATAAGCAATTTCACTGTGTAAACACACACTGCTTTTATAATTTTACACACTGATCAGATCTAACAATCTACACTTGATTTTGTTATCTTTACCAACTGACCAACTAGACAACGAAAAATGACCCCAGACTAACGAACGATGATCAAGTTAGTAAACTTTGTTTTGATACCATAACAGATGTACTATTAGCTTTGTTATTTAGTTTAGTGATCTTCATTGTTATTTTGACTTTCAATATGTCCTTTTAACTTGGCCCAAGTAGTCTATTTTCTCACCTCGTAACTCTTTGTTATATATATGCTGAGATTTTGTAAATTCCGGTTTAATAATACTTTGATAAAGCTATTAGCAGCAGCATTAAATAGCGAAACGTCAGTAAAACAATATCTTTTTGTTTTTCATTCATTGGGAAATACAAAAACGTTTATTATAATGAACAAAAAGAGAAGTCTGACATGCTGGCATCGATTACTTCTGTTGGAGATCAACCTTATCAGGTCTGCTTTAATCCATTATGGACTACCTAAACTTTCTATCCATCCCGATATATTCTATGTACCGCATACTTCAAAGTGTCTTTCACTTATCCCCACGCCTTCTCGAATCGAAAGCTATACTCATGTGTCTTTTTAAATAATCTGTTGCCTGTCACATATGTGGTGCAGCGCACGTGGTCTGGAGATCGATCCCCAGTCGATGCATTCATAAACTCATTGAAAATTCCCATTATAACATATAGAAAATCAAAACAAGTGATTCAGCGAAGAGACTTTTTTCAACAATGAATTTATCATCAAGCTGTACAATCGTTCGACTCGAGTTTTGTCCAAGAGGGTGCAAGAACACTATCCCTCGGCATGGTTACGAAGAGGTGGAAGTGGAGCAATAAGAAGCGCGATCATTGAACATCTGGTCGATAATGATCACCCTATATCTCTATAGCCTCCGCCTTTAAAGTCATCTACAAGGCAAAGAGTAATTTACCGAAATCATTACGTACCTGACTCATCTGTATTGCTGTAGCTTTGGCTATCGAAACAGAAAAGCCAGATCTCTGTGTACAGAAAAAGTTCGTTCAACGCCTTCCCTCCAACTTTCATGGTCTTAATCCCACTATGCTAAAGTATGGTAATCTGCACTCATATTTTGGCTCGACTAATTTTTATTTTTCACTTTTTCATTTTGTTTATTCAATTTGTATACTCTTCCTTATTACGTCAATTGTTACTATTACTACTCTCACTCTGAACTGTCACCGGTATTATTTCACTTGTTCCACTTATCATTCTAAATCAATTCTTTTTTTACAACGTTTAATTCTATGCTATCAAATTTCACACAATATTACGTAAAGTTTTTATTTTATTCGATTTGTCTTCTAATCCTATAATTGCACACCCCTTTTCAAGCACTATCCATCCTATGAATTATTCTATATATGACATTAATTTGCTTTGCCACTTGACGTTTAACTACGATTATAATCACAAACATTTTAGTTTCAATTGCATTTCATACTACTACTATTATTATTTCATGCATTCACAGCTATGATACAATTCCCTCACCGGATATAAATTCCTAAAAACCATATATATATATATATTTATATATATATATATATGATTCCAGTAGCCTGGATAATGCGACAGACAGCGGCCAATGAGGAAACAGGCATAAAATGGACTCACACAAATAACTTGGAGGATCTGGACTTCGCCGATGATATATGTCTGATTTCGCACAAACTGGAAGATATGCAGGCGAAAAGCAACAAGTTGGCAGAAGAAGCATCCAGAGAAGACAGGACTTCAGGTGAACATAGAGAAAACAGAGGTGATGAAGATTCCTGGTCAACAGCCACGGCAACAACAACAACAACAGACAACAATCAGCATAAATGAGAGAAATCTGAAAGAAACAACCTCTTTTACCTACCCACCTAGGAAGCATCGTTTCAACTACAGGCTGACGGAACTGACGAGGATATCAAAGCAAGAATCGGAAAAGCAAGACAAGCTTTCACTACTCTCAAATCTGTGTGCAGACCAACAGCACTGTTCAGAATGAAAAATAAGATCCGGATTTTCAACTCCAATGTGAAGTCAGTGCTACTCACTATACGGATCAGAGACTTGCACTGCGCGTCATAAACAGCATCTCAAACAAACTACAGACCTTCATTAACAGTTGTCTTCGCTCAATACCTCACTCAAGATCACATGGCTGGCCAGAAAAGATCAGCAACAGAGATCTCTGACAATGAGCGAACCAACCCAGCAGGAACCGATTGTGAAACAAATATGCAAGAAGAAATGGAGGTAGATTGGCTGGACATACTCTGAGAAAACCATCAAGTGAGTGACATCCCTAGACAAGCCATTGCTCGAGTGGGACCCGAAAGGGAAGCGGCGAGTTGGTCGTGAGTGCAAGGGTGATTTGGAGGAAGTCATGTGAAGAGGAGATGAAAACTTGTGGGCAGACTTGGAGAAAGGTGAGGACTCTAGCAGAGAACCGAACGCAATGGAGACGTTGGGGCTGAAGCCCTATGTTCCTGTAGGAATTAAAGGATACAATAATATAATAATTATATATATACGATTGTACAGCTTGATGATAAATTCGTTGAAAAGAGTGTCTTCGCAGTCATAAATCTCACTAAGGCGATAGTGAGGTGAGTAAAGAGGGAGGGTTCGGTGTGAGAATAAAACTACCGTCACTGAAACATTAAAGTTGAAACTTCAGGCCATATTTTACCCTACGAATGCAAACAAAAATATCTCCATGATCTTTTTGAAGGAGATAAGGAACAACATTCTAGAACATTACAGCATGCTTCATACAGGGCAATATTCCTTTATAAATTTGGTTCCCTTGATAAATTTCGATAGAGAATGAAAGACACCGGATTTGCAGTATAAAATGATATCATCATCGTCATTCTATTTCACAGGCTCTCATCATCTGCAGACCCCTAACTGAAATTACAATGGTTATATAGATGATAATAATAACATACTTTAATGTTTAAGGTGCGTCGGTGGCACAGAGGTTAGGACGCTGGCTGACCATGCACATGGTCCGGGGTTCGAATTCCGGCCGACGCACTCCTTTACCTCGCTAAGCCAGAAACAAAAACCTTCAAGCTTCTAGCTTGAAGCCCTATGTTCCACTGGGAACGTGAAGGAAAAAAAATGTTTAAGTGATAGTAGAGAAGAAAGACTGTAAAATTGACGCATCCAAAATGTGAGCGCCATTACAATTTTTAGTTTAAGTTCTCATCATCAGTTTATACGCTTTCAAAGTAGAAAAGAGGGGGCAGGGGGAGGGGTGAGACAGAAGACAGAAAAGATTAACAAACAGTGTTGGCTTGTAGGTTTACGTAGTAGCTCGAAACAAAAGAGGTTACAGTTTATAAGATTGAGATTTGTTCAGTGAGTTGAGATCACTGAATTAGAGTGCACTTAACAGACATATCGTTGATACTGGTCATCTCATAGAGATTTCTAAGTCCTTTAAAATATTAAATAGACAAAGGACAGCAAATTTACTACGATTTGCCGAAACGATCGCAATCACACGATTCAAACCAGACTTATGCGTAGAGAAAGAGAAAGAGAGTTTGATTAACCTCTCACTCCCTTGGTAACTGAGTTTTTGTGATTTTGATTACATGAATTAGTCATCTAATTCAGTAATCTCAACTCACTGAACAAATCTCAATTTTATAAACTGTAACCGCTTTTGTTTTTTTAAAAATTGAATTTGAGATTTTCCCTTCGACTGACTGAACCGAAGTGGTCGGTTGCACAAGAGGTGGCTCTCGTGGCCCTTCTTTTACGTGCATCAGTTCCTGTTTTAGATTTTCTTTGGTACTGCTAAGGCAGGAATAAAAATGGCCAGCATTCAAACCACCCACAAACTCAATTAGAAACATGCTGTGTCGGTTAAAGGATCAGTCCTGTGGAGCCTTTAAAACAAGACAATTTAGTTTATCTAATACCCTGTCTGCAATGATTGTCAGGTCAAATACATAGGTCAAAGTAGTAGAACAGGAGCAATCAGTCAGACTAGGCGAGCATGAAAACCTAGCAGCAAAATCTAGATTGGTTGATCCAAATAAGATAAGAAATCTAGAGAATAGTTCAGCTATAGCACTACATGCAGTTACACCCAACACAGCTATACAATAGGATGGATGGGATAAGATGACAGTTTTAAAATCTAATGTAATAGGGTGAATGGAGGGAGAGATTGATAAGAGAAGCTTTGTTTATCGAATCAACTGCAAATACGTGTAATAGGAATGATTCAACACCTGTCCACCCAGATATCTGGAAAATTCTACTACCCCTAAGACGACAAATAGGAGAGAACAAAGAAAACCATAAAACTAAAGTTTCGGACTTGCGTGATTATAATTGATGAAATGATTATGAACAATAAATAAATTGTGTTTGAAACTTTGTCATCCAGTAAATAATACTGTTTCACTGTGTGACATATCTAATAAACAAACTAATATGGAATTACTTACTACCACCACAGTGCCCAAGTTTTACACACATATATTAATATTCCCTTAGTATTTTATTTCACACTTTATTTATTATATTACTGAAATTCAAGAATTTTGAGCAGTCCATTCACTCCAACTGTTTTGATGATTTCCGCCTCAGTAGTCCAGCCAATTTTGACCGAGATTTCAGCGACTCCAAGCCTTCCCTTGATCGATTCATCAGCTTAGCATAATAATATTCCATCTTTTTGGGCAGATTACGCTCACCTGGCGGTGAGTAATCCGATTGATACGATTGAAAAGATGTCTGATTCAGAGAAGATAATAGATATGGAAATGGACGACTGCCGCCACGACTCTGACGCCGACGAAGATGCCGATGACGATGACGGTGATGACGGCTATGGGCATGCAGTTGCTGATGCTGTGATGCTGATGAGGATGTGATTTCGATGCATACTGTATGGAATAGGCATCCGAGGATCGTCGAAAGATAAGCCGACACGTGGCATAGATCTCGATCACCAGTTTACACCATAGATGGCGTCCAAGCATATTGATCTCCGGGATATACGTGTACCAGAGAATTAGAAAAATGTTATACGATATAGTCCGTATGACTAGAGCTAATCCATCGATGAATAGTAATCCAGTCGGGATATTATCCAGGTAATAACGTAATATATTATATTCAATATTCATTGAATACACGTAATAGATTAGCGTGTAATAGACACAATACACCGTTGAAGAGATAATTAACGCCAGTGTATAAATATAGAGAATCTTCAGGTTATTGTTACTATCGCCTAGTGTATTGTTGAATACCTCTTGGAGGGTGTTATGCAATCCTTGGCCTGAAGAAACATCATGTCGCATAGCTTGGACAATAAGACAATGGATTTTCAATTTCAGCAGTAATTTCTGAGAGAGAAATATCAAGCAGACGATAGGTAGGACACCTTCACAAAACACAATTCGATGTAATTTATACCAAAAGCGGTAGTCATCGGAGATACTCGACCATATCGGTTGAATGATACACTGACAGTGGGGAACCACATCACTCCCCGTTGTCGCTGTCGATTTATTATTATTATTAGTAGTAGGATGCTTGTCATTGTCACAATTCAATTGACTAATAAAATAAGTTGGTAATGTCTGGAGAACCGACAGGAGAATGCTTAGACTAAGCATCAACCAAAATATCGATCTCGACGGTGTACTATACATCAGAATGAATTCACGACTCCATCGACGTAGTCGTCTATTGTACACCAAGAGTTCACGACTAATAATTAAGATTGTCGAATTAAATTGTATGTAGGTGATGAAACGGAACGCGGAACTCATCAACTTACACATCCAATCGGATGAAATGGTCAGTGATTTTGAATTGATCAGGTAATATAACCATTGACATGCTGTGATAATGAAATAGGTGATATGACTGAATAGGATGAATATACCCCAGTAGTGCAGATAGTAATTTGTTGCTTTCACTTTCAATTTGAGCAGGACAATCAATGGGATACCAGTGAGAAAGCTGAGTATCGATGTATACGGGATTATACAATTAATAATGATATAATAATAATCTGTAAAGACATGCTGTGAACAATTAGGCCGCGTTAAACGCTGATGGACACGGAATAGATCGGCAGGATATCGATCACGAAAATAAACTGGAAATGGACAATTATTTGGCATAATTAGAAAATGAATATATATATACTACTACCGCTAATACGTAAGAAGTAGTAGTAGTATACGACTACAGAGTGGAATTCAACTGATTTTGATATAATACACTCAGTAGTATAAAGATGCGTGAGTGAGTAGATGAATCGATGGACGCACGTGATATTGATTACTACATATATTTAAATTCATTGATTTCTTTTATCGACTCTTTGATGATCATATTTAGTGTTATTACTATTATCATTATAATTATTATTATTGTTTCCTTTAATTCCTAGAGGAACATAGGGCTTCAGCCGTGAGTCTCCATTGCGTCCGGTTCTTTGCTAAAGTTTTCACCTGGCTCCAAGTCTGCTCATATACTTTCATCTCCTCTTCACATGACCTCCTCCAAGTCACCCTTGCACTGACGACCAACTCGCCACTTCCCTTTCGGGTTCCACTCGAGCGATGGCTTGTCTAGTGATGTCACTCACTTGATGGTTTTCTCAAAGTATGTCCAGCCAATCCACCTCCATTTCTTCCTGCATATTTGTTGCACAATCGGTTCCTGCTGGGTTGGTTCGCTCATTGTCAGGGATCTCTGTTGCTGATCTTTTCTGGCCAGCCATGTGATCTTGAGTGAAGTATTCAGCGAAGACAACTGTTGATAAAGGTCTGTAGTTTGTTTGAGATGCTCTTTATGACTCGCAGTGCAAGTCTCTGATCCGTATAGTAGCACTGACTGACTCCACATTGGAGTTGAAAATCCGGATCCTATTTTTGATGCTGAGTGCTGTTGACCTCCACACAGATTTGAGAGGATTGAAAGCTTGTCTTGCTTTTCCGATTCTTGCTTTGATATCCTCGTCAGTTCCGTCTTATTGTAGCTGAAACGATGCTTCCCAGGTAGGTGAAGGAGGTTGTTTCTTTCAGGTTCCTTCCATTTATGCTGATTGTTGTCTGTTGTTGTTGTTGCTGTTGGTGGTGTTGCCCAGGAATATTCATCACCTCTGTTTTCTCTATGTTCACCTGAAGTCCTATCTTTGATGCTTCTTCTGCTAGCTTGTTGCTTTTCGCTTGCATATCTTCCAGTTTGTGGGAAATCAGACATATATCATCGGCGAAGTCCAGATCCTCCAAGTTTTTTGTGTGAGTCCATTTTATGCCTGTTTCCTCATTGCCCGCTGTCTGTCGCATTATCCAATCTACTGCAATGAGGAAAATCATTGGCGATAGTAGGCAGCCAGCTTGTCTTACTCCTGTCCTCACTTCGAAGGGTTCCGTAAGTTTCCCGCTGTGAATTACTTTGCTTGCAGCATTGTCGTACAGCTGTTGGATGAGATGTATTATTGTCGGTGGCACCCCGTAGTAGCGAAGTAGTTTCCAAATCACCTCTCGATCGACGCTGTCAAAGGCCTTTTCAAAGTCGATGAAGTTGAGATAGAGAGGTGACTGCCATTCCAAGATTTGTTCAATGATGATCCGTAATGTGGCGATCTGATCAATGCATGACTTATTTCTCCTGAATTCAGCCTGTTCCAGTCGAAGATTTCCATCCAGGGCATGTTTGATTCTCTCCAGGATGATGCGGCTTAGTATTTTGCTTGGGATGGACAGGAGCATAATTCTGCGCCAGTTCTTGCATTGACTTAAGTCTCCTTTCTTTGGTAGTTTGAATAAGTATCCTTTCTTCCAATCTTCAGGTACTTTGCCTTCTTTCCACACCTTCTCCAGTAGTGGCGTCATCAAGTCCACTGTTGTCTCTGGGTCCGTTTTCAATGCTTCTGTTGGGGTTCCATCTGGTCCTGCTGATTTTCCAGCTTTTAGTATCTTGATTGCCTTCAGGACTTCTGATTTCGTCGGGGGTTGGTGTTCACTGGTAACTCTGTCTCCGTTGTTGGTATTGTTGGGCGCGTTGTAGGTGGTGGTCGATTTAGGAGTCTTTTGAAGTGTTCAGTCCAGTGTTTCCTTTGCTCCACTTCTTTGGTGAGTGACTTTCCATTGTCATCCTTCACTGGCTTAATTTGTGTCAAACTTTTGCCCGATAGGTACCTAGTTGTTTGGTAGAGTGTTGCGAGGTCTCCTTTGCCTGCAGCTTGTTCTGCCTCACTTGCCATGGTTTCATAGAACTTTCTTTTGTCTTCTCTGGCACTCTTCTTTACTCTTTTGTTCAGTGTCTTGTAGTTTGCATTCAAATCCTGTTTTTGTTGTTCATCGGTGCACTGGAGAATCTTTTGTTTCACTATCCCTCTCTCTTCTATCAGTCTCCAAGTGTCCGTAGTGAACCATTGTTTGTCCTGTCTCTTCTTTTTGCCTAGAACTTCCATGCAGGTTTGACTACATACAGTCTTCAAGTTGTTCCAGTGCTTTTCGACGCTGACCTCTTCTCCAGTGTTGATTTGTGTCTCGGCTTTGTCTTTTATACTTGCAGTGAAGATATCTTTTGTGTCCTGGTCCTTCAGTTTTTGAGTGTTGAACTTGGCTTGTGGTCTATCTGCAGCTCCTGTTTCTCTGAAAGCTTTTAATTTGAGTTCGATTGTTTCTTGTACGAGGTAGTGGTCTGGGCCAACGTCTGCTCCTCTTCTTGCTTTTGTGTCCAGTAGGCTGCGCCTCCACTTCTTTGAGCTGCATTGAGATGAAGTCGATTTGGCTTTTGGTTCGCCCATCTGGTGACACCCATGTAGCCTTGTGGATATCCTTGTGTTTGTATATGCTGCCACCAATCACTAGTTCGTTGAAGGCGCAGAAGTCTGCGAAGAGTTCTCGTTTTCATTCATTTCTCCGAGAGCTTCTCTACCCATGATGAGTTTCCTTCCTGTGTTGTCTGATCCCAGTTTGGCGTTCATGTCTCCCATTAGTATTTTAATGTCACCAGCTGGAGTATTGTCCATTGTTGCCTGTAGTTGTCTGTAAAATTCTTCTTTCGTTTCTAGGTCTGCGTTGTTGGTCGGTGCATAGCATTGTATAATTGACACTTTCCTTCCTTTGGAGTTGAATCTGGCGGTTATTATCCTGGGCGAGATCGCCTCCCATTGCATCAGGGCCTTCGTTTCCGTTGGTGACATCATGATAGCCACGCCCTCGGTGTGCGAGTGATTATCTTCTGGGTGACCGGGGTAGATCACTGACTCACCCGTTGACAATTTGGTGAGTCCATCCCCGTTCCATCTGCTTTCACATATTCCCAGTACTTGAATTCTGTATCTTTTCATTTCGTTTGCGATCTGGGCAGCTTTGCCAATCTCGTACATGGTACGGACATTCCATGTCCCCACAAAGACTTTTTCTTTTGTCTCAAGGAGATACATCGTGCTGAAGTTTCTGTAGCAGCTTTGTTTACAGGGTGGGGTTGCTAGCCTCACGCCTGAGAAGGCAGGTTGTTACATTAATTTATAATTTAGAGAGAAGTGACCTTGTGGGTTGCTCCCCTTAAAACCAGGAAAACAGGGAATAAACAAGCAGAAAAACGCCAGCACGGGAAAATAATTCATAACAAGAAGGGTAACAAGCGATAACAACAATAATAATATCACAGTCAATTACAGTTAACCAAAATGATACCAAAATCATAGACTCACTGACTTGAGCCAACTTGAACATGTAAATCCGTCAATATGAAATTTTGCAGATTGGCTGGTGCAAATGCTTTCGGTGACGTGTCGAGTCTTTCAGTCATATTGGTGCTGCAGAAGACAGTTCCCTGAGACGATATAAACCCCACTGAACACCTAGATGATTCTCCTTTGAGCTTAGACACCCGACCTGTGCATTCAAGTCCCCAGCCAGCACTACGGTATCTCTCCGACGCGCCTATCTCAAGAGATTGCTCACTTAGCAGTAAAACTCAGCCTTAATTGCATCCGGGTTGCAATCCTTCGATGCACAGGCAGAGACAACAAATAGGTACCGCCTATCTTGCCTACCACTTCTTACTTTCGTATACCCTTCCAACCTCACAGCACATAAACGACTGTTAATGGGAATCCAGTCGAGTAATGCAACTTCGGCTGTAGTGCCTAGTGCGACAACGACACCAGCTGCGTCGAATGCCGACACCACAGGGTCCCAAGACAAGTGCAGGCGGCACACACTATTCGAACTCTCAGATGGAGAGGGTAATCAAAGCACTTCACACTTGGATCTTGAATGCGGGTCCCCGAATTCCAGCAGAAATCGGTAGAGAGGCTTTCCAATTTTCTTAACAAACCTGCCTGTTATTCGGTTTGCATCAGTGTCCAAACACTGTAGGCGGCCGGATTGAACACGGCGTGCGGTTTCAGGATATCTGTGTTAGATGTCTCTCTGGGGACAATTATTTTGAAGGCTACTCACTGACCTCTCGAAACGCCACAGATAGGCCGGAAATTCAGACAAAGGCGAAAGGCTGACGAAAGTGAAGACACCAAGGATAGCAAAAGTAAAACACAAAAGTCTGTGTATAGAAATAAAAATAAGGTTGAAGGGAGATACGTCACTTGAAACATCATTATTGTTCGAGAGCATTGTTAAGAGCGTGCAATTAGTTTCACTGAGATACTACCCGGGCGCACAGACCGAATCAGGTGGTTGTCTGAAGGGAACATTCCCCCCTCCCCTAGCCTTTGACTTGGAGTCTAATCCACAAAGCAGCTGAGCAGCATCAGGAGCTGCTACGTTCCCATGGTTGCCGGTGACCAATACATGTTCATACGTCATTTGATCCGATTGGATTCTGGAGTCCATTTACCCGACGGTAACTGCTTTTAGTCTAACCGTTAACCGAACAACCTTCTTAGCATAGTAGGACCTGCAGAAACATGAGTCTCAACCAGTTTAGCTTGTTGGGCCACTACGGTATTCCAGCTCGATCACCACGACAAGGTAGCAGTTGTCAGTCACATAGAAGCACTGATTTGGTATTAGTGTTTGAAAATGTGAATCTTATTTCTTGTGTGGAGTACAGTAGAGTAATGAAAGTCTGCCTCGTTTTCACGATCTGTCTCCGGTTGCCTCTGAAATCCTTATCTGTTTTGCTGCTTGTAGTTGAAACGATGTTGCCAGAGAGATGACTTCGTTTAGATTCCACTCGTTGATGGTGATTGATACCTGTTAATCAGATTGGCCTGGTCTAAACACCCAATGTCTATTTTGCTCATTTAACACAGAGTTCATCAGCAATGTTGTTAGATTGACTCATCAACTGAATTTTGGCCACCTACTTGGACGAGAGGATGATGTATGAAAATTGGGTTCGTGGTTCCGAAATTACACTGTTCACATAGCAGGAATTACCGCACATTCCGTTGGAAAACAGAAATACTCACATTGCACAGTATTCGATCTGCTCGATTCTATGAACATTAATCAACAAATAACATCTTTTCAAGCATACTCACTCCTAAAATATATGGTTAAGATATGTAGATGATACTCTTGTAGCACTAAAACGACATCTACACAATTCATTCCTGGAGAAAATAAACTGTGTATCTTCCAGAATCCAGTTCACTTAGGAAGCAGAATCAGTCGTCGGTGAAATACCATTTCTAGATTGCCTAGTTAAGAGAAGGGAAAACGGACAGTTTAGTATATCCATATTCGGGAAGAAAACCCACTCCAATAAATATTTAGACTTCAAATCATCACACACCATCAGCGCAAAGGTATCCATATAAAAGACCAAATCCCTAGGGATTCTCTATCTAATTGTGTCTATTAAATAAAATGCTTGGAATGTAATGCGATATACATCGGACAAACATCACGATAAATCAAGGGAATCAGAAGAAATGAACACCGTAGAGCATCTCTTCGACCACCGAGAAATCCGGTTGAACTAGAAAAACTTGAAAAATCATCCGCCATAGGTATACACGCTATAGAATAAGGTCACAAAATTGATTTTGACAATATTGAAATAATCCAGAAATCACAAAGAACGTCTAATATGAGAAGCAATTCATATCAAGTGGAATCCAAATTGTCTGAATAGGAATGATGGACTAAAACAGAATCTGACCTGGTTACAACACCTCCCTCCCTCCAACATGAAGTGATAAAATCAACACGAATGTGATATGCAAATTCACTGTGTAAACACACCCTGTTTTGATAATTTTATACACTTATGAGATCCAACAATCTACACACGGTTTTGTTATCTTTACCAACTGACCAACTAGACAACGAAAAATGACCCCAGACTAACGAACGATGGTCCAATTAGTAAACTTTGTTTTGATACCATAACAGATGTACTATTAGCTTTGTTATTTAGTTTAGTGATCTTCATTGTCATTTTGACTTTCAATATGTCCTATTAACTTGGCCCAAGTAGTCTGTTTTCTCACCTCGTAACTCTTTGTTATATATATGCTGAGATTTTGTGAATTTCGGTTTAATAATACTTTGATAAAGCTATTAGGATTAAATAGCGAAACATCAGTAAAAGCAGCAATATCGTTTTGTTTTTTCATTCATTCATTGGGAAATACAAAACGTTTATTATAATGAACAAAAAGAGAAATCTGACATACTGGCATCGATTACTTCTGTTGGAGATCAACCCTATCAGGTCTGCTTTAATCCATTATGGACTACCTAAGCTTACTATCCATCCCGATACATTCTATGTACTGCATACTTCAAAGTGTCTTTCAGTTATCCCTAGACGCCTTCTCCAGTCGAAATCTATACTCATGTGCCTTTTTAAATAAGCTGTTACCTGTCGCATTTTTGGTACAGCGCACATAGTCTGGAGATCGATCCCCAGTCGATGCACTCATAAACTCATTGAAAATTCCCATTGTAACATATAGAAAATCAAAACAAGTGATTCAGTGAAGAGACTTTTTTCAACAATGAATTTATCATCAAGCTGTGCAATCGTTTGACTCGAGTTTTGTCCAAGAGGGTTCAAGAACACTATCCCTTGGCATGGTTACGAAGAGGTGGAAGTGGAACAATAAGAAGCGCGATCATTGAACATCTTGCCGATAATGATCACTCTATCTCTATAACCTCCACCTTTAAAGTCATCTACAAGGCAAAAAGTAATTTACCGAAATCACTGCGCACCCGACTCATCTGCATTGCTGAATCAACTTTGGCTATCGAAACAGAAAAGCCAGAGCTCCGTGTACAGAAAAAGTTTGTTCAACTTCTGCAACTTTCATGGTCTTAATCCCTCTATGCTAAAGTATGATAATCCCTAATCATATTTTTTTCTTCGTTTTATCTATTCAATTAGTATTCTTTTTTATTCCTTCACGTTCCCAATGGAACATAGCGCTTCAATCTAGAGGCTTGAAGTTTCTGTAACAGTGTTTGTTTTTACAGGGTGGGGTTGCTAGCCTCATGCCCAACCTTTCCTCTTCACCAGCTTTTTAGTTCTGGCTTAGCGAGGTAAAGGAGTGCGCTGGCCGGGGATCGAACCCCGGACCACGTACATGGTTGGCAAGCGTCCTAACAGCTATGCCACCGACGCACATTCAATTAGTATACCCTTTCCTTATTAGGTCAGTTGTTACTATTACTACTCTCACTTTGAACTGTCTCCGGTATCATTTCACTTGTTCCACTTGTAATTCTAAATCATTTCTTCTTTTTTACAACGTTAAATTCTACGCTATCAAATTTCACACAATATTACGTAACATTTTTATTTTATTCGATTTTCCTACTAATCCTATAATGGCACACCCTTTCTAAGTTCTATCCATCGTATGAATTGTTCTATATATGACATTAATTTGCTTTGCCACTTGACATTTAACTATGATTATAATCACAAACATTTTTAGTTTTAATTGCATTTCATACTACTATTATTATTACTTTATGCATTCACACCTACTATTCAATTACCTGACAGCATATAACTTCTTAAAAAACGATTGTACGATTGTACCGCTTGATAATAAATTCGTTGAAAAGAGTATCTTCGCAGTCATAAACCTCACTAAGGCGATAGTGAGGTGAGTAAAGAGGGAGGGCTGGGTGTGAGATTAGCATCCCCACTCCACTTAAGAATAAAACTACTGTCACTGAAACATGAAAGTTGAAGCTTCAAGCGGTATGTTACCCTACGAATGCAAAGAAATATCGCCATGATCATTTTGTAGGAGATAAGGAACAACATTCTGGAACATTACAGCATGCTTCATATGGAACAATATTCATTTATAAATTTGGTTCCCTTGATAAATTTCGATAGAGAAAGAAAGACACCGGATTTGCAGTATAAAATGATATCATCATCGTCATTCTATTTCACAGGTTCTCATCAGCTGCAGACATCTACCTGAAATTACAATGGTTATATAAATGATAATAATAGCATACTTTAATGTTTAAGTGGTAGTAGAGAAGAAAGAAATACTATAAAAGTGACGCATCCAAAATGTGAGCGCCATTACAATTTTTAGTTTAAGTTCTCATCATCAGTTTATACACTTTCAAAGTCGGTCGGTCGGTCGGTCGGTTTTCGACATAGAACTTTGCACATATGTGCGGCAGTTCAAGTCGCCACACTCCACTCCATGTAGCACACAAAGCAAGAGAAGAAAGTAGGAGAAATGCATATTAGAGACGGTAAACAGAGGTGTGAGACAAAGGTATAGTAACAACGGAGAACAAAACAGTTTAATTGGAAATCATAAGTCACAAGGAGTGGATGCATCTGCGCCACTGAGAACGATTTTGAGCCATGTCACCAATTGTTTCCAACCATTGGTTTTTACCGTCCTGAGGACTCCAACCAGTCAGGAAGTCTACACCTTCCTATGTGGCTGGTTTAAACTAACTGTTGTGGATTTCATTGACTGGTGAAGGCATGTTTTCTTTTGACCGCCGCTAGCTCTTTTCCAGCCTGGCCCTATATCAGCTAGCATTGCCCGTCGAGGAAGGCTTTCAAAGTAGAAAAGAGGGGTCAGGGGGAGGGGTGAGACGGAAAACAGAAAAGATTAACAAACAGTGTTGGCTTGTAGGTTCAACGGAGTAGCTCGAAACAAAAGAGGTTACAGTTTATAAGATTGAGATTTGCTCAGTGAGTTGAGATCACTGAATTAGAGTGCACTTACCACACATATCGTTGATACTGGTCATCTCATAGAGATTTCTAATTCCTTCAAAATATTAAATAGACAAAGGACAGTAAATTTACTAAGATTTGCCCAAGCGATCGCAATCAAACAATTTAAACCAGAATTGTACATACAGAAAGAGAGAGTGTGTGATTAATCTCTCACTCCCTTGGTAACTGAATTTTTGTGATTTTGATTACATGAATTAGTCATCTAATACAGTGAGTGATCTCACCTCACTGAACAAATCTCAATTTCATAAACTGTAACCGCTTTTGTTTTTTTAAAAAATTGAATTTGAGATTATCCCGCCGATTGACTGAACCGAAGTGGTCGGTTGCACAGGAGGTGGCTCTCGTGGCCCTTCTTTTACGTGCATCAGTTCCTGTTTTAGATTTCCTTTGGTACTGCTAGGGCAGTAATAAAAATGGCCAGCATTCAAATCACCCACAAACTCAATTAGAAACATGCTGTGTCGGTTAAAGGATCAGTCCTGTGAAGCCTTTAAAACAAAACAATTTAGTTTATCTAATACCCTGTCTGAAGTGATTGTCAGGTCAAATACATAGGTCAAAGTAGTAAAACAAGGTCAGTGAGACCAGCCGAACATAAAATCTAGCGAAATCTAGATTGGTTGATCCAAATAAGATAAGAAATCTAGAGAATAGTTCAACTATAGCACTCACTACATACAATTACACACAACCATACAATAGGATGGATGGGATAAGATGACAGTTTAAAAATCGAATGTAACAGGATGATGGGAGGGAGAGACTGATAAGAGTAGCTTTGTTTATCGAATCAACTGAGACAGAGTACGTTTAATAGGAATGATTCAACACCTGTCCACGCAGATATCTGGAAAACCCTACTACTCCGACGACAAATAGGAGAAAACAAAGAAAACTATAAAACTCAAGTTTCGAAATCGTGTGATTATAATTGATGGAATGATTATGAACAGCAATAAATTTTGTTCGAAACGTCAATATCCAGTAAATAATACTGCTGTTTCACTGACTGTGTGATACATCTAATAAACAAACTAATATAGAATTACTTACTACCACCACAGTGCCCAAGTTTTACACACATATATTAATATTCCCTTAGTATTTTATTTCACACTTTATTTATTATATATTACTGAAATTCAAGAATTTTAAGCAGTCCATTCACTCCAACTGTTTTGATGATTTCCGCCTCAGTAGTCCAACCAATTTTGACCGAGATTTCAGCGACTCCAAGCCTTCCCTTGATCGATTCATCAGCTTAGCATAATAATATTCCATCTTTTTGGGCAGATTACGGTCACCTGGCGGTGAGTAATCCGATTGATACGATTGAAAAGATGTCTGATTCAGAGAAGATAATAGATATGGAAATGGACGACTGCCGCCACGACTTTGACGCCGACGAAGATGCCGATGACGATGACTGTGACGGCTATGGGCATGCAGTTGTTGCTGCTGATGCTGATGAGGATGTGATTTCGATGCATACTGTAGGGAATAGGCATCCGAGGATCGTCGAAAGATAAGCCTACACGTTGCATAGATCTCTATGACCAGTTTACACCAGAGATGGCGTCCAAGCATATTGATCTCCGGGATATACGTGTACCAGAGAATTAGAAAAATGTTATACGATATAGTCCGTATGACTAGAGCTAATCCATCGATGAATAGTAATCCTGTCGGGATATTATCCAGGTAATAACGTAATATATTATATTCAATATTCATTGAATACACGTAATAGATTAGCGTGTAATAGACACAATACACCGTTGAAGAGATAATTAACGCCAGTGTATAAATATAGAGAATCTTCAGGTTATTGTTACTATCGCCTAGTGTATTGTTGAATACATCTTGGAGGGTGTTATGCAATCCTTGACCTGAAGAAACATCATGTCGCATAGCCTGGACAATAAGACAATGGATTTTCAGTTTCAGCAGTAATTTCTGAGAGAGAAATATCAAGCAGACGATAGGTAGGACACCTTCACAAAACACAATTCGATGCAGTTTATACCAAAAACGGTAGTCATCGGAGATACTCGACCATATCGGTTGAATGATACACTGACAGTGGGGAACAACATCACTCCCCGTTGTCGATGTCGAATTATTATTATTGTTATTAGTAGGATGCTTGTGATTGTCACACTTCAATTGACTAACAAAATAAGTTGGTAATGTCTGGAGAATCGACAGGAGAATGCTTAGACTAAGCATCAACCAAAATATCGATCTCGACGGTGTACTATACATCAGAATGAATTCACGACTCCATCGACGTAGTCGTCTATTGTACACGAGGAGTTCACGACTAATAATTAAGATTGTCGAATTAAATTGTATGTAGGTGATGAAACGGAACGCGGAACTCATCAACTTACACATCCAATCGGATGAAATGGTCAGTGATTTCGAATTGATCAGGTAATATAACCATTGACATGCTGTGATAATGAAATAGGTGATATGACTGAATAGGATGAATATACCCCAGTGGTGCAAATAGTAATTTGTTGCTTTCACTTTCAATTTGAGCAGTACAATCAGTGGGATACCAGTGAGAAAGCTGAGTATCGATGTATACGGGATTATACAATTAATAATGATATAATAATAATCGGTAAAGACATGCTGTGAACAATTAGGCCGCGTTAAACGCTGATGGACACGGAATAGATCGGCAGGATATCGATCACGAAAATAAACTGGAAATGGACAATTATTTGGCATAATTAGAAAATGAATATATATATATACTACTACTAATGCGTAAGAAGTAGTAGTAGTATACGAACGACTACAGAGTGGAATTCAACTGATTTTGATATAATATACTCAGCAGTATAAAGATGCGTGTGAGTGAGTAGATGAATCGATGGACGCACGTGATATTGATTACTACATATATTTAAATTCACTGATTTCTTTTATTGACTCTTTGATGATAATATTTAGTGTTATTACTATTATCATTATTATTATTATTATTGTTTCCTTTAATTCCTAGAGGAACATAGGGCTTCAGCCGTGCGTCTCCATTGCGTTCGGTTCTCTGCTAGAGTTTTCACCTGGCTCCAAGTATGCCCACACGTTTTCATCTCCTCTTCACATGACCTCCTCCAAGTCACCCTTGCACTGACGACCAACTCGCCGCTTCCCTTTCGGGTTCCACTCGAGCGATGGCCTGTCGTGTGATGTCACTTGATGGTTTCCTCAGAGTATGGCCAATCCATCTCCATTTCTTCCTGCCTATTTGTTGCACAATCGGTTCCTGCTGGGTTGGTTCGCTCCCAGAGATCCCTGTTGCTGATCTTTTCTGGCCAGCCATGTGATCTTGAGTATTGAGCGAATACAACTGTTGATGAAGGTCTGTAGTTTGTTTGAGATGCTCTTTATGACGCGCAGTGCAAGTCTCTGATCCGTATAGTAGCACTGACTTCACATTGGAGTTGAAAATCCAGATCTTATTTTTGATGCTGAGTGCTGTTGACCTCCACACAGACTTGAGAGTAGTGAAAGCTTGTCTTGCTTTTCCGATTCTTGCTTTGATATCCTCGTCAGTTCCGCCTGTAGTTGAAACGATGCTTCCCAGGTAGGTGGTAAAAGAGGTTGTTTCTTTCAAGTTTCTCCTATTTATGCTGATTGTTGTCAGTTGTTGTTGTTGCTGTTGTTGTTGCCGTTGGCCAGGAATCTTCATCACCTCTGTTTTCTCTGTGTTCACCTGAAGTCCTATCTTTGGTGCTTCTTCTACTAACTTGTTGCTTTTCGTTTGCATACCTTCCAGTTTGTGGGAAGTCAGACATATATCATCGGCGAAGTCCAGATCCTCCAAGTTTTTGTGTGGGTCCATTTTATGCCTGTTTCCTTATCGCCCGCTGTTTGTCGCATTATCCAATCTACTGCAATCAGGAAAATCATTGGCGATAGTAGGCAGCCAGCTTGTCTTACTCCTGTCCTCACTTCGAAGGGTTCCGTAAGTTTCCCGCTGTGAATTACTTTGCTTGCAGCATTGTCGTACAGCTGTTGGATGAGATGTATAATTATCGGTGGCACCCCGTAGTAGCGAAGTAGTTTCCAAATCACCTCTCGACCGACGCTATCGAAGGCCTTTTCAAAGTCGATGAATTTGAGATAGTGAGGTGACTGCCATTCCAGGCTTTGTTCAATGATGATCCGTAATGTGGCGATCTGATCAATGCATGACTTGTTTCTCCTGAATCCAGCCTGTTCCGGTCGAAGTTTTTCATCCAGGGCATGTTTGATTTTCTCCAGGATGATGCGGTTTAGTATTTTGCTTGGGATGAACAGGAGCATAATTCTGCGCCAGTTCTTGCATTGACTTAAGTCTCCTTTCTTTGGTAGTTTGATTAAGTATCCTTTCTTCCAATCTTCAGGTACTTTGCCTTCTTTCCACACCTTCTCCAGTAGTGGCGTCATCAAGTCCGCTGTTGTCTCTGGGTCCATTTTCAATGCTTCTGTTGGGATTCCATCTGGTCCTGCTGCTTTTCCAGCTTTTAGCATCTTGATTGCCTTCAGGACTTCTGATTTCGTCGGGGGGTTGGTGTTCACTGGTAGCTCTGTCTCCGTTGTTGGTATTGCTGGGAGCGTTGTAGGTGGTGGTCGATTTAGGAGTCTTTTGAAGTGTTCAGCCCAGTGTTTCCTTTGCTCCACTTCTTTGGTGAGTGACTTTCCATTGTCATCCTTCACCGGCTTGATTTGTGTCAAACGTTTGCCCGATAGGTACCTAGTAGTTTGGTAGAGTGTTGCGAGGTCTCCTTTGCCTGCAGCTTGTTCTGCCTCACTTGCCATGGTTTCATAGTACTTTCTTTTGTCTTCTCTGGCACTCTTCTTTACTCTTTTGTTCAGTGTTTTGTAGCTTGCGTTCAAATCCTGTTTTTGTTGTTCATCGGTGCACTGGAGAATCTTTTGTTTCACCATCCCTCTCTCTTCTATTAGTTTCCAAGTGTCCGTAGTGAGCCATTGTTTGTCCTGTCTCTTCTTTCTGCCTAGAACTTCCATGCAGGTTTGACTCCACACTGTCTTCAAGTTGTTCCAGTGCTTTTCGACGCTGACCTCTTCGTCAGTGTTGATTTGTGTCTCGGCTTTGTCTTTTATACTTGCAGTGAAGATATCCTTTGTGTCCTGGTCCTTCAGCTTTTGAGTGTTGAACTTGGCTTGTGGTCTATCTGCAGCCCCCTGATTCTCTGAAAGCTTTTAATTTGATTTGGATTGTTCCTTGTACGAGATAGTGGTCTGAGCCAATGTCTGCTCCTCTTCTTGCTTTTGTGTCCAGTAGGCTGCGCCTCCACTTCCTTGAGATTGAGATGAAGTCGATTTGGTTTTTGGTTCGCCCATCTGGTGACACCCATGTAGCCTTGTGAATATCCTTGTGTTTGTATACGCTGCCACCAATCACTAGTTCATTGAAGGCGCAGAAGTCGGCGAAGAGTTCTCCGTTTTCATTCATTTCTCCGAGAGCTTCTCTACCCATGATGAGTTCCCTTCCTGTGTTGTCTGGTCCAAGTTTGGCGTTCATGTCTCCCATTAGTATTTCGATGTCACCAGCTGAAGTATTGTCCATTGTTGCCTGTAGTTGTCCGTAGAACTCTTCTTTCTTCTCGAGATCTGCGTTGTTGGTCGGTGCATAGCATTGTATAATTGACACTTTCCTTCCTTTGGAGTTGAATCTGGCGGTTATTATGCTGGGCGAGATCGCCTCCCATTGCATCAGGGCCTTCGTTTCCGTTGGTGACATCATGATAGCCACGCCCTCGGTGTGCGAGTGATTATCTTCTGGGTGACCGGGATAGATCACTGACTCACCCGTTGACAATTTGGTGAGTCCATTCCAGTTCCATCTGCTTTCACATATTCCCAGTACTTGAATTCTGTATCTTTTCATTTCGTTTGCGATCTGGGCAGCTTTGCCAATCTCGTACATAGTACGGACATTCCATGTCCCCACAAAGACTTTTTCTTTTGTCTCAAGGAGATACATCGTGCTGAAGTTTCTGTAGCACCTTTGTTTACAGGGTGGGGATGCTAGCCTCACGCCTGAGAAGGGGGGTTGTTACAGCAATTTATAATTTAGAGAGAAGCAACCTTGTGGGTTGCTCCCCTTAAAAACCAGGAAAACAGGGAATAAACAAGCAGAAAAACACCAGCACGGGAAAATAATTCACAACAAGAAGGGTAACAAGCGACAACAACAATAATAATATCACAGTCAATTACAGTTAACCAAAATGATACCAAAATCATAGACTCACTGACTTGAGCCAACTTGAACATGTAAATCCGTCAATATGAAATTTTGCAGATTGGCTGGTGGAAATGCTTTCGGTGACGCGTCGAGTCTTTCAGTCATATTGGTGCTGCGGAACACAGTTCCCTGAGACGATGTAAACGCCACTAACCACCTAGATGATTCTCCTCTGAGCTTAGACGCCGGACCTGTGCATTCAAGTCCCCAGCCAGCACTTCGATATCTTTCTGGTGCGCCTGTCTCAAGAGATCGCTCACTTGGTAGTAGATTTCATCCTTAATTGCATCCCGGCCGCAATCCGTCGGTGCATAGGCAGGGACAACAAGTAGGCACCGCCTATCTGGCCTACCACTCTTACTTTCATATACCCTTCCAGCCTCACAGCATTTAAACGAATGTTAATGGGGATCCAGTCGAGTAATGCAGCTTCGGCTCTAGTGCCAAGTGCGACAGTGACACCAACTGCGGCGGATGCTGATGCCACAGGGTCCCAAGACAAGTGCAGGCGGTACACACTATTCGAACTCTTAGATGGAGAGGGTAATCGAAGTACTTCACACTTGGATCTTGAATACGGGTCCCTGAATTCCAGCAGAAATCGGTAGCGAGGCTTTGCAATTTTCTTAACAAACCTGCCTCTTATCCGATTCGCATCAGTGTCCAAAACTGTAGGTGGCAGGATTGAACATGGCGTGTGGTTTCAGGATATCTGTGTTAGGTGTCGCACTGGGGACAACCATTTTGAAGGCTACTCACTAAATAGGCTGGGAATTCAGACAAAGGCGAAAGGCTGACGAAAGTGAAGACACAAAAGATAGCAAAAGTAAAACACAAAAGTCTGTTTATAAAAATAAAAATAAGGTTGAAGGGAGATGCGTTACTTGAAACATCATTATTGTTCGAGAGCATTGTTAAGAGCATGCAATTAGTTTCACTGAGATACTACCCAGGCGTACGGACCGAATCAGGTGGTTGTCTTGAAGGACCATTCCCCCTCCCCGAGCATTTGACTTGGAGTCTAATCCACAAGGCAGAGGAGTAGCATCACGAGCTCTACGTTCCCATGGTTGCCGGTGTCCAATACGGGTTCATACGCCATTTGATCCAATTGGATTCTGGAGTCCATTTACCCCACA
Source organism: Trichobilharzia szidati (assembly GCA_944472155.2). Classification (NCBI taxonomy): domain Eukaryota; kingdom Metazoa; phylum Platyhelminthes; class Trematoda; order Strigeidida; family Schistosomatidae; genus Trichobilharzia; species Trichobilharzia szidati. Next base: position 151,193,902 of record OX235273.1, read on the forward strand.
GTAACTGCTTTTAGCTTAACCGCTATCCAAACAGCCTTCCTGGCATAGTACGACCTGCAGGAACATGAGTCGTAACCAATTTATCTTGTTGGGTCACTACGGTATTCCAGCTCGACCATCACGACAAGGTAGCAGTTGTCAGTCACATAAAAGCACTGATTTGGTATGTGTTGAAAATGTGAATCTTATTTCTTGCGCGGAGTACAGTAGAGAAATGAAAGTCTGCCTCGCTTTCGCGATCCGTCTCCGGTTGCCTCTGACATTCTTTTCTGTGTTGATACCTACAGTTGAAACGATGCTGCCGAAGAAATGACTTCGTTTAGATTCCACTCGTTAATGGTGATTGATACCTGTTAATCAAACTGGCCTGGTCTAAATACCCAGTGTCTTTCCATATTAGTTTGTTTATTAGGTATATCACACAGTGAAATAGTATTATTTACTGGATGACATTTCGAACAAAATTTATTGTTCATAACCATTTCATCAATTATAATCACACGACTTCGAAAGTTGAGTTTTGTAGCTTCCTTTGTCCTCTGCTATTTGTCGTAAGGGTAGTAGAATTTTCCAGATTTCCGGCTGGACAGGTGTCGAATCATTCCTATTACACGTATCCCCTCTAAGATGATTCGATAAACAAAGCTTCTGCTATCAATCTCTCCCTCCCACCATGCTGTGACATTAGATTTTAAAACTGTCATCTTATCCCATCCATCCTATTGTATGGTTGTGTGTAATTCCATGTAGTGAGTGGTATAGCTGAACTATTCTCTAGATTTCTTATCTTATTTGGGTCAACCAATCTAGATTTTGCTAGGGTTTTGTGCTCGGCTAGTCTGACTGCCCCTGTTCTACTACTTTGACCTATGTATTTGATCTGATAATCATCTCAGGCAGGGCATTAGATAAACTAAATTATTTTGTTTTAAAGGCTCCACAGGACCCTTTAACCGACAAAGCTTGTCCCAGATATCTGGAAAATCCTACTACCCTTACGACAGATAGCAGAGGACAAAGGAAGCTACAAAACTCAACTTTCGAAGTCGTGTGATTATAATTGATGAAATGGTTATGAACAATAAATAAATTTTGTTCGAAATGTCATCCAGTAAATAATACTATTTCACTGTGTGATATACCTAATAAACAAACTAATATGGAACTACTTACTACCACAATGCCCGAGTTTTACACATATATTAACACCCAATGTCTGTCTTGCTCATTTAACGCAGAGTTCATCAGCAATGTTGTCAGATTAACTCATCATCTGAATTCTGGCCACCTACTTGGACGAGAGGATAATGCGTGAATATTGAGTTCCTGACTCGGAAATTACACTGTTCCCATAGCAGGAATTACCGCACATTCCGTTGGAGACCAGAAATACTCACATTGTACAGTATACGATCTGACTGATTCTATGAACATTAATCAACAAATAACATCTTTTCAAGCATACTCACTCCTAAAATATGGTTAAGATATGTAGATGATACTTTTGTAGCACTAAAACGAGATCTACACAGTTCATTCCTGGAGAAAATAAACTGTGTATCTCCCAGAATCCAGTTTACTTCGGAAGCAGAATCAGACGTCGGTGAACTACCATTTCTAGACTGCCTAGTTAAGAGAAGAGAAAACGGACATTTTAGTATATCCATATTCAGGAAGAAAACCCACTCCAATAAATATTTAGACTTCAGATCATCACACTCCCATCAGCGCAAAGCTTTCAGTTGTTTCAAGTCTTCCTGGACGAGCACACTCTCTGATAACCAAGGAGAAAGAAAAAGAAGAAGAAATATCAAACATTACTGAAACTCTCAAGCGATACAACTGCCCAAGGAACTTCATCAACAAAATCAACACCGACACTGAATATGCTCGGAAACGTATTCCGAAAACATGGACCTCAACAGTTGTCATTCCATATAGACCAGAGACGACAGGTGGTATCAGAAGAGTACTGAATCAGCTCGACATTACAGTTTTCTTCAAAACATCAGACACACTACGAAACAACCTTGTCCATACAAAAGACCTAATCCCTGAAGATTCTCTATCTAATTGTGTCTATCAAATAAAATGCTTGCTTGGAATGTAATGCGATATACATCGGACAAACATCGTCAGAGAGAAATCAAAATAAGAAGAAATGAACGTCGTTGAGTGAGAGTCTGTTCGACCACCGAGAAATCCAGTTGAACTAGAAAAGCTTGAAAAATCATCAGCCATAGCTCGTCTACACGCTATAGAATCAGGCCACAAAATTGATTTCGACAATATTGAAATAATCCAGAAATCACAAAGAACGTCTAATATGAGAAGCACTTCATATCAAGTGGAATCCTAATTGTCTGGTTAATAGGAATGATGGACTAAAACAGAATCTGACCTGGTTACAACACCTCCCTCCCCCATGAAGTGACAAAATCAACACGAATGTGATAAGCAAGTTCACTATGTAAACACACGCTGCTTTTATAATTTTACACACTGATCAAATCCAACAATCTACACGTGGTTTTGTTATCTTCACCAATTGGCTAACTGGACAACGAAAAATGACCACACACTGACGAACGATGATCAAGTTAGTAAACTTTATTTTGATACCATAACAGATGTACTATTAGCTTTGTTATTTAGTTTAGTGATCTTCATTGTTATTTTGACTTTCAATATGTCCTTTTAACTTGACCCAAGTAGTCTATTTTCTCACCTCTTAACTCTTTGTTATATATATGCTGAGATTTTGTAAATTCCGGTTTAATAGTAATACTTTGATAAAGCTATTAGCATTAAATAGCGAAACGTCAGTAAAAACAATAACTTTTTGTTTTTCATTCATTGGGAAATACAAAAAACGTTTATTATAATGAACAAAAAGAGAAGTCTGACATGCTGGCATCGATTACTTCTGATGGAGATCAACCCTATCAGGTCTGCTTTACTCCATTATGGACTACCTAAAGTTTCTATCCATCCCGATACATTGTATGTACCGCATACTTCAAATTGCCTTTCAGTTATCCCCACACGACTTCTCTAATCGACATCTATGCTCATGTGTCTTTTCAAGTAAGATGTTGCCTGTCGCATTTGTGGTACAGCGCACATAGTCTGGAGATCGATCCCCAGTCGATGAATTCATAAACTCATTGAAAATTCCCATTGTAACATATAGAAAATCAAAACAAGTGATTCAGCGAAGAGACTTTTTTCAACAATGAATTTATTATCCAGCCGTACAATCGTTCGACTGGAGTTTTGTCCAAGAGGGTGCAAGAACACTATCCCTTGACATGGTTACGAAGAGGTGGAAGTGGAGCAATAAGAGGCACGATCATTGAACATCTTGTCGATAATGATCACTCTATCTCTATAGCCTCCGCCTTTAAAGTTATCTACAAGGCAAAGAGTAATTTATCCAAATCCCTACGTACCCGACTCATCTGTATTGCTGAAGCTTTGGCTATCAAAACGGAAAAGCCAGATTGATATAAGTATAAAACTTGGGCACTGTGGTAGAGTATAATTCCATAATGGATAAGAATTTATTTTGATAAATCACACAGTGTAGTACAGTTATATTAACTGATGACGTTTCGAGCACAAACTATTGCTCATAATCATATCAAATTGATATGATTATGAGCAATAGTTTGTGCTCGAAACGTCATCAGTTAATATAACTGTACTACACTGTGTGATTTATCAAAATAAATTCTTATCCATTATGGAAAAGTCAGATCTCTGTGTACAGAAAAAGTTCGTTCAACCCCTCTCCTCCAATTTTCATGGTCTTAATTCCTCTATGCTAAAGTATGGTAATCCGCAATCATATTTTGGCTCTACCAATTTTTTTTCGTTTTGTCTATTCAATTTGTATACTCTTCCTTTATTACGTCAATTGTTACTATTACTATTTTTGCTTTGAACTGTCCACGGTATTATTTCACTTGTTCCACTTGTCATTCTAAATCAATTCTTTTTTGCAACATGAAATTCTATGCTATCAAATTTCACACAATATTACGCAACGTTTTTATTTTATTCGATTTGTCTACTAATCGTATAACTGTACACCCCTTACAAGTTCTATCCATCCTATGAATTATTCTATATATGACATTAATTTGCTTTGCCACTTGACATTAAACTATGATTATAATCACAAACATTTTAGTTTTAATTGCATTTCATACTGCTATTATTATTATTATTTCATGCATTCACACCTTTGATTCAATTCCCTCACCGGATATAACTTCTTAAAACTCATATATATATACGATTGTGCAGCTTGATAGTAAATTCGTTGAAAAGAGTGTCTTCGCAGTCATAAACCTCACTAAGGCGATAGTGAGGCGTTAAAGTGGGAGGGCCGGGTGTGAGAATAGCAATCCCACTCCACTTAAGAATAAAACTACTGTCACTGAAACATCAAAGTTGAAGCTTCAGGCTATGTGTTACACCAGGAATGCAAAGAAATATCTCCACGATCTTTTCGAAGGAGATAAGGAACAACATTCTGGAACATTACAGCATGCTTCATACGGGGCAATATTCCTTTATAAATTTGGTTCCCTTGATAAATTTCGATAGAGAAAGAAAGACACCGGATTTGCAGTATAAAATGATATCATCATCGTCATTCTATTTCACAGGCTCTCATCAGCTGCAGACCCCTACCTGAAATTACAATGGTTACATAGATAGATGATGATAATAACATACTTTAATGTTTAAGTGGTAGTAGAGAAGAGAGAAATACTATAAAAGTGACGCATCCAAAATATGAGCGCCATTACAATTTTTAGTTTAAGTTCTCATCATCAGTTTATACGCTTTCAAAGTAGAAAAGAGGGGGCAGGGGGCTGGGGTGAGACAGAAAACAGAAAAGATTAACAAACAGTGTTGGCTTGTAGGTTCACGGAGTAGCTCGAAACAAAAGCGGTTACAGTTTATAAGATTGAGATTTGCTCAGTGAGTTGAGATCACTGAATTAGAGTGCACTTACCAGATATATCGTCGATACTGGTCATCTCGTAGAGATTTCTAAGTCCTTCAAAATATTATATTAAATTGACAAAGGACAGCAAATTTACTAAGATTTGCCGAAACGATCGCAATCAAACGATTCAAACCAACCAGACTTATGCATACAGAAAGAGAGTTTGATTGGCCTCTCACTCCCTTGGTAACTGAATTTTGATTTTGATGAGTCATCTAATTCAGTGATCTCACATCAATGAACAAACCTCAATTTTATAAACTGTAACCGCTTTTGCTTTTTAAAAATTGAATTTGAGATTTTCCCACCGATTGACTGAACCGAAGTGCTCGGTTGCACAAGAGGTGGCTCTCGTGGCCCTTCTTTTACGTGCATCAGTTCCTGTTTTAGATTTTCTTTGGTACTGCTAAGGCAGGAATAAAAATGGCCAGCATTCAAATTACCCACAAACTCAATTAGAAACATGCTGTGTCGGTTAAAGGATCAATCCTGTGGAGCCTTTAAAACAAAACAATTTAGTTTATCTAATACCCTGCCTGCAATGATTGTCAGGTCAAATACATAGGTCAAAGTAGTACAACAGGGTCAGTCAGTCAGACTAGCCGAACATAAAATCTAGCGAAATCTAGATTGGTTGACCCAAATAAGATAAGAAATCTAGAGAATAGTTCAACTGTAGCACTCACTACATGCAATTACACACAACCATACAATAGGATGGATGGGATAAGATGACAGTTTTAAAATCTAATGTAACAGGATGGTGGGAGGGAGAGATTGATAGCAGAAGCTTTGTTTATCGAATCATCTTAAAGGGGATACGTGTAATAGGAATGATCCAACACCTGTCCACCCAGATATCTGGAAACCCTACTACTACCCCAACGACGACATATAGGAGAAAACAAAGAAAACTATAAGACTCAAGTTTCGAAATCGTGTGATTATAATTGATGGAATGATTATGAACAGCAATAAATTTTGTTCGAAACGTCAATATAGAGTAAATAATACTGCTGTTTCACTGACTGTGTGATACATCTAATAAACAAACTAATATAGAATTACTTACTATCACCACCACAGTGCCCAAGTTTTACACACATATATTAATATTCCCTTAGTATTTTATTTCACACTTTATTTATTTATTATATTACTGAAATTCCAGAATTTTGAGTAGTCCATTCACTCCAACTGTTTTGATGATTTCCGCCTCAGTAGTCCAGCCAATTTTGACCGAGATTTCAACGACTCCAAGCCTTCCCTTGATCGATTCATCAGCTTAGCATAATAATATTCCATCTTTTTGGGCAGATTACGCTCACCTGGCGGTGAGTAATCCGATTGATACGATTGAAAAGATGTCTGATTCAGAGAAGATAATAGATATGGAAATGGACGACTGCCGCCACGACTCTGACGTCGACGAAGATGCCGATGACTTTGACGATGCTGACGGCTATGGGCATGCAGTTGCTGATGCTGTTGATGAGGATGTGATTTCAACGCATACTGTAGAGAATAGGCATCCGAGGATCGTCGAAAGATAAACCTACACGTTGCATAGATCTCGATCACCAGTTTACACCATAGATGGCGTCCAAGCATATTGATCTCCGGGATATACGTGTACCAGAGAATTAGAAAAATGTTATACGATATAGTTCGTATGACTAGAGCTAATCCATCGATGAATAATAATCCTGTTGGGATATTATCCAGGTAATAACGTAATATATTATATTCAATATTCATTGAATACACGTAATAGATTAGCGTGTAATAGACACAATATACCGTTGAAGAGATAATTAACGCCAGTGTATAAATGTAGAGAATCTTCAGGTTATTGTTACTATCGCCTAGTGTATTGTTGAATACCTCTTGGAGGGTGTTATGCAATCCTTGACCTGAAGAAACATCATGTCGCATAGCCTGGACAATAAGACAATGGATTTTCAGTTTCAGCAGTAATTTCTGAGAGAGAAATATCAAGCAGACGATAGGTAGGACACCTTCACAAAACACAATTCGATGCAGTTTATACCAAAAGCGGTAGTCATCGGAGATACTCGACCATATCGGTTGAATGATACACTGACAGTGGAGAATCACATCACTCCCCGTTGTCGCTGTCCAACTATTATTATTATTAGCAGTAGTATGCTTGTGATTGTCACACTTTAAGTGACTAATAAAATAAGTTGGTAATGTCTGGAGAATCGATAGGAGAATGCTTAGACTAAGCATCAACCAAAATATCCACCTCGATGGTGTACTATACATCAGAATGAATTCACGACTCCATCGACGTAGTCGTCTATTGTACACGAGGAGTTCACGACTAATAATTAAGATTGTCGAATTAAATTGTATGTAGGTGATGAAACGGAACGCGGAACTCATCAACTTACACATCCAATCGGATGAAATGGTCAGTGATTTTGAATTGATCAGATAATATAACCATTGACATGCTGTGATAATGAAATAGGTGATATGACTGAATAGGATGAATATACCCCAATAGTGCAAATAATAATTTGTTGCTTTCACTTTCAATTTGAGCAGGACAATCAATGGGATGCCAGTGAGAAAGCTGAGTATCGATGTATACGGGATTATACAATTAATAATGATATAATAATAATCTGTAAAGACATGCTGTGAACAGTTAGGCCGCGTTAAACGCTGATGGACACGGAATAGATCGGTAGGATATCGATCACGAAAATAAACTGGAAATGGACAATTATTTGGCATAATTAGAAAATGAATATATGTATATACTACTACTACTACTACTACTAATGCGTAAGAAGTAGTAGTAGTATACGAACGACTAGAGAGTGGAATTCAACTGATTTTGATATAATACACTCTGTAGTATAAAGATGCGTGAGTGAGTAGATGAATCGATGGACTCACGTGATATTGATTACTACATATATTTAAATTCACTGATTTTGTTTATTGACTCTTTGATGATCATATTGAGTGTGATTACTATTATCATCATAATTATTATTATTGTTTCCTTTAATTCCTAGAGGAACATAGGGCTTCAGTCGTGCGTCTTTATTGCGTTCGGTTCTCTGATAGAGTTTTCCCCTGGCTCCAAGTCTGCCCGCATGCTTTCATCTCCTCTTCACATGACCTCCTCCAAGTCACCCTTGCACTGACGACCAACTCGCCGCTTCCCTTTCAGTCGGGTTCCACTCGAGCAATGGCTTGTCTAGTGATGTCACTCACTTGATGGTTTTCTCTGAGTATGTCCAGCCAATCCACCTCCATTTCTTCCTGCATATTTGTTGCACAATCGGTTCGTGCTGGGTTGGTTCGCTCATTGTCAGAGATCTCTGTTGCTGATCTTTTCTGGCCAGCCATGTGATCTTGAGTAGTATTGAGCGAAGACAACTGTTAATGAATGTCTGTAGTTTGTTTGAGATGCTCTTTATGACGCGCAGTGCAAGTCTCTGATCCGTATAGTAGCACTGACTCCACATTGGAATTGAAAATCCGGATCTTATTTTTTCATGCTGAGGAGTGCTGTTAACCTCCACACAGACTTGAGAGAAATGAAAGCTGGCTTTGATTTCCCGATCCTTTGGAGGCCGTCGGCTACAGGAACCGTTGGACACGCCTGAGTTTCGTGCTAGTTGGCACTCACCTGTGGTCAGCATGGCGCATCTCCAATTTTGAAGGAACCGACGTCCCTTCCGAGATTCAACCCCGTGTCACCCAGAGATTGCTACAGTCAGAGACGTTACTACTGAGGTGTTCGGGCTTACAATTGACCTCCTATAGGACTACAGTGGATAGACTGACTGTTTGTTCAAATTACGAATTAAGGACGTAGTATTAAAAAAAATAGATAGGAAGTTGGGATATACACATATAAAATTTAAAAAAAACAGCAACCAAATCTAGCAATGCAGATAGGACTTAAAAACTAGAAATAACAGAAATAAACACGAACTTCATCAACAAAATCAACACCAACACTGAATGTGCTCGAAAACGTATTCAGAAAACATGGACCTCAACAGTTGTCATCCCATAATAGAGCGGAGATGTCAGACGACATATATCAGAAGAGTACTCAATAAGCTCGATATCAGAGTTTTCTTCAAAACATCAGACACATGCACTCAAAAGCAACGTTGTCCATATAAAAGACCAAATCTCTAAAGTTTCTCTACATAATAAAATGCTTCCTTGAAATGTGATGCGATATACATCGGACAAACATTGCCAGAGAGAAGTCAAGGTAATCGGAAGAAATGAACACCTTAGAGCATCTGTTCGACCACTGAGAAATCCAGTTGAACAAGAAAAGCTTGAAAAATCATCAACCACACTACGCTTTCGAATCACGTCACCAAACTGATTTTCAAAATAGTGAAATAATCCAGAAAATTTTCAGATTTCAATATGGAATATATTATCAATGCAGTGGGGACTTTTATCTTCTGAATCTCAGACGTTTACAAACGATAGATGGAAGTCTAACATATATATACATTCATTATAAAGGATTTTGGAATGGACTATACCTGACTGACTGGCTGACTGGTTTCAACATAGACCTTTCCACCAATGTGCAGCGGTTCGAGTCACCACACTTCATTCAGCACACAAAGAAGAGAAGAAAGTAAAAAGAAATGCAAAATAGACACAGTAAATAGAGATATGAGACAAAAAGAATAGTTATATCGAAGATCCATATAGTTTTATTGAGTATTAAGTCACGAGGAGTGGATGCATCTGCGCCAGCCATCACTGAGAACGACTTTGGGCCATATCACCGATTATCTCCAGCCTTCATTGGTTTTTACCATCCCGAGGACCCCGACCAGTCAGGAAGTCTACACCTTCCTTAAACTAACTGTTGTGGATTTCATTGACTGATGAGGCTATGGTTTGGTTTGACCACCGCTGCCTATTTTCAAGCCTGATCCTATGTCAGCTAACATTGCTCGTCGAGGAAGGCGATGACTAGGCATACGTAACACATGTCCTAACCATCTCAGTCGATGTAATTTCACAGTCTCGTCTATTGATTTCCCCACCTTACCTAGCACTCGACGCCTAAGCTCAATATTGCTCACCTTATTATACCACTTCACACGGGAGATAGAACGCAGGCACCTATGATCGAAAACAGCTAATCTTTTCATGTCTTCCACTCTCAGTGATCAGGTTTCACAGCCATAAAGGAGGATGGAGCAGACTGCTGAGCAGTACACACGCCCTTTGGTCGATAGCCAGCCGGATATCACGCCTACGCCAGAGACGGCGTAAACTGGCATATGCGAAACTAGCCCTCTGTATTCGTACTTAGATTTCTTCAGAGATCAACCCGTTGGGGCTGATGGTACTTCCCAAATAAGTGAAGCGGTCAACGTGCTTTACCACTTCTCTCCATGCTCTATCACTTCACTTCTTTCTGTGCTAAAATTAATCAAGGAGATCGGATGTATGAAATTCCTTTGGGATGTGTTTTGGTGTAGATTCAATAACCATCATTTCCCTCTGTTTCATCCTGTTGTATGACGGTACGGCAGTGTCAACGGATTGCGATCGTTGAGTTTTTCTCCAAACTAATCATCTTTCATGGGAGCCATAATCCTACATTCCAAAGCATAAAATATCTTGCAGGTAGGACAAACTCTGTAGGTTAAACGACCATGTCGGTTGACCCAATTAGACAAAATAATATAATTTACAAAATACCTTGCAATGACTGCAATGAGTTCTGTGAACTAAATACATAGGTCAGTCTACATAGTAGATCGTGATGGGGGGTAGTCAGATTGTCTGTAAGAAGACAAGGATTTAGTGATTGAGGTTAGAATGGTTGGTCTCACTCGTGAAGAAGAGAGCTCAGCACTACATTGCACTGCTTGCATTAACAACGCACAACCACACCAAATAAGGTGGATAGGAGATGGTCAAAATTCTAAGCAGTAAGTAATACAGGTAGGTATGTAGGTGGAGAGAGAGGGGGAGAGGTGGATTACTGAATCTTTGTTTATTGTGTCTACATATGCAACATATGCAGTAGGATGCAATGACTCATCACTCACTCATACGGGAAATAGAAATGGAAAATCTGTCTGTCTGTCTGTTTTCGACATAGAACTTTGCACATATGTGCGGCAGTTCAAGTCGCCACACTCCATGTAGCACACAAGGCAAGAGAAGAAAGTAGGAGAAATGCATAACAGAGACAGTAAACAGAGGTGTGAGACACTGCCTATCGAGTCAGTCGTCGGTGCGAGGGTAACATAGAGGAAATTGTTTGAGGAAGAGATGAGAGATTTTTAGCAACTATAGACCTAGCCGAAGAGGATAACAGAAAGTAGAAGAAAGTGGAGGTGTGTTTTTGAAGCCGTATGCTCCACTTGGAACCCAAGAGAATAGTAATAATAATAATTGGCATTTCTTGTAATCTCAGGAAGACTGACTTTTTGGGAACATTCAGTCGGCACCTTCGACTTTCGGCGTTCACCTGTTTGTTCAAGAATTAGGTCGGATATCCATTTATATTTAGTGGATCACAAATATTACCGAGTTCTTCGTTCAGTGTCTCATTTGAAGAGATAAATCCAACCCGATGAACCAAATATCTAACCAGATTACGTAGAGGTACGAAGTTCAGGAAGTGAGTATATTGTCAAGCGGAAGTAGACCTTCGACACAAACATCTACATATTGTTACATCTGTTCGCTTAGTCATTAGCACGTCCAAAAAGGAGATGGGGTCGTTCTTCTCCTCTTTTACGTAATTCTACCGAGTCATCCTATTCTTCTTAGTCATCATTGCTCTTTCACAAATTTCTTGATTATGTAATAAATAACCTGTTGCTAAAGCCTAAGAATCAACTTATCTTGAATTCTGTAATTAGTTGATTTTCACCCCTCTTTTGACACTTAGATATCTTGTTACTAACATCTATTAGTTAGTTGTTAGGCAGGAGCATCTCCTTCGGGATGGGTTGGACTTGTTCAGAAGCCTTCTTTGATTTAAGATTCTTGTCTATGAACCTAGGTGGAAGACCGTTTTTCATTATGGTTCCTCGGAGATTAAGCAGTTCTTCGTCAATCACTTCCTCGCTGCATATCTTCCGAATCCTCGAGGAAAGAGCGTATATAGGGTTCCTCTTTCTGCTTCGGAGTACGAAGCTTTGAAAAATGAAAAATAATCCATTCCATGTACGCTTTTTGTATTGACCTTTTGAGAGAATTGTCGGCGTTTCTTCCCAGATGGATGACGAGGAAGTGGAATATTCCATCGTATTCAGCTTCAAGAGTAAAGTCGATGTTCTTGCAGGTATTGTTGGAGGTTTGAAATAAGTTTCCAAGGTCAAGGTTGTCATCACAAATGATGAAAGTATCATCAATGTATCAGTATCTGTAAATATGGTATGTACTTTGCACCATCTAAGTGCAAAGCACTGTTACAAGATTTGCAGGAGCCTGTACCCAAACTCACTCTTGCGGGTGAACCGCTTGAAGTTGTTCATAAGTTCGTGTATCTGGGTAGTTGTGTGAGGGCTAGCGGAGGGGTGACGGATGAGAATTTCAACTATATTATGAAGGCTAAGGTGGCATACATCAACTTAAGCCACCTCTGGCGCTGTCGCAACGTTAGCCTAGCTGTCAAAGGTCGGGTTTACAATGCTTTCGTGAGTGCTGTCTTGCTCTACGCCTGTGAAAGCTAGCCTTTCCGAGCTGATAATGTGCGGTGACTGTGCGTATTCAGCCACTGATGTCTCCATAGAATTGCTTACGACCGATGGCACAATCGTGTGAGTGATTATGAGGTGCGGCAGCGTGTACCTGAACACAGTGGGAATCACCAATCATTGAGTGTCGTCATCTTGAAACATTAGCTCCAGTGGCTTGCACACATGCTACGAATGTCATCCCAGCGGTTTTCGTACCATATCATATCAAGTGATGTGATTATGAACAATAAATTTTGTTCGTAAGTGTGTCACCCAGTAAATAATACTGTTTCACTGTGTGATACATCGAATAAACAAACTGATATAGAATTACTTACTACCACAGTGCCCAAGTTTTACACATATAACAATGTGGTAGTAAATAATTCCATATTAGTTTGTTTATTAGATGTATCACACAGCGAAACAGTATTAGTGTTTACTGGATGACGTTTCGAACAAAACTTACTGTTCATAATCATATCATCAGTTATAATCACACGACTCTGAAACTTGAGTTTTACAGTTTTCTTTGTTTTCTCGTATTTGTCGTCATTAGGGTAGTAGAGGAATTCTCCAGATATCCGACTGGACAGGTGTTGAATCATTCCTATCACACGTATTTGCAGTTGGTTTGATAAACAAAGCTTCTGTTATCAATCTCTCCCTCCACCCTGTGACAATATATTTTAAAACTGTCATCTTATCCGATCCATCCTATTGTATGGTTGTGTGTAATTGCATGTAGTGAGTGCTATAGTTGAACTATTGTCTAGATTTCTTATCTCATTCGGGTCAACCAATCTAGATTTTGCTAAGTTTTTATGTTCAGCTAGCCTGACTGCCCCTGTTCTACTAGTTTGACCTATGTATTTGACCTGACAATCATTGCAGACAGGATATTAGATAAACTAAATTGTTTTGTCTTAAAGGCTCTACAGGATCCTTTAACCGACAAAGCTTGTTTCTAATTGAGTTTGTGGGTTTGAATGCCGTTTTTATTCCTGCCTTGTTAAGAATTCTGCATAAGGCTTCCGAGGTTCCTTCCTTGTATGAAATTACTACTGATGATTTAGATTCCTTATTATTGGTGTCGTCATTAATATTATTATTACTACTATCACTATTATCATTATCATTATTATTGTTAGTATCACTATCGCTATTATCATTATTTATTTTATTTTTACATTTCCTTACATATTTCCTGACTAATTTATCCGGGTAATTATTAAGTTTCAAGGCTTCTTTTATGTGTATCGGTTCCTGTTTTAGATTTTCTTTGATAGTACTTAGTTTTTGTGCTCTGTCATTTAAACATTTCACCAATCCTATTTTTACTGACATAGGATGGGACGATCGGAAGTCTAAATATCTGTCTGTGTGTGGGTTTCCTGTAAACACTAGTGTTTAACTTCCCATCTTCTTTCCTCTTTACGTTGCAATCTAACATTGGGAGCTCCCCTTCCTGATTTTCCAATTCATAAGTGAATTGAATTGCTTCAACCTTCGAGTTGATGTGTTCAAAAAACCTATCTATTTCTTGTGTTCTAAGTACAGTGAATGTGTCATCTACGTACCTCCACTATACTTTTAGGGTGGGGGTGAACGTTTCAATCGCTATGTTTTCCCCACTTATCCATGAATATGTCTGCTACAACTGGGGATATTAGTGATCCCATGGGATCACAAACTCAATTAGAAACAAGCTTTGTCGGTTACAGGATTCTGCCAGCGGAGCCTTTAAAACAAAACAAGTTAGTTTATCTAATACCCTGTCTGCAATGATTGTCAGGTCAAATACATAGGTCAAACTAGTAGAACGGGGGAAGTCAGACTAGCGGGGAATAAAAACTAGCAGCAGAATATAGATTGGTTGATCCAAATAAGATAAGAAATCTAGAGAATAGTTCAACTATAGCACTCACTACATGCAATTACACACAACCATACAATAGGATGGACGGGATAGGGTGACAGTTTTAAAATCTAATGTAACAGGATGGTGGGAGGGAGAGATTGATGGCAGAAGCTTTGTTTATCGAATCAACTGCAAATACATGTAATAGGAGTGACTCAACACCTGTCCACCCAGATATCTGGAAAACCCTACTACTCCTACGACAAATAGGAGAGAACAAAGAAAACTATGAGACTCAAGTTTCGAAATCGTGTAATTATAATTGATGGAATGATTATGAACAATAAATAAATTTTGTTCGAAACGTCAATATCGAGTAAATAACAGTGCTGTTTCACTGTGTGATACATCTAATAAACAACCTAATACAGAATTACTTACTAACACCACAGTGCCCAAGTTTTACCCACATATAATAATATTCCCTTAGTATTTTATTTCACACTTTATTATTTATTATATTACTGAAATTCAAGAATTTTGAGCAGTCCATTCACTCCAACTGTTTTGATGATTTCCGCCTCAGTAGTCCAGCCAATTTTGACCGAGATTTCAGCGACTCGAAGCCTTTCCTTGATCGATTCATCAGCTTAGCATAATAATATTCCATCTTTTTAGGCAGATTACGCTCACCTGGCGGTGAGTAATCCGATTGATACGATTGAAAAGATGTCTGATTCAGAGAAGATAATAGATATGGAAATGGACGACTGCCGCCACGACTCTGACGCCGACGAAGATGCCGATGACGATGACTATGACGATTCTGACGGCTATGGGCATGCAGTTGCTGATGCTGTTGATGAGGTTGTGATTTTGACGCATACTGTAGGGAATAAGCATCCGAGGATCGTCGAAAGATAAGCCTACACGTTGCATAGATCTCGATCACCAGTTTACACCATAGATGGCGTCCAAGCATATTGATCTCCGGGATATACGTGTACCAGAGAATTAGAAAAATGTTATACGATATAGTCCGTATGACTAGAGCTAATCCATCGATGAATAATAATCCTGTTGGGATATTATCCAGGTAATAACGTAATATATTATATTCAATATTCATTGAATACACGTAATAGATAAGCGTGTAATAGACACAATACACCGTTGAAGAGATAATTAACGCCAGTGTATAAATATAGAGAATCTTCAGGTTATTATTACTATCGCCTAGTGTATTGTTGAATACCTCTTGGAGGGTGTTATGCAATCCTTGACCTGAAGAAACATCATGTCGCATAGCTTGGACAATAAGACAATGGATTTTCAGTTTCAGCAGTAATTTCTGAGAGAGAAATATTAAGCAGACGATAGGCAGTACACCTTCACAAAACACAATTCGATGCAGTTTATACCAAAAGCGGTAGTCATCGGAGATACTCGACCATATCGGTTGAATGATACACTGACAGTGGACACCCACATCACTCCCCGTTGTCGCTGTCCAACTATTATTATTATTAGCAGTAGTATGCTTGTGATTGTCACACTTCAAATGACTAATAAAATAAGTTGGTAATGTCTGGAGAATCGATAGGAGAATGCTTAGACTAAGCATCAACCAAAATATCGATCTCGACGGTGTACTATACATCAGAATGAATTCACGACTCCATCGACGAAGTCTTCTATTATACACGAGGAGTTCACGACTAATAATTAAGATTGTCGAATTAAATTGTATGTAGGTGATGAAACGGAACGCGGAACTCATCAGCTTACACATCCAATCGGATGAAATGGTCAGTGATTTCGAATTGATCTGGTAATATAACCATTGACATGCTGTGATAATGAAATAGGTGATATGACTGAATAGAATGAATATACCCCAGTAGTGCAAATAATAATTTGTTGCTTTCACTTTCAATTTGAGCAGGACAATCAATGGGATACCAGTGAGAAAGCTGAGTATCGATGTATACGGGATTATACAATTAATAATGATATAATAATAATCGGTAAAGACATGCTGTGAACAATTAGGCCGCGTTAAACGCTGATGGACACGGAATAGATCGGGAGGATATCGATCACGAAAATAAACTGGAAATGGACAATTATTTGGCATAATTAGAAAATGAATATATGTATATACTGCTGCTACTACTCCTAATGCGTAAGAAGTAGTAGTAGTATACGAACGACTAGAGAGTGGAATTCAACTGATTTTGATATAATACACTCAGTAGTATAAAGATGCGTGAGTGAGTGAGTAGATGAATCGATGGACGCACGTGATATTGATTACTACATGTATTTAAATTCACTGATTTCTTTTATTGACTGTTTGATGATCATATTTAGTGTTATTACTATTATCATTATTAGTATTATTATTGTTTCCTTTAATTCCTAGAGGAACACAGGACTTCAGCCCCAACGTCTCCATTGCGTTCGGTTCTCTGCTAGAGTCTTCACCTGGCTCCAAGTATGCCCACACGTTTTCATCTCCTCTTCACATGACCTCCTCCAAGTCACCCTTGCACTGACGACCAACTCGCCGCTTCCCTTTCGGTTGGGTTCCACTCGAGCGATGGCTTGTCTAGTGATGTCACTTGATGGTTTGTTTTCTCGGAGTATGGCCAATCCACCTTCATTTCTTCCTGCATATTTGTTGCACAATCGGTTCCTGCTGGGTTGGTTCGCTCATTGTCAGAGATCTCTGTTGCTGATCTTTTCTGGCCAGCCATGTGATCTTGAGTGAAGTATTGAGCGAAGACAACTGTTAATGAAGGTCTGTAGTTTGTTTGAGATGCTCTTTATGACACGCAGTGTAAGTTTCTGATCCGTATAGTAGCACTGACTCCACATTAGAATTGAAAATCCGGATCTTATTTTCATTTTCATGCTGAGTGCTGTTGACCTCCACACAGACTTGAGAGTAGTGAAAGCTTGTCTGGCTTTTCCGATTCTTGCTTTGATATCCTCGTCAGTTCCATCGGCCTGTAGTTGAAACGATGCCTTCCAGGTAGCTATAAGCTATTTAGTGTTATTACTATTATTATTATCATTGCGTTCAGTTTTATGTCAAACGTTTTCATCACCTGGCCTCCACGTCTGCCTATGTGCTTTCATCTTCTCTTCGCATGACGTCCTCGTATCTATGTCACCATCGCACTAACGACCGACTAACTTGCTGCCCCCCATTCGTGTTCCACTCGAGCGTGTGATATCACTCAAGTGGTACTTTGTTTTCTCAGATTATGGCCCAGCCAATCCACTTCCATTTCTTCCTCTATATTTGTTGCACAATCGGCTCATTCCGGGTTGGTTGGTTCGCTCCCAGAGATCCATCCCTGTTGCTCATCTTTTCTGACCGGCTATCTGATCTTGAGTAGTATTGAGCGAAGAAAACTGTTAATGAATGTCTGTATTGTGTTCGAGATACTCCTTATGCCGCTGCACCAAGTCTCTGATCTGTATAATACGTAGCACTGACTCCACATTGGAGTTGAAAATCTGCATGTTATTTTTCATGCTGAGGAATGCTGTTCATCTCCACACAGACTTGAGAGAATTGAAAGCTTGCCTTGCTTTCCCGATCCTCGCTGCTTTGATATCCTCATCAATTCCGTCCGCCTGTAGTTGAAACGATGCTTCCCAGGTAGGTAATGGACGGTGCTTCTTTCAGATTTCTCCCATTTACGCTGATTGTTGTCTGTTGTTGCTGCTGTTGACCGATGCACTATCTTAGTAAATATACTTAACTTTATTTAACTGTTAGTTTTGTTATTTTAATTATATTTTATTTTGACAATGTAACTAACTGCCTACCGTTAATTTGTCTTTATCTTTGTCTTTATTCTTAACCGAACAATTTTGCTTTTGACCTCTGTTCCATTAAACTACTTGACCCTTACATAAATTTATTATTATTGATTTAACGCCTCTTTTCAGTTTTTAATATTTATTTGTAATTCTAGAATATTCTCGTAATTATTTCTGTAAGCTTACTAACAAGCTTAACAATGATATTTATTCCTTTGCATTATACTACTTAATACGTGATATTAAGTATTATTACTATTATTGTTCCCTTGGATTTCCAGTAGAACATAAGGTTGCTGATAATCCTTCTTCGCCTCCCCCAACGCCCAGGTGGTCATCTCCACTTTCGGCTTCCACCCAAGTGATGACCTTTATTGTGCTCCATGTTATTCAGAAGTTTCCTCAGCGTGTGCCCAATCCATCTCCACTTTCTTCTACATAATTGTTGAACGATTGGCTCTTGGTTGGTTTGTTCCACTGCAGAGTTTCTTGTTGCAAATTCTTTCTGGCCGGCCAGCCGGCTGGCCATTAGATCTTCAACAGTGAGTCCGCAAAAGCAGCTAGGTGCTGATAACAGTTTGCCGTAGCATTTCGGAAATGCTTCAGGTGACAAGTGTGTGTCAAGTTTCTTATCTATGGAGAAGAACCGACTTATCATTCGTGTTGAAATTCCAAATTTTGCCCCTTATCCTGCAGAGTGAAGATTTCCAAACTGATTTAAGAGTGATGAGGTCTGTCTTGACTTTCCGATCCTGCCTTCGACAACCTCATCCATGCCATCTGCCCGCAGTTGTTAAGATACTGTCTAGATAAGTGATTGGTGCGTGTTGTTAATTTTTGTCGCTGCGTATCTTCGTCACCTCCGTCTTCTCCATTTTCACCTACAGTCCTATATTTCCTGCCTGCCTCTTCAGCGAGTTTGTCGATTTTCGCCTGTGAGTCTTCGAGTTTGTGTGACATTCAACATAAATCATCAACGAGCGAAATTCCGATTTTCTAGAGTCTTCTTAGCAGTACAACTTTCTCCCTCTGCACGGTGTTCCGCTTAATCCAGTCCATCACAATTAGGAATATCATCGGTGATAATAGGCAGACAGGCAGGCAGCTGCATGAGTTTGATGAAGCTTTGGGGCACTGCACACCGTAGTGTTGGAGTAGTTTCCAAATTACTTCTGGGTCGACGCTATCCGTCGAAGGCCTTTTCGAATTCGATGAAGGAATTTGAGGTAGAATGATATTTGACTGCCCTTCTACGCTTTGTTCTGTGATGACGGTGCATAGAGTTGCAATTTGACAGGCATATGATCTGCCTTTCTTGAATCCAGTTTGTTCTGAGCTGGAGGAGTTCTGTACCCAGTCCATCACTTTTTCCCTCCAGGGTGACACGACTCAGTATTTTACTTGGTGTGAACAAGAGCATGATTCCACGCCATTTCTTGCAGAGGCAGGCCTAAGTCGCCCTTTTTGGACAGCTTGACAAGACAGCCAGCCTTTCTTCCAATCGGTAGGCACCTTTCCTTCTTTCCAAACTTTTTGCAATAATGGCGTGAGAACATCTGCCTCAGTATCTGGTTCTGTTTTCAGTACCTCAGGGGGGGGGAGGAAGGAATCCCGTCTGGCTTCACTGCCTTCCCGACTAGCCTTCAGTAGCTTGATTGCATTTAGGATTTCTGGTTTCGTTGGAGGCTAGGTATCCACTGGCAGGTAGTTCTGTGAGTGCTGTTGTGGCTGGTATTTCTGGACGATTTTCAGGTGATGGTCGATTCAAGAGTCCTTTAAATTGGTTAGCCCATTGATCCATTTGTTTCTAATCCCCCTCCTTCACATTGGTTACTAGGTCCTCTTGACCTGTCTGTCTGTCTGGATTCAACATGGAACTTGGCACCAAAGTGCAGCAGTTCGAGTTGCCACGTTCCAAATAGCACACAAAGGTAGACAAGACAAGACGAGTGAAGAGAATCAATAGAGATTTGACAAGTATAAGAGTGAAACAGAATGAGTAATGGTAGAAAGGGATATGAAAGATTACAGAGACTGAATACACCTGCGTAAGCCATTGACAACGATTTTGAGCCATGTCACCTATTGTCTCCAGCCATTGATTCTTAGGCATGCGCAGCACGTGGCCTAACCATCTCAATCTATGTAACTTCATAGCCTCTTCGAGTGATTTTCCCTCTTTGCCCAACACTCTACGCCTAACATCAACATTACTTACCTTATTATACCACCTAACGCGAGAAAGAGATCGTAAACATCTGTGGTAAAAAACAGACAATCTCTTCATGTCTTCCGCTCTCAATGGCCACGTCTCACCGCCATAGAGAAGGACGGAGCGAACTGCTGAGTAGTACACATGTCCCTTGGTTGATAACCGGATGTCACGCCTACGCCAGAGATGGTGTAAGTTAGCGAAAGCAGCTCGAGCTTTTTGGATCCGTGCTGAGATTTCGTCACCAATCAATCCGTTGGTGCTGATACAACTTCCCAAATAGGTGAAGTGGTCAACATGTTCTATCACTTCACTCCCTTGACCTGAGTTGATCTCTTCCCGGATAGAGACCTAGTTATCTAATATAATGTTCTGAGGTTTCTTCAACCTCAAGGTTAAAGGATAACCACGACAACAATGACCACCTAGTTATCAAATTCTTGATATTTATTCAATGTTATCAAATCAATGAACTAACTAATCAATAATTTAATTAAATTTTAGATTCTCCCGTCTATTGATTGATTGGACCGAAGTGCTTCTCGGTCTCAGGTTGACATGTCTGTCGGCTTCTTGTACAAATGCTTCAAGGATATCTGGGCATGTAATCACCCATCGCCTCCCCCTCCCGACGGGCATTACTAGCTGTTATAGGTGCAGGTTGGAAAAGAGTAAGTGGTGGCCAAATAAAAACATGGCCTCATCAATCCATGAAATCCCTGACAGTTAAACTGAGTCAGGTAGGGGGATGTTGAGATTTTGTAAATTCCGATTTAATAATACTTTGATAAAGCTATTAGTAGCAGCATTAAATAGCGAAACGTCAGTAAAAACAATATCTTTTTGTTTTTCACTCATTGGGAAATACAAAAACCTTCATTATAATGAACAAAAAGAGAAGTCTGACATGCTGGCATCGATTAATTCTGTTGGAGATCAACCCCATCAGGTCTGCTTTAATCCATTATGGACTACCTATGCTTTCTATCCATCCCGATACATTCTATGTACTGCATACTTCAAAGTGTATTTCAGTTATCCCCACACGCCTTCTCCAATCGAAATCAATACTCATGTGTCTTTTCAAATAAGCTGTTGCCTGTCACATCTGTGAAGCAGCTCACGTGGTCTGGAGATCGATCCCCGGTCAATGCACTCATAAACTCATTGAAAATTCCTATTGTAACATATAGAAAATCAAAACAAGTGATTCAGCGAAGAGACTTTTTTCAACAATGAATTTATTATCAAGCCGTACAATCGTTCGACTCGAGTTTTGTCCAAGAGGGTGCAAGAACACTATACCTTGGCATGGTTACGAAGAGGTGGAAGTGGAGCAATAAGAGGCACGATCATTGAACATCTTGTCGATAATGATCACTCTATCTCTATAGCCTCCGCCTTCAAAGTCATCTACAAGGCAAAGAGTAATTTACCCAAATCACTACGTACCCGACTCATCTGCATTGCTGAAGCAGCTTTGGCTATCGAAACAGATTAGCCAGAGCTCTGTGCACAGAAAAAGTTCGTTCAACCCCTCTAACTTTCATGGTCTTAATCCCTCCTCTATGCTAAAGTATGGTAATCCCCAATCATATTTTAGCTCTACCGATTCTCCATTTTTTCATTTTTGTCTATTCAATTTGTATACTCTTCCTTATTACGTCAATTGTTACTATCACTACTCTCACTTTTAATTGGTCCCGGTATTATTTCACTTGTTCCACTTGTCATTCTAAATCGATTCCTTTATACAACATTAAATTCTATGCTATTAAATTTCACACAATATTACGTGACGTTTTTATTTTATTCGATTTGTCTACTTATCTTATAATTGCACACCTTTTTCAAGTTCTATCCATCCTATGAATTATTCTATATATGACATTAATTTGCTTTGCCACTTGACATTTAACTACGATTATAATCACAAACATTTTAGTTTTAATTGCATTTCATATTATTATTATTATTTTATGCATTCACACCTGTGATTCAATTCCCTCCCAGGATATAACTTCTTAAAAACCATATATATATACGATTGTACAGCTTGATAATAAATTCGTTGAAAAGAGTCTCTTCGCAGTCATAAACCTCACTAAGGCGATAGTGAGGCGGGTAAAGTGGGAGGACTGGGTGCGAGATTAGCATCCCCACTCCACTTAAGAATAAAACTACTGTCACTAAAGCATCAAAGTTGAAGCTTCAGGCCATATGTTACACCAGGAATGCAAAGAAATATCGCCATGATCTTTTCAATGAAGATAAGGAACATCATTCCAGAACATTACAGCCATGCTTCACATGGAACAATATTCCTTTATAAATTTGGTTCCCTTGATCAATTTCGATAGAGAACGAAAGACACTGGATTTGCAGAATAAAATGATATCATCATCGTCATTCTATTTCACAGACTCTCGTCAGCTGCACACCACTACCTGAAATTACAATGGTTATATAGACGATAATAATAACATACTTTAATGTTTAAGTGGTAGTAGAGAAGAAATACTATAAAAGTGACGCATCCAAAATATGAGCGCCATTACAATTTTTAGTTTAAGTTCTCATCATCAGTTTTTACGCTTTCAAAGTCGGTCGGTTTTCGACATAGAACTTTGCACATATGTGCGGCAGTTCAAGTCACCACATTCCATGTAGCACACAAAGCAAGAGAAGAAAGTAGATGAAATGCATAATATAGACAGTAAACAGAGGTGTGAGACAAAGGAATAGTAACAACGGAGAACAA
The DNA here is from genome assembly GCA_944472155.2 of Trichobilharzia szidati. Taxonomy (NCBI): domain Eukaryota; kingdom Metazoa; phylum Platyhelminthes; class Trematoda; order Strigeidida; family Schistosomatidae; genus Trichobilharzia; species Trichobilharzia szidati. Next base: position 151,217,332 of record OX235273.1, read on the forward strand.
AACAGTTTCATTGGAAATCATAGGTCACAAGGAGTGGATGCATATGCGCCTGCCACTGAGAACGATTTCGAGCCATGTCACCAATTGTTTCCAACCATTGGTTTTTACCGTCCCGAGGACCCCAACCAGGAAGTTTACATCTTCCTACGTGGCTTAAGCTAACTGTTGTGGATTTCATTGACTGGTGCCATGTTTTCGTTTGACCGCCGCTAGCTCTTTTCCAGCCTGGCCCTATATCAGCTAGCATTGCCCGTCGAGGAAGGCTTTCAAAGTAGAAAAGAGGTGAGTGGAGAGGTAAGACCGAAAACAGAGAAAGTTAACAAACAGTGTTAGCTTGTAGCTTGTTCACACAGGAACTCAAAAAACAAAAGAGGTTACAATTTATAAGATTGAGATTTGTTCAGTGAGTTGAGATCACTGAATTAGAGTGCACTTAACAGACATATCGTTGATACTGGTCATCTCATAAAGATTTCTAAGCCCCTTGGACTTATTCTCTCTTCTGATCTCTCCTGGTCTTCCCATGTCTTAGCGATCTCCAGTAAAATATTCCGCCTGACATTTTACATTAAGAAGTTAAGGCACTCGGGTATAACTCAACCCCTCCTCTTACAGTTCATAAACTCTTGCATCCTACCTATTCTTCTTTATTGTTCACCCTTATTCTTTCCTGGTTTGCTTAAAAAGGACTATGTCACAATTCGCAGAATGCTGAAGACTGTCAGTAGGATGAGTTGTGTCCCAGTGGACTACATAGTTAACGTCGTTGTCGATAGGCACTCGACTTCGTGCAGTAAATTTGCCAAAGGGATTTTGTCTGACTTGGAGCATCCACTTCACTCTCAGCTTTCACTCTGCATCTCCTCAGGTAGAACAAGAAGTAACTTCAGAAAACTGTATGCTCGCACATCTAAGTATAAAAATTCTATGATACCATACTTGGCACGTATTTTATGTGATGAAAATAGCGTCAGGCAAGAATTGACTAACCTTTTTTCATCTAGTAAATAAACAATCTCCTCCATCCATCCATCCTTATATACCTTCAAGTTTTACTTTTATTATTTCTATTATATTTATGGTCCTGTTGATTCTTTGTTTTCACTTTCATAACTGCAAACACCAACTTATCTCTGTGAATGCTGTAATCTTTGTTTTTTCCCTCACCATATCATGTAAAGAGAACATCATATTCAATATTTTTAATCGTGCAAGGATTTGTATACCGCATCGACAATACTGTGTGAAACAAGCCCACGGCAATTTCCACTTGTATTATTATCATTACCTTAGCTGCTATCATTATTATTATTTCCATTTAAATGCTGTATGTTTTTTCTATTTTTTTTATATTAACCCTATTGTAAATGTAGAAAAACTTTCTGTGTGATTAATTTTATTTATAATTTGACGAAATTAGATGCAATATTGTGATTAATGCTGAAAATTCCATTATGTATCACAAGTACTGTTTTTGGAATAAAGTATATTATTATTATTATTATTATTATTAAATAGACAAATGACAGCAAATTTACTACGATTTGCCGAAACGATCACAATCACACGATTCAAACCAGACTTATGCATAGAGAAAGAGAGAGAGAATTTGATTAACCTCTCACTCCCTTGGTAACTGAATTTTTGTGATTTTGATTACATGAATTAGTCATCTAATTCAGTGAGTGATCTCACCTCACTGAACAAATCTCAATTTTATAAACTGTAACCGCTTTTGTTTGTTTTAAAATTGAATTTGAGATTTTCCCGCCGATTGACTGAACCGAAGTGCTCGGTTGCACAAGAGGTGGCTCTCGTGGCCCTTCTTTTACGTGCATCACTTCCTGTTTTAGATTTTCTTTGGTACTGCTAAGGCAGGAATAAAAATGGTCAGCATTCAAACCACCCACAAACTCAATTAGAAACATGCTGTGTCGGTTAAAGGATCAATCCTGTGGAGCCTTTAAAACAAAACAATTTAGTTTATCTAATACCCTGTCTGCAATGATTGTCAGGTCAAATACATAGGTCAAAGTAGTAGAACAGGAGCAGTCAGTCAGACTAGCCGAACATAAAATCTAGCGAAATCTAGATTGGTTGACCCGAATAAGATAAGAAATCTAGAGAATATTTCAACTATAGCACTCACTACATGCAATTACACACAACCATACAATATGGGATGATGGGGTAAGATTACAGTTTTAAAATCTAATGTAACAGCAGGATGGTGAGGGAGAGATTGATAACAGAAGCTTTGTTTATCGAATCAACTGAGAGAGAATACGTGTAATAGGAATGATTCAACACCTGTCCACCCAGATATCTGGAAAACCCTACTACTCCTACGACAAACAGGAGAAGACAAAGAAAACTATAAAACTCAAGTTTCGAAATCGTGTGATTATAATTGATGGAATGATTATGAACAATATCGATTAAATAATACTGCTGTTTCACTGACTGTGTGATACATCTAATAAACAAACTAATATAGAATTACTTACTACCACCACAGTGCCCAAGTTTTACCCACATATATTAATATTCCCTTAGTATTTTATTTCACACTTTATTTATTTATTATATTACTGAAATTCAAGAATTTTGAGCAGTCCATTCACTCCAACTGTTTTGATGATTTCCGCCTCAGTAGTCCAGCCAATTTTGACCGAGATTTCAACGACTCCAAGCCTTCCCTTGATCGATTCATCAGCTTAGCATAATAATATTCCATCTTTTTGGGCAGATTACGCTCACCTGGCGGTGAGTAATCCGATTGATACGATTGGAAAGATGTCTGATTCACTGAAGATAATAGATATGGAAATGGACGACTGCCGCCACGACTCTGACGCCGACGAAGATGCCGATGACGATGACTATGGTGACGGCTATGGGAATGCAGTTGCTGATGCTGATGCTGATGAGGATGTGATTTCGATGCATACTGTAGGGAATAGGCATCCGAGGATCGTCGAAAGATAAGCCTACACGTTGCATAGATCTCGATCACCAGTTTACACCAGAGATGGCGTCCAAGCATATTGATCTCCGGGATATACGTGTACCAGAGAATTAGAAAAATGTTATACGATATAGTCCGTATGACTAGAGCTAATCCGTCGATGAATAGTAATCCAGTCGGGATATTCTCCAGGTAATAACGTAATATATTATATTCAATATTCATTGAATACACGTAATAGATTAGCGTGTAATAGACACAATACACCGTTGAAGAGATAATTAACGCCAGTGTATAAATGTAGAGAATCTTCAGGTTATTGTTACTATCGCCTAGTGTATTGTTGAATACCTCTTGGAGGGTGTTATGCAATCCTTGACCTGAAGAAACATCATGTCGCATAGCCTGGACAATAAGACAATGGATTTTCAGTTTCAGTAGTAATTTCTGAGAGAGAAATATCAAGCAGACGATAGGTAGGACACCTTCACAAAACACAATTCGATGTAATTTATACCAAAAGCGGTAGTCATCGGAGATACTCGACCATATCGGTTGAATGATACACTGACAGTGGAGAATCACATCACTCCCTGTTGTCGCTGTCGAATTATTATTGTTAGTAGGATGCTTGTCATTGTCACACTTCAAATGACTAATAAAATAAGTTGGTAATGTCTGGAGAATCGATAGGAGAATGCTTAGACTAAGCATCAACCAAAATATCGATCTCGACGGTGTACTATACATCAGAATGAATTCACGACTCCATCGACGCAGTCGTCTATTGTACACGAGGAGTTCACGACTAATAATCAATATCGTGGAATTAAATTGTATGTAGGTGATGAAACGGAACGCGGAACTCATCAGCTTACACATCCAATCGGATGAAATGGTCAGGGATTTCGAATTGATCTGGTAATATAACCATTGACATGCTGTGATAATGAAATAGGTGATATGACTGAATAGGATGAATATACCCCAATAGTGCAAATAATAATTTGTTGCTTTCACTTTCAATTTGAGCAGGACAATCAGTGGGATACCAGTGAGAAAGCTGAGTATCGATGTATACGGGATTATACAATTAATAATGATATAATAATAATCGGTAAAGACATGCTGTGAACAATTAGGCCGCGTTAAACGCTGATGGACACGGAATAGATCGGCCGGATATCGATCACGAAAATAAACTGGAAATGGACAATTATTTGGCATAATTAGAAAATGAATGTATATATATACTACTACTACTACTACTAATGCGTAAGAAGTAGTAGTAGTATACGAACGACTACAGAGTGGAATTCAACTGATTTTGATATAATACACTCAGTTGTATAAAGATGTGTGAGTGAGTAGATGAATCGATGGACGCACGTGATATCGATTACTACATATATTTAAATTCACTGATTTCTTATATCGACTCTTTGATGATAATATTTAGTGTTATTACTATTATTATTATTATTGTTTCCTTTAATTCCTAGAGGAACATAGGGCTTCAGCCGTGCGTCTCCATTGCGTCCGGTTCTTTGCTAACGTTTTCACCTTTCTCCAAGTCTGCCCACACGTTTTCATCTCCTCTTCACATGACCTCCTCCAAGTCAACCTTGCACTGACGACCAACTCGCCGCTTCCCTTTCGGGTTCCACTCGAGCGGCGGCCTGTCTAGTGATGTCACTTGATGGTTTTCTCAGAGTATGTCCAGCCAATCCACCTCCAATTTTTCGTGCATATTTGTTGCACAATCGATTCCTGCTGGGTTGGTTCGCTCATTGTCAGAGATCTCTGTTGCTGATCTTTTCTGGCCATGTGATCTTGAGCAGTATTGAGCGAAGACAGCTGTTGATGAAGGTCTGTAGTTTGTTTGAGGTGCTCTTCATGACGCGCAGTGCAAGTCTCTGATCCGTATAGTAGCACTGACTCCACATTGGAGTTGAAAATTCGGATCTTATTTTTCATGCTGAGGAGTGATTTTAACCTCCATACAGACTTGAAAGTAGTGAAACCTTTTCTTGCTTTTCCGATTCTTGCTATGATATCCTCGTCACTTCCGCCTGTAGTTGAAACGATGATTCCCAGGTAGTTAAAGGGGGTTGCTTCTTTCAGATTTCTCCCATTTATGCTGATTGTTGTCTGTTGTTGTTGTCCAGGAATCTTGATCACCTCTGTTATCTCATATTTAGTAGGGTATCGTTGATTCATCAGAGATACTCAAATGGTTAATGAAACGATTATGGCGTTAATTGCTTGAAGGCAATCTGAGGGAAGCTTTGGATAGGTCAAACTAGTAGAACAGGGGCAGTCAGACTAGCCGAGCATAAAAACCTAGCGAAATCTAGATTAGTTGACCCGAATAAGATAAGAAATCTGGAGAGCAGTTCAGCTATAGCACTACATGCAGTTACACACAATACAGCCATACAATAGGATGATGGGATAGGATGACAGTTTCAAAATCTAATGTAACAGCAGGGTGGTGAGGGAGAGGTTGATAACAGAAGCTTTGTTTATCGAATCAATTGGAAACACGTATATTAGGAATGATTCATTCAGTAAACAATAATACTGTTTCACTGTGTGATACATCCAATAAACAAACTTATATGGAAGCCAGTCTTCCTTAATCTTGGATCCAAAAGCGATGATATATCTGGAAGAATCAATTATCGAATAAATACTGCCCTGAAGCGAACGTATCCAACTGCCAGGTTGGCATGTATATGTCGAGACCCATACATCGGATGAATAGAAAGAAGGATTTATCACTCCACTTTTGACCGCATTCCAAGGAAACTGTGTCTGAAAGCTGCGAAACTCTTTAGTACTGGGACTGCTCTCCATCTGTTAGACAACAGTCATGACATCGATGCTTTCAAATCTTTTAGGAGAATTAAAGTTCAGCAGAGTTCCAGGTTGCTACGCATCGCTGAAGCGATCGCCATTAAACGAATAAAACTCAGTTTATTTGTCCAGGACACTAGTCAGTAACTAGTGTAATGTCTTTAGTCCTATCTTTGGTGCACACTGAATTCTGCCAGTCAAGTTTGCAATGTGGCCACCATGCACCAAAGACAGGACTAGACACATTACACTAGTTGCTAAAAGTATACAATACATTCAGGAGGTCAGTCGCTATCCCGAATACCTCAGTGGTAACGTCTCTGACTGCATCACTCCCTGGGTGACGTGGGTTCCAATCTCAGAAGGAGAGACATGAGTTCCTTCACAGTGGTTGCAGATACGCCTTGCCATGACTGGTGAGTGCCAACCAGCACGAAACCTAGGTGTGTCGAAGGCTTCCTGTGGCCGATTGCCTCCGACCATCAAAAATGAAATATTGCCTTACCTTGGTAAATATATTTATTTTATATATATATATATATACCCGATATCTATGGTATGCCTGAATTTGGGCAACCGATATCCATGCTGAAAGTTCCACACTTGTACTGAAAATACGGTGTGGAAATCAAGCTGTAAATCAAAAAAAATATATATATATGTACATTTTAAATTTTTTGATTACAACTTGATGCCACACCGTATTTTCAGTACAAGTATGGAATTTTCAGCATGGATATAGGTAGCCCAAATTTTGCAGGCCGACCATAGATATCAGGTGTGCGTCGGCAGGGGATCGAACCCCGGACCATGTGCATGATCGGCGAGAGTCCTAACCACTGGGCCACGGACGCACATATATGTATATATATTCCTTTGCGTTCGCAGTGGAACACAGGGAGCTTCAAACTAGAGGCTTGAAGTTTCAGTAGCAGTATTATTCATTTTTACTGGATTGGGTTGCTAGCCTCATGCCCAACCTTCCTTCTTTACCAGTCTTATTACTGGCTAAGTGAGGTAATGGAGTGCGTCGGTGGACGGGGATCGAACTCCGAACCACCTGTGGCGTGGTTGGCGAACATTCTACCATTGTGCCACCAACGCCCAATCTTGGTAAATATCACTTAATTTATTTAACTGTTAGTTTTGTTATTTTAATTATATTTTATTTTGACAATGTAACTGCCTACCGTTAATTTGTCTTTATTCTTGACCGAAACTATTTTGCTTTTGACCTCTGTTCCATTAAACTACTTGACCCTTACATAAGTGTATTATTATTATTGATTTAACGCCACTTTTCAGTTTTTAATATTTATTTGTAATTCTAGAATATTCTCGTAATTATTTCCGTAGGCTTACTAACAAGCTTAACAACGACATTTACTCCTTTGCATTATACTACTTAATACGTGATATTAAGTATTATTACTATTATTGTTCACTTGGATTCCCAGTAGAACATAAAGTTGCCGATAATTCTTCATCACCTCCTCCTCCCCCCTCCACACGACCCTACTCTATGTCACAATCGGACCAACACCCACCTGGTCATTTCCACTTTCGGGTTCCACTCAAGTGATGACCTGCATTGTGCCCAATGTCATTCAGCAAGTTTCCTTAGCATGTTCCCAATCCATCTCCATTTACTCCTAGATATTTGTTGAGCAATCGGTTCTTGGTTGGTTTGTTCCACTGCAGAGTTTCTTGTTGTTAATCCTTTCTGGCTAGCCAGCTGGCCATTTGATCTTCAATAGTCAGCTATTGCAGGTAGCCAGCTGCTGATAACAATCCACCGTAGCATGTGAAAATTTCCAAACTGATTTCAGAGTGATGAGGTCTGTCTTAAATTACCGATTATGCCTTCGACAACCTCATCCGTGCCATCTGCCTGTAGTTGTAAAGATACTGTCTGGGTAAGTGATTGGGGCCTGTTGTTATTTTTGGTCGCCGCATATCTTCATCATCTCCGTCTTCTCTGTGTACACCTGCAGTCCTGCCTGCTGCCTGCAACTTCAGCCAGCTTATTGCTTTTCTCTTGAAAGTCCTCGAATTTGTGTGACATTAGACATATATCATCCACGCGCGAAATCCAGATCTTCTAGAGTCTTCTTATCGGTCGTCCGGTGTATTTCTGTCTACTCGCTCCCATTGCACAGTCTAACGCATAATCCAGTCCATCAGAATTAAGAATATCATCGGTGACAATAGGCGGCCAGCTTGTCTTACTCCTGTATGCACTTCAAACGCCTGACTGAGTTTTCCATTGTGGATCACTTGACACGTGGCATTGTCATATAGCTGTTGAATGAGGTTGACAAAGACTTGAGTTACGCCACAGTGTTGACTTAGTTCCCAAATTACTTCTCGGTCCACGCTCTCCATCGAAGGCCTTTTCGAAATCGACTAAGGAATAATAATAATAATAATTTGCTTTATTCCAGAAACAGTACTAGTGATACAGTGTGGAATTTTCAGCACATATCTACAATATTTGCATCTAATTTTAGAAACATTTAAAAGGAGTATTAAACAAACGAAAAAATAAATCTAACATCAAAAAACAAACAAAAAAAACAGGATAAAAGCAAAATAATTATAAATGCGAAAAAGTACCAAGAAATAGAAAGGAAATTAAACAGCACATAATAATATCTCAGTATTGGGTAGTGGAAGCTATGATATAATTATGCATGGTGACAGTAAAGCTATAGTCATATAAGAAGTTATGAAATCATATTTAAGAATGTTTATCGCCAAGATGGTCAGTTAATTTGATTGAAACAACTCTAAACAATCAAAGAATAACATTTCAGGGTTGTTGTTTTCTTTTTTATTGTCAGGTCTAATGCAGTGTTTGTAGTGGTAGTGTGAGTAATCCTGAATAATACAAAATTTTTTAAGGTGGTGACTATGGCGTTCACAACCAATGATTGTCAGTTTAATATTGCCGAAAAGTATAGAAAATAAGAAAAAACAACCACAAAACTAATAATTACATGATGGTTAATGACAGGACAATTTTGTAAGACTCATAGTGCTACTATAGTCGGAACCAGTGGATACACAAAAGAACGAATATAGTAAAGTACAAAAAAGGAAGCCAATGTTAATAATTCAGGTAGCTAAGTATGTTTGAGAAGGAGTTCACTATAGAATACAGAATAAGAGAGAAATAAAAGAGCCTAAGATTATGTTATTAACAACAAAGCAAGTCATAGGTTTCAGGAAGTTGAGGTAGAGGGATATTTGACTGTCATTCTGTGCTATGTTCTGTGATGACTATGCGTAGAGTTGCAGTTTGATCAGTACATGATTTGCATTTGCTGAGAATCCAGCTTGTTCTGCGCTCGAGGAGTTCTGTACCCAGTGGATCATTTATTCTCTCCCGGATGACGCCAATTAGTACTTTACTTGCCATGGATAAGAGAATTATTCCATGCCAGAGTTTGACAAGGTAACCAGCCTTTCTTCCAATCGATAGGTACCTTTCCTTCTTTCCAAACCTTTTGCAATAATGACGTGAACACATCTGCCACAGTCTCTGGGTCCGTTTTCAGTATTTCGGGTTGGGGGAATTCTACCTTCCTTCCCTGCCTTCCCGGCCGGTGTTCAATAGCTTGACTGAATTCAAGATTTCTGCTTTCGTTGGAGGATAGGTAGTTCTGTGCGTGCTGCTGTCGGTGGTGGTATTTCTGGACGAGTTGCAGGTGATGATCGATCCAAGAGTCCCTTAAAGTGATCAGCCCATTGTTTCATCTACCTCTCTTCCTCCTCCTTGGTAATTAGGTTCTCTTGGCCTGAGTTGATCTCTTCCCGGATAGAGACCTAGTTATCTAATATAATGTTCTGAGGTTTCTTCAACCTCAAGGTTAAGGGATAACTACGACAACAATGACCACCTAGTTATCAAATTCTGAATATTTATTCAATGTTATCAAATCAATGAACTAACTAATCAATAATTTAATTAAATTTTAGATTCTCCCGTCTATTGATTGATTGGACCGAAGTGCTTCTCGGTCTCAGGTTGTCATGTCTGTCGGCTTCTTGTGCAGATGCTTCGACGATGTCTGGGCATGTAATCAGCCATCGCCTCCCCACTCCGACGGGCATTACTAGCTGATATAGGTGCAGGTTGGAAAAGAGTAAGTGGTGGCCAAACAAAAACATGGCCTCATCAATCCATGAAATCCCTGACAGTTAAACTGAGTCAGGTAGGGAGGGAGATGCAGACTTCCGGGTTGGGGCCCGTCCTCGGGACTCTAAGAATCAATGGCTGGAGACAATAGGTGACATGGCTCAAAATAGTTGTCAATGGCTTATGCAGATGTATTCAGTCTCTGTAATCTTTCATATTCCTTTCTACCATTACTCATTCTGTTTCACTCTTATACTTGTCAAAACTCTATTGATTCTCTTCACTCATTTTCTTGTCTACCTTTGTGTGCTATTTGGAACGTGGCAACTGGAACTGCTGCACTTCGGTGCCAAGTTCTATGTTGAATCCAGCCAGCCAGCCATTTAATTGGTGGATAGTGACTAGCAATGGAATCCAGGACAACGTGCATTTCTTCCTACTAGGGACTCGTCTGCCAGCTGGATGTACCGAGCACTTCAGTCCAATCAATCGACGGGAAAATCTAAAATTCAATTAAATAATTAATATGACCCATTGCAGAAGAGCATCTCAAACAAACTACAGACTTTCATCAACAGTTGTCTTCGCTCAATACTTCACTCAAGATCACATGGCTGGCCAGAAAAGATCAGCAACAGAGATCTCTGGGAGGGAACCAAACAGGAACCGATTGTGTAACAAATAGGCAGGAGGAAATGGAGATGGATTGGCCATACTCTGAGGAAACCATCAAGTGAGTGACGTCACACGGCAGGCCATTGCTCGAGTGGAACCCGAAAGGGAAGCGGCGAGTTGGTCGTCAGTGCAAGGGTGACTTGGAGGAGGTCATGTGAAGAGGAGATGAGAACGTGTGGGCAGACATGGAGCCAGGTGAAGACTCTAGCAGAGAACCGAACGCAATGGAGACGCACGGCTGAAGCCCTATGTCCCTCTAGGAATTAAAGGATACAATAATAATAATAACTGCACAAGAAAAAGGTGGCTCTCGTGGCGCAAATGGCCTCGTGGATAACAACGCATTGGTATTTGAAATTATGGAGACTGGGTTCGAGCCTCGGTGGTGGAGACATCATCACCCACTGGGGAATGCAGGTACATCTGGCTGACGGGTACCAAATAGGACGAAATGCCCGTTGTCCTGGATTCCACTGCTAGTCACCATCCACAAATTAACTGATCAATAAACTAAAGGTGATATTAAACACAAAAGCAACTTGACAAAAGAGAGAATATTTTTAAAAATAGTATTCATTTAGCTATTGAAAATTAAAAGGAAAGAGTATTTCTTCAAAATTTCTTGTCTTTCCATCATGTCAGTTAGTTAGTTAGTTAGTTTACTAAGTAACTAACCAAGTAATCAAATTCAAAAAGTTATTTTTTTTGTTTTACATGTCAGCACACACAAAAAAAGTAGAAGAATTTCAAAATAGAAATCCTAACATTGAACAAATACGAGTTTGGTAAGTCAGTTAAAGCGACTAGTTCAGTAAGTGGAGAGAGAGAGACGCAGAGACAGAAGACCGGCTGACGATAGAGATATAAGTCAGTGTAGTGGTTGATGAAAGAAGCTAAGGTAGTAAGAGAAGATGGGTGGGGGAGGGGAGAAATAGAAAGAAATCACCAAAACTTGTCTCAACACAAATGACAGATTACATACACATCTTACTTTGTGTGTTTTTTTAAATATTTTTCAACTGAAAAGCGAGTGGAGATAAATTTCCTTTTATTATTATTATTATTATTATTATTATTATATACGTAGGTATTACACTATTAAAACATAAAGTTTAACGTAAAGTGAAGTTGTCAAGTCTACAACTAACTTACTGTGTTCATGTCGTCGAAATGAAGACGGCAAGCAAGCAGAGTTGGACAGATGTACATACAGTCAGTCAGTAAGTAAGTAAGTCAGGGTGAATTCCGTTAATTCGATCAAATGTTAGGGAAAAAATAGAAACCAGGATACATTATGTATCTAGTCATGCCATTTTTCACAGCATGTCGATGTCAGCTGTATGTTTTTCTATACAGTCAGATATTTTCAGTATCTCTCCATATGCTTAAACTCATTTTCGCGCGTAAATGAGTGTTTAAATTGTTGAAAAAATTGAGCGCCGAATTTGAAATTTTAATTAATGGATACTTCAACCGATAGACATACACAAGCATATATACATATATTTGCTTGTTTGAATGGCGTCCATGAACTAGTCAAGTTATAATGGAAAATTGTGACATTTTCAGAAAAGAGAAAAAATTGAAGTAAAGTTATAAATCACTGTCTGAATTATCTCTATTTTATATTTATTTATTATTGTTGATTGAAAAACGATTTCTCTATGAAAAGAAATATTTTTTTTTTGTATTTTCCCATCGAATGTTGATGCCTCTTTGTGTATGTATGTTGGTATGGGTTTAGTTTTCACTAAATCGGGATCTAAATATGTAACTTGTCATAAATGAAAATGTAAAACTGAGTGGGGAGATTGGAAATCTTTTATAAAGACATATTATATTTATTCCTTTTGGTTCCGAGTGGAACATAGGGCTTCAACAACACATCTCCACTTTGTTCTATTCTCTACCGTCATCTTCAGCTGGATCCACAGTTGGCCTTAATCTCTCACCTCCCCCAAGCTACCCTCCGACTAACACCCCACTCATCGCTTCGCATTCGCATTCCACTCTAAGGATTGGTGCACTGTGTCATTCGATGCCTTCCTCAACGTATGCTCAATCCACCTCCATTTTCTGCTACATATTTGTTGAGCTACTGGCTCCTAGTTGGTTTGTTCACAGCCAGAGTATCTTGTTACTAATTCTATCTGGCTGGCCATTTGATCTCCAGTATGGAGCCAGCCAGTGAAGTGGGCAGCTGTTGATGGAAGTCTGCAACAAGCTGTTGGAAATCTTTTTCGTGACACGCAGTGTAAGTTTCTGACCCGTATAGAAGAACTGACTGACTTGATATTGGTGTTGGAAATGCGAATCTTGTTCCTTATGCTGAGTGACAGCGGAACGTTTCCAAACTGGTTTCTGATGGATGAAGGCGTATTTTGCTTTTCCGATTCTGACAGGCTTTGACATTTTCGTCCGTTCCGACTGCCTGTAGTTGAAACGATGCTTCCCAGATAAGTGAAGAAGGCAACCTCTGTCAAATCTCTCCCGCTGGTGGTGACTGGTGCTGGTTGTTGTTGTTACTGTTGCTGTTCGTTAGTTATCTTCATCACCTCCGTTCGTCTTCTCTATGTTCACCTGGAGTCCTGTTTTCGCTACCAGCCTCTTCTGCGAGTTTGTTGCTTTTCGCTTTCAAGTCTTCGAGTTTGCGTGACATTAGACATATATTATCTGCGAACTGACGAGGATATCAAAGCAAGAGTCGGAAAAGCAAGACAAGCTTTCATTTCTCTCAAGTCTGTGTAGAGATCAACAGCACTCAGCATCAAAAATAAGATCCGGATTTTCAAGTCCAATGTGAAGTCAGTGCTACTTACTATACGGATCAGAGACTTGCATTGCGCGTCATAAAGAGCATCTCAAACAAACTACAGACCTTCATCAACAGTTGTCTTCGCTCAATACTTCACTCAAGATCACACGGCTGGCCAGAAAAGATCAGCAACAGAGATCTCTGACAATGAGCAAACCAACAGAGCAGGAACGGATTGTGAAACAAATATGCAGGAAGAAATGGAGGTAGATTGGCTGGACATACTCTGAGGAAACCATCAAGTGACATCACTAGACAAGCCATCGCTCGAGGGGAACCCAAAAGGGAAGCGGCGAGTTGGTCGTCAGTGCAAGGGTGACTTGGAGGAGGTCATGTGAAGAGGAGATGAAAACGTGTGGCCTGACTTTCAGCCAGGTGAAGACTCTAGCAGTGAACCGAACTCAATGGAGACGCACGGTTGAAGCCCTATGTTCCTCTAGGAATTAAAGGTTACAATAATAATAATAATATCTGCGAAATCCAGATCTTCTAGAATCTTCTTATCAGTGGTCCAACATATTCCTGTCTTCTCACTGACGCGCAGTGAAATTTCCTCACCGGTATAGAAGAACTGACTGACTGGCTTCATATTTATGTTGAAAATTCGAATTTCGTTCTTTCGTGCTAAATGCCTCTCCGATTCCAATAAAGAATAGGTGTGTTATTTGAATTTTTAATATTTTCAATATATTTTTTTGTGCTTTGAAGTTTCTCTTCTTCCCAAACCTCCATCTTTACTAGGGTTTAGGATAGGCTAGAAAATTAGCAAGGTAGTTAACTCGGCGAGGTTAATAATAATCATACAGAATGGAATTTTTCAGCGTTGAAGATTACGTAATCAAATGGAAGAGAGGGAGAGAGAGAAATTAAAAACACCCAGTTACCAGAAGGGCAAATAAAGACTGATAACTGCCTCTTCTTTCTCAATACACCAATCAGGTTTCATGCGTTCGGTAGCAGTTGCTTCAGGAAATATTGAGGAGAATCCACCTATTTTGTCTATTGACAATTTTAAAGGATTTTATGACTTCCACGTCATGACCCGTGTCAAGGAGATGCATGACAATGGCATTATTGTCAACGCTTTTGTTCCACTGAGACGTAGACGTTTTGGTACATGTTCAGAATATCGGAGATGCTCCCCTTCTTTCTGTTTTCTCAATGTAACTGTTCCTGCATAGGTGGATGGATGTTTTCAATAATATGTTACTCAAAATGTATAGTAACAAGTGACAAAGATACCATATTGCGAGATTATTTATTATAACTCAAGATACAACTATAGACAAGGAGTTGCACAGTAGGGCGAATCAATAGGTTATCTAAATGACCATTGAGATAGAAGATAGTCAGTGTTAATGAATAACTTCATAGAATCAGAGAAGAAATACCTAATCTGTCATATGCTGTGATGGTTGTTCTCTTTACTCTGTGTTACTAGATTTGTCAAGAGATGGTGCAAGGTTCGAAGACGATTTTGTACTTTATGAATGTGCCCTGAGGTGAAAATGTCGTGTGTCGTTAGTTCAGTGATAGAATGTCGAACAACCACTCAGTTGATACAGGATCGATTCCCAGCTGATGCACTCCTAAGCCTCGTCTAGTTTACTAGCCGACATCGTAGACATGGAAAGCGGTAAGCTACCGCAACCGAAACTTCCTAATTCAATATTGAAGTTAATATATACGTAAAATTGGGCACTGTAGTAGTAAGTGATTACATATTAGTTTGTTTATTAGATATATTGCACAGTGAAACAGTATCATTTACTGGATGACAAAGTTTCGAATATAATTTAATTATTGCTCATAATCATATCACTTATAACCATAGTCAGTTTATATACACGTATACCGATAAATATGGTTGTAGAAGCAGTCAGAAACGAAGTCATTTCTGACCAAAAAGGCACCACTAGAAAACATAATGCTATGAGTGCATCTATGCCTGACCTCCACAGAATTCAAATTCCAAGGGAAAATATACAAACAAACTGAGGGAGTTGTTATGGGATCACCAACATTCCTAGTTGTGGCAGATATATTCACGGATAGGTGGGAAAACTAAGTGATTGAAACGTTCAACCCCAACCCAAAAGTATAGTGGAGGTATGTAGATGACACATTCACTGTAATTAGAACACGGGACATAATAAATAAATTTTTCGAACACATCAACTCAAAGGTGGAGGCAATTCAATTCACTTGTGAATTGAAAAGTCAGGGAGAGGCGTTTCCAATGTTGGATTGTAGCGTAAAAAGAGAAGAAGATGGGAAGTTAAACACACACTGGTGTTCATAGGGAACCCACATATTCAAACGGATATTCGGATTTACGATCATTCCACGTCAGTGAAAATAGGATTAGTGAAATGTTTAAGTGACAGAGCGCAAAAACTAAGTAGTACCAAGCGAAATCTAAGACAGGAGGTGATATCTATAACAGAAGCTTTGAAACTTAATAAATTAGTCAGGAAGTATGTAGGGAAATGTAAAAATACAATAAATAGTGATAGTAATAATAATTATAATTGTAATAATAATGGTAATATTAATGACGACATGCATGTCAAACATGCTCAAGACAACACCAACAATAAGGAATCTAAATCATCAGTAGTAATTCCATACAAGGAAGGAACCTCGGAAACCTTTCGCGGAATTCTTAACAATGCAGGTAGAAATAAAAGTGACTGGCATTCAAACCCAAAAACTCAATTAGGGAGAAGATTTGTCGGTTAAACGATCAATCCTGTGGAGCCTTTAAAACAAAACAATTTGGTTTATCTAATACTCTGCTGGAATCATTGTCAGGTCAAATGCACAGGCCAAAGTAGTATAACAGGGGCAGTCGGACCAGTCGAGCATAAAAACCTTATTTATTTTTATTTTTTTAAAAAATTTTATTATAGCTTGATTCCACACCGTATTTTGTTACAAGTATGAAATTTTCAGCATGTGATATCGCTAGCCCAAATTTAGCAGGCCGACCATAGATATCAGGTGTGCGTCGGCGAGGGATCGACGCGGACATTGAACGTTTGTTTATTGGAACTGGTAGCCATTGGCGGGCGAATTGAAGGCGCGCATGGTTCAATCGTGTAGAATTTGGAAGAAGACGAAAGGATGCGAATAAAAGTACATTATATTTACTTGTAAAACATTTGTTTATAGACTTGTAACTATCTTAATTTTAATTGCCAAACAATACAACTTTCTTAAAAGTACTGGTGTTTTGGATTTAAAGTCGAGAAGCGGTCGAAGTAATTATCGGTTCGGAGCGTCTTCGCAAAGAATAGGAACTTAGGGTTAAGTTCCTTGACAAGTATAATTGTTTACTCTGGCGAGTATTTAAAACATTCACAACCTGCTCATTCGCAAGTTTCTATTACACATGTGAAAAAGCATTATCCTAGATGGATGGCAGCTTATCGGAATATATGAGATGAACATTCCTGAGTGGTGCCCTCGGTTCACCGAAATGTACTCCTGAACTTTCTATAATTGTCATTCAACCAAGTGTCGCCGTGTATTTCTCGAAGGAGACCAGGGAGAGATATCATCATAATAATGAATTGGTTTGAGGTTTCAAGTGAGTCAGAACTTTGTTACACGCGATCTACTGTCGATCAAATCTTTCATTTGAAGATCTTGGATGGAGACAAAATATGACCGAATAAACTCCACTGGAAATTCTGTACATTATATAAACACACTGTTTTGAAATAAGCCTACTACTATTATTAGTACTATAAATTTTAGAAAACCTATATAGATAGACAGTGGGAAACGAGAAAACAAGGATATCCTGGACCGACGTGAAGGATCTAGAAGATCTAGATTTCGCGGATGATTTATGTTTGATGTCACACAAAATCGAAGACTTACAAGCGAAAACCGACAAACTGGTCGAAGAAGCAGCAAAGACAGGACTCCAGGTGAACATTGACAAGACAGAGGTTATCAAAATAACCAACCAAAATCAACAACAGCAGCTACCTTCATCCAGTGGCAATCACCATCAACGGGAGGGATTTGAAAGAAGTTACTTCATTCACTTATCTGGGGAGCATTGTCTCAACCACAGGAGGAACGGACGAGGATGTCAAATCGAGAATCGGGAAGGCGAGAAACACATTCATCAACCTGAAACCAATCTCGAAATCTTCGTCACTCAGCCAGTATCAACAACAAAATTCGGATTTTCAATACAAACATCAAGTCAGTCAGTTCTTCTATACGGATCAGAAACTTGGTGGGTCACAAAGAATATTTCCAACAGCCTGTTGCAGACCTTTATCAACAACTGTCTTCGCTGTCTTCGCTCTATACTGAGGATCAGATGGCCGGAAGGAATCACCAACAAGAAACTATGGGAACAAACAAAACAAGAACCAGTCGCTCAACAAATATGCAGGAGAAAGTGGAGATGGATTGGACACTCGCTGAGGAGGCCGCTGGGTGACATCGCGTGTCAGGCCAGTGCTCGAGTGGAACCCGAAAGGGAAGCGGCGAGTGGGACATCCAAGGGTGATATGGAGGAGATCGTGTGAAGAGGAACTGAAACAGTATGGATTAACTTGGATGCAAGTGAAAAGTACAGCAGAAGACAGAAGCAGCAAGTGGAGACGTGTAGTTGAAGCCCTATGTTTCACTAGGAACCCAGGGGAACAATAATAATAATAGATGGATGTGGCAGCATCTTAATTTAATCCGGGACCATATGCATAGTTGGCGAGCATTTTTCTCGATGGAGAATGGATAACCGTTTATTCACATGTTTAAATCTTGTGTGACGACAGATAATCACCGACGATATTCGCTTGCGGTGACTCTATACATGTTGGATTAGAAGACGGTAGATTTCTTCATAGTGATGATTGAATGGTCAGTGAAGATCCAAGGTCCAACTTCTCAATAGGGACACAGGTACACACACAGACTGCTGAAAAACCCTAGGCCAGGACAGTTGTAAACATTTGCTGATCAACTTGCAACATCCATTCATTTCCATTATACTATGGTGAGAGCTGTCTGCTAGACAAAATCAGTAGACAGCTATTTGCGTCAATGTTTACGTCTCAAATTGGGGTCATGAGAAAAAACAAGAAAAAACCTAACCTAAGGAACTCGCCAACCAATCACAGCAGACAGCGTATGCAAATACAATTCGCAGATATATGGTTTGACTTTCTAAGAGACGGTCTCAAGCAGTACAGAATAACCTTCAGCAGGAAAACAACCAGTCAGAAGAAGCTGTTTCTCTGCTAATAATAACGAATAATAATGTACATAAAAATTTATAAATATCTGTTGATTTTCTCAATAAACGGTCTATTGAAATAATAGAGAAGATTTGTAGCTCAGGTGGATGATTTGCAATTAAAAGTGTTCTCTGAGCTGGTTGGTTTAGTCGCGAAGCTTTCGTCGTCCTTCCGGACAACATCTTCAGCGCCATATTTAGCACAAAGTGAAATGATTTAAATTTAAGATGTTGTCCGGAAGGACGACGAAAGCTTCGCGACTAAACAAACCAGCTCAGAGAACACTTTTAATTGCAAACGGTCTATTGCCTGGCTCTTGTCTTCTGTCGTTACAATACTTCTTAATCGTATGATATTTATAATATCCTTCACCTTTATGATTATTAAACTTAAGTATTTAAATATTTGTATATTGATATCAAAATTGCCTACTTTATTTTGAGTTATGAGATTTCGTCACCAATCGGTCTCGTCCTAGTCCAGGCCTCTTCATCAATTCACACCCATGAAAACTACCAGGGACCGCAGCCCTGGGAGATTCAGGTTGCGAGACTAAGCTTGTCGACCACTTTTCCACTTGGGTCGAAATTCAGTAACTTGTGAATTTTAACTTTCACCAATTCGCGATATAGCTCTACTTCCACCACTGCCTTCGATGGGCATCCTTCGGGTTCATCAGGTCGGTTGTGAGGACAAATACTCGCTAATGACCTTGTTTGGTGGTGAAAATCAAGGATTTACAGGAAGTGTAACTCATAGGTCAATAAACAAGAAGATAACCTTATAAACATAAGGTCCTGGGTCGTGCATACTGCTGAAAAGTTCCAAAATAGGAGGAAACGCCTGTCCCGTACTCTCTCTCTATCTGACACTGGTTCGTGACAGAAATCTAACGACTGAGATTAAACTAATCCAAATCCCACCATCTGTTAAATTAGTTATGGTTCAACGCAGCTGACAAGAACCAACGTCGTGTTTTATCCTACTCAGCGTAGTTCGCCTATCTTTATTAAAATTATTGTAAGTAATTTCCGATGATTAATTCATACTACTTTATTCAGCTATAAATAATCACATTTGAAAAGATGAATATTTGAAAATTATTCGGGTGAATTTTTCCACTGTAGGTGTAAGCGAAATATCGCTCGAAACTAAGTCACGCGTAGATAAAGGCTATCCTGGTCCAGAACAAACAAGAAGCCGGTCACTGTTTCTACGGTACTATTAATAAACAAATTAATAATTATATATACAACAAACCTTAACGGTTTCAAGAGTAGAAAGCACAACGCTTAAAGAAAGCAAGGTACCGCTATCAGAGCGGAATAACGTTAAAGCCAAAATTGCGAACTAGCCGGAATCAGACACGACCGTTCAGGTAAGCAGTCAGTAGAAGAATGAACCCAAGTAAGAGATAGACAGAGCATAGGCACAAAGATAGAATTTATTTGGCTACTTAACCAATCAATAAATAAGATAAACTCGACAGAATAATACAAATTAAGACATGGGTCAGCAAAATAACAGTTCACGAAAATACTCTGATTGGGTCATGAGTTCAACTGCCTGACCAAACGGATCGAAGCAAAAACATACACACACAGTTCATTAAACAAGGTGGGATAGACATGTTAGGCAGGGATAATTGGGTTGCAACAACGCTAGGCTGATCCGGGACAGGTTGACTTGATTCAAGGATGGGAATTGAATTGATCTTACAGTAGGGATACATGTGTTTAGATGGTTTGGTGGTGGCATGCTTGCCAATCACTCACTTACATGATCCGGGTTCGATTCCTGGCCTACAGGCTTCTAAAGTGTTCACCTCACTTATGCAGTAATAGCCTATACAAATAAGGAAGAAGTTTGTGCGTGAGGTTAACAAATCACACCCTTCTGAAAACGTTTCCATCAATAATTGGAAGCCATGAGCAGGAGGTCTTGAACCAGAGGTTTTGTGATTATTGGCACCCACCAGTCAGGGCAAGGCGTATCTCTAGTCTTGAATGAGTTGATGTCACCTCTGAGATTCGAAACCGTATCGCCCCAGTAACTTGTCGATGGTCTCCTCAGTTTCGTGCCATCCATTGCATTTATGAATGGCTTTTTGTGTTGGGAAACGTTGGGTGTTTGCAGTGGAATCGCAACATGTAAGCATGTGCTTGAGTTCTGGTAGGAGATGTTTAGAGCTTCCAAGAGGTCGTCAGTGATGATGCTAAGCAATCATTCACATAGAACCAACACTCGGTGACATCCAGCAGATCCTTAGAACCGAACGAAGAGTAAAACTGGAGAAGGTGTGGCCCAAAATGAACGAAATGTCACCCTTTATTCTGAAATCACCATGTAGACCATCATCAAACCACAAGGTTCTTAGACGGTCGCTATCACACTCTAGCACCTAGCAGCGATAGCCACTGGAAGCTTTTTGAATCCTAACAACAACCCGATCAGTGATACCATGCAGTGTGGACGATTACATGAAGAATCATTCAAGGAAATACCATCATACTTTGCAGAACAGTAGAATACTACACGACGTTTACCTGGCTTTTTTGAGCTAAAGACAGAGCGATGAGGCATATATACTAGTTTTAGGTGGTTGGAGGTAATCGTCAGGAAGACTTGAACACACCTAGGTTTCGTGCTTGCTGTCGATCACCAGTCAACCTTGAGGGAACTCATGTTTCTGACTGCAGCACTCCCTGGGTGATGCGGGTTCGAATATCAGAAGGAGGGACTTGAAGTTTCCGTAGCACTGATATTTATTTTTACAGGATGGGGTGCTAGCCTCATGCCCAGCCAAACTTTCCCTCTTTACGATCCTTATTACTGGGTTAGCGAGGTACGGGAGTGCGTCTGTGGCCGGGAATCGAAACCCGGACAACATGAGGCTCGGTTGGCGAGCATTCTGCCGCTGTGCCACCAACGCACTTGTCAATAACCTTCTTAAATATATTCCAGAGATTTGAATTCATCCCTGTCTGCTTCCTCAAACTCGCAAGCTCTCTAGTAGCAGCTTCCCTATTTTAGACCATCTTTAAACCTCCAGGGAGGCCTATTTTCAAGCGTCTAATCTCGTACGTATAGGATTCTCGTGCCCTGTGCTTCAGTCATTCACATATGCTACCACTAATGAACTATTCCTACTTTTCTGATAGGAAGCAGTACACTGTCTACAATGGAAAGTCCTCCACTACCTCACTTACTTTAGCTGGTGTTCCTCAAGGTGCTGTTCTTTCTCCTTTTCTGTTTTCTTTTTTCTTACATGACTTGCCCCATTCTGATATAGCAAATTTTGTCAAGTATGCTGATGACCTCTCTGTCTCCATGCCTGTCAACTCTCAGTCAGACTGTTCCACATTAAATAACTTTCTCTCGGAAATTAGTCAGTGGTCCTCTTCAAACGGCCTTAAGCTGAATCCGTCTAAATGTCAGGTAGTAAATTTTACTTTCAGATGAAAACGTGACCTACAACAACTAGCTAGCTCACATGGTCCCACTATCATTGACGGCATAGAGGTTGAAACTACATCTAATGTCAAGTACCTTGGACTGAGTATTTCCTCCGATCTTTCCTGGTCCTCTCACATCTTGCTAGTGACTAGAAAGATGTTTCGCTTAACGTTCTACGTTAGGAAGTTAAGGCAGTCTGGTATAAAGCAGTCTTTGCTTTCTCAGTTTGTCAATTCCTGTATTCTACCCGTCCCTCTTTACTGCTCCCCATTAATCTTTCCTGGACTAATTAAGAAAGATTTTGCTTCGCTGCATAGGGCACTAAAAGGTGTTAGTAGGGCAAGTGGGATATCGTTAAACCAACTGGTTAACACTATTGTGGATAGACATATAATGTCATGTAAGAAACTAGCGAATACTATATTGTCAGACCCTGAGCATCCTCTATATACACAGCTCTCTCCTTGCATTTCATCTGGTAGAGCTAGAAGCAACTATAGGAGGCTATATGCCAGGACTACCAAGTATAAAAACTCCACAATACCTTATCTGGCACAGCTGTTATGTGATGAGAAATCCGTTAGGTATGACACGATCACCTTACTGCAGCACTCTAACAAATAGTTCCCATTAGCTTTTGTTCTCCTTTCTGTGTAACTATTAAATTGTTGTTTCACATCTTCTATTACACACTAATTTTATATTTCATATCCTGTGGTGCATTGTTTAAAAATGTAAATGCAATACTGTTCTTTTTTTGGTTGTTGCTTTTTGATTTTAAAATCTTATAAAATTTATGAGGTAATTAGATGCAATATTGTAATGCACGCTGAAAATTCCATACCTGTACCACAAATACTGTTTGGAATAAAGCTATTATTATTATTATTATTAAATACTAGTTTCCTGGTTCAATTCGATCAATCAGATTTTCAACGTAACCTCTCCTTATATGTTTGTCAGTAACCTTCTTAAACATATTTCAGAGATTTGAATTCATCCCAGCCTGCTTTCGAAAAACTCGCAAGCTCTCTAATAGTAGCTTCCCTGTTTTAGACCATCTTTAAACCTCCAGGGAAGGCCTAATGGTAAGCACCTATTCTTGTACGTATAGGATAATCGTGACCTGTGTTTCCGTCAGTCACAGATGCTACCGCCAGTGAACTATTCGGACACGTAACTCATCATCTATCTCCAGTATGACTGTTATGGATACCCTGATTGGTCGCTAAGGTGTGAATGATGTCCTATGTGCCTAGTCTTTGTTGTCGGTGCAGGCTAAATTCACTGAGTCACAGTTTCAAGTATATTGCATATATAACTCTTGAGTGTATATTACTTGTGTTATTCACTTGGCTTACGTGTGGAACATAGTGTGGAGTGCACTACTGATAAGATTTATCAGTAGTATATTTATGTATAAAGAGATATTCATCGGCAGAAAAACCTCAAATAGCACGGAAATATATTTGATGTCAGAGAAAGAAAATGATTTAGCATTGTGGAGAATCATGGGAGACACACAATATGAAGGCGAGAAGTAGCAGAACACGGGAAATCTATGCAAATAGTGCGCCAACGATAAGATGCACATAATTTCGCTATATAGCGATATCAAATAAACATTGCTAACCAGGTCTTTTGTCTCCTGCCGTTACAATAGGAGTTGATAGAAACACAGCGTTATTTCACCCATGTTTCCCGGCAGTGCTTTTCAGTTAGCTCCACATTTGCCTACACGCTTTCATTTTCTCTTCACGCGATCTTCTCCATGACACATTCGAACATTCAATTTGTCATTTCCTACTCGAGAGACTGACACATGATGTCTGATTGACTGGTTTCAACATACAACTTTGCACTGATGTACAGCAGTTCAAGTCGCCACGCTCCACTTGGCACACAAAGCCAGATAAGAAGAAATTCAAAATAGAGACAATAAACAGAGATATGAGGCATAAGGAATAGTAATAACGAAGAACAATATAGTTCCATTGGAACTTGTAAATCACAAGGAGTAGATGCATCTGCGCCAGCCATTGAAAACGATTTTAAGTCATATCACCAATTGTCTCCAGCTTTCATTGGTTTTTACCGTCCCGAGGACCCCAAACAGTCAGGAAATCTACACCTTCCTAAGTGGCTCGCTTAAACTAACTGTTGGGCATTTCATTGACTAATAAAGCCATGTTTTGGTTTGACCGCCACTAGCTCTTTTCGAACTTGACCCTATGTCAGCTAACATTGTCCGTCAGTCGAGGAAGGCGATGACTAGGCATGCGTAACACATGTCCTAAACATCTCAGTTGGTGTAACTTCACCGACTCGTCTATTGATTTCCCCTTGACCGACACTTAACCTCAATGTTGCTCACCTTATTATACCATCACGTAACATGGGAGATAGAGCGCAGACACCTATGATCAAAGACAGCTAGCCATGCTTTTCATGTTCTCCACTCTCAATGGCCAGGTCTCACAGCCATAAAGGAGGACGGAGCGGACTGCTGACCAATGCACACGCCCTTTCGTCGACAACCGGCCGGATATCACGTCTACTGATCCAGAGACGACGTAAACTGGCATATGAAACAAGCCTTCTCTATCCGTGATGAGATTTCATCAGAGATCAACCCGTTGGCGTTGGCTGATGCAGCTTCCCAAGTAAGTGAAATGGCCAACACGCTCCAGCAACCACTTAACTCCCTATTTCTAAGCTAGGAGTCAATGCAGTCCAGTCCTGTAGCGTAATGTCACTTGAAGATCTCCTCAGTGTATCTTCATTCCCTTCTGAATATGTATTGGACAATGGGGTATTGGCTAATTCTCTGCTAAAGTTTCTGATGAGTTATCCTTTGTTGTCGGCCATCTGCTCTCTCTTCAGTAGGGAAAGCTAACGAAGACAGATGTGCAAAAAAGGTTGCAACAGCCTATTGGGAAATGCTTATTGGTGATGTGCACGCCACTGAACCATCATCATAGAAGCACTACCTGGATATTAGTGTTGAAAACGCGAATTTTACCTTCTTATGTTGATTTCGACAGATTTCAGAGGGTAATGAAGGTCTCTCTTGCTTTTCCACACAATACCAAGGACCTATATCAGATTGCTCGAGCTCTCCAGTTAAAAATGGGGGCCAACCAGTTTAATCTCTTCAATCATCAAACACCTAAGAGAGACAGGACAGCGAATAGACCCTCTGGCATCATTCAAAATAATTAACAGATATAATAGGTCAAGTCATCTTCTCTTTGCTGAATTTATCGTAATGAAACAACTGAAACGTGACCTACGTAACTTCAATTACTTTGATGACTATTCCCTTAGTAACTCTCTGTATTGTTAACTTATCTTTTCACACCTGCTTGTCGGTATGAGTTCTACTCACTGTATTAAACAACCACCATCATCCTTTTATTTGACCTCCTCGCACACCATATTCTTATCTTCTCTTATCCACCAACGTAATTGTTACTAACCTTTACTGCCACCCTAACAATAATCCCGTAACCAATCAATCCAACTCCTCCTACAAACCAATACTTGAATATCAATGAGATGCCCCCTTGCGACTGGACCTATTCTGATAAATAGTTATCTGGGGTTATAGTTGGCAGTCGTGACCAGAAGGGTACAACAGGTCGGGCGTTAGGACAAATGCTCGCAGAAGATATTGGCTAGTGGTCGCGCTACGTCGTGAATTACCAAAAGTTGGAATTCATGCACCGACTATTGGATTGTGTCCCAGTGGCCTAATGGTTTACGAGATAGCTCTTCACCTTGTGACCCGAAGGGGTCCTGGGTTCGAACCGTGGCAGTGCGTGCGTACTGATGAAGAGTCCCAAACCAGGGCGAAAGAGCTGTCCTAGTACTCCCAGGTTTTCCAATGGTTCTCTAACCGATGTCAGCTCATGATGAAATCTTGTAACCAAACAAATTTATCAGTTAATTTTTCAAAAAACTTCTCTCTAACAGGATATATTTACATACACATGGACTGTCATACCTCAGTTACCTTATCATCTTAATGGTTTATTTCACTATGACGCTCTTATAATATGCCTATTAACAGACACAAATTATACGTCATAGACAGCTAATGCGATGAACCAACAATATAAAATGGATTAATATATGTGTAAAACTTGGGCAACGTGGTAGTAAGTAATTCCATATTAGTTTGTTTATTAGATGCATCACACAGTCAGTGAAACATTATTATTTACTGGATGACACAGTTTCGAACACACTTTATTACTGTTTATAATCATATCGTCAATTATAATCACACTACTCCGAAACTTGAGTTTTATAGCTTTCTTTGTTTTCTCCTCTTTGTCGTAGGGGTAGTAGAATTCTCCAGATGTCCGACTGGACAGGTGTTGAATCATTCCTATTACACATGTTGGCAGTTGATTCGTTAAACAAAGCTTCTGTTATCAATCTCTCCCTCCATTCACCCTGTCAGATTAGATTTTAAAACTGTCATCTTATCCCATCCTATTGTATGACTGCGAGTAATTGCACGTAGTGCTTTCGATAGCTGAGCTATTCTCCAGATTTCTTATCTAAGTGTCAGGTCTATTAATCTAGATTTTGATAGGTCTTATGCTTGGCTATTCTGACTGGCACTGTTCCACTACTTTGACCTGAGAGTTATTCAAGTAGGGTATTAGATAAACTAAATTGTTTTGTTTTAAAGGCTCCATAGGATTGATCCTTTAACCGACACAGCATGTTTCTAATTGAGTTTGTGGGGTGTCTGAATGCCAGCCACTTTTATTCCTGCCAGCATTGTTAAGAATTCTGCGAAAGGTTTCCGAGGTTCCTTCCTTGTATGGAATTACTACTGATGATTTAGATTCTTTATTGTTGGTGTTGTCGTTATCTTGAGCATGTCTTTTTTTTTATTACAGCTTGATTCCACACTGTATTTTCAGTACAAGTATGGAATTTTCAGCACGGATATCGGTAGCCCAAATTTTGCAGGCCGACCATAGATATCGGGTGTGCGTCGGCAGGGTATCGAACCCCGGACCATGTGCATGGTCGGCGAGAGTCCTAACCACTTTGCCACCGACATGCATGTCGTCATTAATATTATTAGTTTTATTTTTACATTTCCCAACATACTTTCTGACTAATTTATCAGGGTGATTTTTAATTAAGTTTCAAAGCTTCTCCTATATACCTCACCGCCTGTCTTAGATTTTCCTTGGTACTACTTTGTTCTTGTGCCCTATATTACTTAGTCATTTCACCAATCCTATTTTCACTGACATAGGATGGGATGATAGGAAGTCCAAATATCTGTTTGAATGTGTGGGTTTCCTGTAAACACACAGTAGTGTTTATTTTCCCGTCTTCTTTACTTTTTACCCTAAAATCTAACATTAGCAGTTCTTCTTCCTGACTTTCCAATTCATCATAAGTGAATTGAATTGCCTCCACCTTTGAGTAAATAAATGTGTTCGAAAATTCCATCTACATCCTGTGTTCTAAGTACAGTGAATGTGTCATCTACATACCCCCACTATACTTTTGGGGTAGGGCCAAACGTTTCATCTGCTAAGTTTTCCCACCTATCCATGAATATATCTACCACAACAGGGGATAGGAATGATTCATCACCTGTCCAGCGGGAAATATGGAAAATTCTACTACCCCAACGTCGACAAATAAGAGAGAACAAAGGAAACTATAAAACTCAAGTTTTGAAGTCGTGTGATTACAATTGATATGATTATGAACAATAAATTTTGTTCGAAACCGTGTCATCCAGTAAATACTACTGTTTCACTGGCTATGTAGTATATCTAATAAACAAACTAATATGGAAAAATAGAATGGATCTGTGTTATTCTACACCAATGTTTTGTTACTCTTCCTCACTTCAAATTTGCATTATATATTCACCTATGCACCCGCAGAAGATCCTGACAACAACCACCTGTATCCATCTATCTGACATAGAATATCATCTTCATT
>OX235273.1:151245994-151266319 GCA_944472155.2 Trichobilharzia szidati
CTTAAATGAATTGAAGTAGTATAATGCAGTGAATCGAATTTTTCATTTGTTGATGTATAATTGCTGTTGGTGTTGTCGTGAAATTCTTCCATTGATAAAGACAATGATTTTGACTTATGATAAAAGTATTGCAAATTATTATTATTATTGTTATTATTATTATTTCCACTGTCATGAGTTGTATTCATTATACGATCGATAAAATTCATTCGTAGACTTGACCAACTACAGTCATAATCATCTTTTTCATGAAATGACAGAGTATTTTGTCTTCTCCATATGAAATCATTACCACTGTCATTTATTAATTGGGTGGCATCATCTTTGTTATTATCGTTATTATTATTACTACTGGTCTCATTGTTCAGCAAAGGAGAAATCGATGAGTTACACTTCAATGGATCGATTAGATCAATAACATAACCAACTGTTTTCAGGTTACCATTCCAGGTGAGTATAAATTGACGACCGATTTCAACGCATTCAGGTTGTCGTGTAAAGCGTACATAAAGATGACTTGTATCCTCTAAGTGATTCTATAAAAAGATAGTCGAAAAAAAGGAAATACAGGGAAGAGAATAATATAAATTTAAATAAATAAATAAGGGAATTTGAGAGAAATGTGGTCAAGAGCTGACCCCACCCACCCCTCCACCCCCAATGGGGTCATTGTGTATAAGAGATAATAATCATTATTGACCAACTGAGTTCTATTTACCGTATTACATCATCGGCATCGTCATCACCCTTTTTATTTGACCTCTTGCATATCAAATTTTGGTCTCCTCTTATCTGTAACTAAGTAATTTTTTGTTACCACCCTCAAACGAGAATTTTCCAGATGCCTAACTGGACAGGTGTTGAATCACTCCTAGTACACGTATTCTCTCTCAGTTGATTCAATAAACAAAACTTCCGTTATCAATCTCTCCCTCAATTCACCCTGCTGTTACATTATATTTTAAAACTGTCATCTTACCCCATCCTATTGTGTGGTTGTGTGTAACTGCATGTAGTGAGAGCTATAGCTGAACTATTCTCTAGATTTCTTATCTTAGTCGGGTCAACTAATCTAGATTTCTCCGCTAGGTTTTTATGTTCGGCTAGTCTGACTACCCCTGTTCTACTACTCTGACCTATGTATTTTATCTGACAATTATTCCAGCAGGGCATTAGATAAACTAAATTGTTTTGTTTTAAAGGCTCCACAGGATTGATCTCGTAACCGACAAAGCTTGTTTCTAATTCAGTTCGTGGGTGGTTTGAATGGCGGCAACTTTTCTCCCTGCACGCATTGTTAAGAATTCTCCGGCGTAAGGTTTCCGACGTTCCTTCCTTTTATGGAATTACTACTGATGATTTAGATTCCTTATTGTTGGTGTTGTCATTACCTTGCGCATGTTTGACATGCATGTCGTCATTATATATATATATATATATATATATATATATATATATCACAACCACACATACGCACACTCACACACACACATAAACAGAAATGAAACACGTGTATTTGTCTATTCTAGGCAAAACAGATGATTATTATTATTATTATTACTAGTGGTGGTGGTAATTGTTGTAGTAGTGCAGCAAGTGGTATTTATTTATTATTGTTCTGATGGGGAAGGCATGTGTTAAACGCACACACACACTCACATTGTTTGTGCCACACCACTTAGCACCAGAACAATAGTCTCATATGATTTATGGAACACAGGACATACACACGCACCCACAAACAGTAATCATAACAATACCATAAGTCACATAAATTTTTACAAAATATAAAAAGAAACACAGAAGGAATAGAAAAAATAATAATAATAATAATGATCAGCTGATTGATTAATGCAAATAAACAGCCCAAAAAAAGAAGAAGACAAAAAAACACAAGAAGAAGGCAAGAATAAGAGACTTGGTTTCAAGTTGGATCAAGGATAGAGAGAAGGCTTGGTAACTAGCGTTTTTCATCCTTGTTTAGAGACTCTCCAGTAGCCGTATATGGACTAATGTATGTATCTTCACTCTCCGACAGATCCTAGAACATAGGCACACTTTTAGGCGTCCAACAATTGCCATATTTCTTGACTTGAAGGAGGCCTTCGACTCCGTGGATCGAGAAGTTCTATGGCAATGTTTGACTATGAAGGGAGTGCCAAGAAAGTACATTGCACTAATCAAGGCACTCTACTCAAACTCACGTAGCTGTGTAAGGGCTTATGGGGAATTATCATCTGAATTGATAACAACCAGTGGTGTCCGTCAAGGATGTCCACTTTCCCCTTTTCTGTTTAACTTCATCATAGATATGCTAATGGAAGTATCCTTAACTGAACTTAACGACTTAGGAATCGACTTGTTACCAGGGAATAGTCTTATGGACTTAGAATACGCAGACGACATAGTCCTGTTAGGGGAGGACGCTGACAAAATGCAGAGTCTTCTGAACACCTTGAGCAGCAATCTTCGTATGTTTGGCATGCGATTCGCCCCTGTGAAATGTAAGATGCTGCTACAGGACTGGACTACGTCAACTCCTAGCTTAGTGATAGGGAGTGAAGTGATAGAACATGTTGACCACTTCACCTATTTGGGAAGTTGTATCAGCACCAACGGATTGATTGATTGGTGACGAAATCACAGCACGGATCCAGAAAGCTTGGGCTGCTTTCGCTAACTTACACCGTCTCTGGCGTAGGCGTGACATCCGACTATCAACCAAGGGACGTGTGTACTGCTCAGCAGTCCGCTCCGTCCTTCCCTACGGCTCTGAAACATGGCCAATACGAGTTGAAGACATGTAAAGGTTGACTGTTTCTGATCATAGATGTTTACGATCTCTTTCTCGCGTTAGGTGGCATAATAAGGTAAGTAATGTTGACGTTAGGCGTAGTGTTGGGCAAAGAGGGAAAATCAATCGAAGAGGCTATGAAGTTACATCGATTGAGATGGTTAGGCCACGTGCTCCGCATGCATGACCACGTTAAGTATGCTGTGATTGGTCCTTGAGTTCTTCAAGCTTGAGCTCTGTACCTGTTTTTTCTGATGACCAAGATATGGGGCGTAAACACTGATGTAAATTGCTGTCTACAAATTCTGGCTAGCAGACAGCTCTCACCACAGATACACTCTAATAAATATTTAGACTTTAGTTCATCCCATTCCAGAATCGGTAAAGAAAGATAGGTTTAGTTAGGTGTCTATATAGTAATAATAATAATAACAAAGGGAAAGAGATAATAGAGAAGATTTGCAGCTCAGGTGGATGATTTGCAATTAGTAATGCTCTATGAAGAGGATGTTGGTTTATTTGCGGCGCTTTCGTTGCCCTTCTGGACAACATCCCCCTTCAGTGCAACTTTTAACATAAAGTGAAGTGATTCAAATTTTTTCATGAGTAATAGAATTGCGTCTCCCGGTAACCATCTTTATATATGTATTGGTCATTTTCTATTGACTTGGATTTTAAACTTTCTCGTCACACGATTTACTTTTTATTAGTTGGTAGATTTGGTCTATTTTAATATGTTTGTTAATCACTGATTCGCTTGGGTACCAGGTTTCTAGGAATTCCCTGACTGCACTTTTGCTATTTCCTCTGTCTAGGATTTCGATATTATCCCAATCAAACTGATGTCCATAATTATCTATATGCATTGATATGAAACAGGAATATATATCCTGTCTTTTCACGGCTTATTTGTGTTCCTGGATTCTGATTCGAAGGGGACGCCCACTTTGGCCAATGTTATGCCTGTTACAGTTCATACATGCAATTTATTTTGTAAATGGTATTAATTTTATCTCCTTTTTCTGTTGGATCTTTCGGTTTGCACAATATCGAATGAAGTGATTGTGTTGACTGGCTTGTGTGCTATATCTATTTCAAATGGTCTCAATATTCTAGCTGTTATTTCAGAGATATTTTTTATATATGATAGGATGAATTTTCTTGTGTCCAGAAGGACGACGAAAGCTCGGCAACTAAACCAATCAGCTCTTCACAGAACACTACTAATTGCAAGGAGGAAAGAGCGAAACCAAACAAATAAAGAAAATATTACTAGTCAATTACTAAATACCCATCAGAATTTATTCAGAAATGTATGAAGACCCATAGAAAAAATAAGATTAGTATTGGAAATGACAAAGATAACGAAGAAAATAGTATAGAATTGGTAAATAAATATATATTTTTTATTCCTTTAAGTTCCCAGTGAAACATAAGCCTTCAAGCTAGAGGCTTGAAGTTTCTGTAGCAGTGGTGATTATTTTTACGGGATGGAGTTGCTAGCCTCATACCCAACCTTCCCTCTTTACCAGTCTTATTACTGGTTATGCGGGTTAAAGGAGTGAGTCGCTTGGGAATTGAACCCCGAACCAACTGCATAGTTGGGGAGTATTCTACCGCTGTGCCCCACCGACGCAATAAAGACTGTCAGTGAAG
The DNA here is from genome assembly GCA_944472155.2 of Trichobilharzia szidati. Lineage (NCBI taxonomy): Eukaryota > Metazoa > Platyhelminthes > Trematoda > Strigeidida > Schistosomatidae > Trichobilharzia > Trichobilharzia szidati. The sequence goes on from OX235273.1 coordinate 151,250,445, forward strand.
TCAATTACATAGGTCGGCTGGACCACCGATAAGAAGAATCTAGAAGATCTGGACTTTGCGTGTGGATAAGTCTAATGTCACACAAATTCGAAGACTTGAAGGCGAAAACCAACAAACTGGACGAAAAGGCTGGCGGCGACGACAGAATTCCAGGTGAAGGTAGAGAAGACGGAGGTAATGAAGGTAACCAACCACCATCAACAGCAACAACAACAGCAACCAGCACCAATCACCGTCAACGGAAGTGATTTAACAGAGGTTACCTACTTCACTTATCTAGGAAACATCATTTCAACTACGGGGGGGACAGGGAGGCAATATACTCCTTCATCTATCTGGAACCAGTTTGGAAATCTTCTGCATTCCGTCTCAGTATAAAGAACAAGATTCGGGTTTTCAACACTAATATCAAGTCGACCCTTCTATACGGGTCAGAAACCTGCACTGCGTGCGTGTCACGAAAGGGATTTCCAACAGCTTGCTGCAGACTTTTACCAACAGCTGCCTTCTCCGGCTCCTTCCACACTCAAAGCCAAATGGTCGGCTGACCGGAGACAATGAGCAAGAAGAAACTCTGGTTGGCAAAAAACCAACAAGCAAGAGCCAATTGCTCAACAAATATGTACGAGAAAATGGAGATGGATGGATCGGGCATACATTGAGGAGGCCGTCGAATGACATCGCACACTAGGCCATCGGTCGAGTGGAATCCCAATGGGGGGCGACGAATAAGTCATCGGTGCGAGGGTGACATGGAAGAGATGAGAGTTTATGGCCAATCATGGACACAGCTGAAGAGGACGGCAGACAACAGAACAAAGTGGATAAATGTAGTCGAAGCCATTTGGTCCATTCGGAACCATAGAGAATAAAAATAATAATAATAATATACACACTACTAAAATAATACAAACCTTATTGTTCAAATTGTTATTATTATTTCCACACTGATCATATTGACTTCGTTGATACTCTTCAATCCTCCCGTCAATAACAACACCAGTTTGACATATACAACCAGCATAGATAGTAACACGTTGACCAATCGATGGTATCGGTGTTAAAATAATCGGTGGTGTACCCAATTTAAAGGAAACAATCGGTAGACGACAGGTTAAGCGTAGCTTCACAGTCCAGACAACTGAAAAATTGATAGAATCTTTTGATGCTAACGGTTGATTCCAAATGAATGCATCATACGAAGATGGCGAAGGCGAAAACGGTGATGACGTCGAGGAGGAGGAGGCGGAGGACGATGAGGATAGAGGAGAAGGATTTGAAGATGTAGACGGGGAATTTGGATTTGTAGGGGATAACAATAGTAATGATGATGATGATTTCGAGAGATGTTTATTGATTAACATTGGATAAGTGAGTAGAACCATGCCACGACGTAGTTTGACAGATGAATGCCACATCTTATCGGTATTACTATCATCATTCGGTTCTTCATTGTAGGGGATATTCTCTTCATTCCCAGTGTTATCATTATCATTCCCAAATAATAAATATTGTGATCGTTTATTTTGTTGATTCATAATACTATTTGTGTTATTATTATTATTATTATTATAAGATGAAGAGATATTTTGTAATATATGAATACGTTGCGTATAGCTTAGAGTGTTCCACGACTTCGGTAAGAAATGTACCTCCATTGAAGCCAACTGACCAGCATAGACAATTTCATGAACTTGACGATTATGCATTAGACTGACTATTTGAACTGGATAAAAATCACCAAACTGTAGGAGCGTGGGGGGCAGGAGGAAATACACACAAATACAAACATTTAGAAACAATAATTAATTCGTATAACTCAATAATAGTCAGTCAATATATTTTTTTATTTTTATTATTTTTATTTTTGATTACAGCTTAATGCCACACAGTATTTTCAGTACAAGTATGGAATTTTCAGCTTGGATATCGGTAGCCCAAATTTTGCAGGCCGACCATAGATATCGGGTGTGCGTCGGCAGGGGATCGAACCCCGGACCATGTGCATGGTCGGCGAGAATCCTAACCACTGTGCCACCGACGCACATATAAGTATAAAACTTGGGCACTGCGGCGGTAGAATATAACTCCATTATGGATAAGATTTTAATTTGATAAATCACACAGTGTTTGTTGCACAGTAATATTAACTGATGACCACCTTTCGAGCACAAACTATTACTGCTCATAATCATATCAAGACACTCACTCGCACAACTCTCTTGCTCCATTTATATACATGAGTGGAATTGATGATTAGACATTTGATTAAAAACCATTACAATATAAAGTACATTCAGAAATAATAATATGAGTGTTATCGACCAAATACAATCAGATGGGAAATAAGACGAGTGTTTTTATAGTCAAAATAAATAAGTAACTTGTTAGAATGTTGTGATGTATGTGAATTGAAATAGAATTTTGAGATTATTTATTATCCTCCTCTGATTTGACTGACTGGTGGTGATAATCTGTCTGTCTGTTTTCGACATAGAACTTTGCACATATGTGCAGCAGTTCAAGTCGCCACACTCCATGTAGCACACAAAGCAAGAGAAGAAAGTAGGAGAAATGTATAATATAGACAGTAAACAGAGGTGTGGGACAAAGGACTAGTAATAACGGAGAACGAAACAGTTTCATTGGAAATCATAAGTCACAAGGAGTGGATGCATCTCCACCAGCCATTGAGAACGATTTTGAGCCATGTCACCAATTGTTTCCAACCATTGGTTTTTACTATCCCGAGGACCCCAACCAGACATGAAGTCTACACCTTCCTACGTGGCCAGCTTAAACTAACTGTTGTAGACTTCATTGACTGGTGCCATGTTTTGGTATGACCGCCACTAGCTCTTTTCCAACCTGACCTTATTTCAGCTAACATTGTCCGTCAGTCGAGGAAGGCGATGGCTAGGCATACGTAACACATGTCCTCACCATCTCAATCGGTATAACTTCACAACTTCATCTGTTGATTTCCCCTCCTTACTTAGCACTCGACGCTTAATCAACTCAATATTGCTCACCCTATTATGCCACTTAACATGGGAGATAGAACGCAGGCACCTATGATCAAAGACAGCTAGCCAGGCTTTTCATGTCTTCCACTCTCAATGGCCAGGTCTCACAGCCATAAAGGAGGACGAAGCAGACTGCTGCTGAGTCGTACACCGGCCCTTTGATCGACAGTCAGCCGGATATCACGTCTACTAAGCCAGAGATGGCGTAAACTGGCATATGCGAGACTAGCCCTCTGAATCCGTGATGAGATTTCGTTAGCGATCAACCCATTGGAGTTGGTTGATGCGAATTCCCAAGTAAGTGAAGCGATCTACGTGGTCTACCACTTCACTCCTTATTTCTAAACTAGGAGTCAGTGTAGTCCAGTCCCGTAGCCTGATCATCTTACATTTGACAGCAGGAGCGAGTCGCATGCCAAATATTCGTAGATTGCAGCCCAAGGCGACATCCCGACGTTACCACTGAACTATTCGGGATGGCAAATGACCTCCTGTAGGACTGACACAACTAAGTTTGTACCAAACAAAGGACTGGACACACATTACACTAGTTACCACCAGCTAGAGTCCAATCAAAGTAGCTACATAAAAATATCACGGTAATGATAATAAAAACACAGGTGAGCATCTAAGAGAAGACACGATCAACTTACATGATCAGGACCAAGCCACAGTATTTGATTATTCAACAACTGACCAAGTTGTACACGTCCAACTAGAACGGGATTACACACTCCCGGGATTTGTGTATACACTTGATTTATCCAAAACAGCGTACCATTGAAATCTCGATATGTTTTAATAATTTTTATTTCTTCACTGATTTTATTTAACATTAGCTGAATTTGATTTTCATTTGAGGCAAGAAAAATATCTGTCGGATTTAAAGATTGCACTTGTTTAACATGTTCAGTGGTGTTGTTCAAGGGTTGATTTGATGTAGGCTGTATTTTTTCTTGTTTTAATGATAATCCCCCGTCGATTGATTGATTTAAACAACTTAAACGACTTAAAAATTTAATTAAATGATCAATTCCTTGACCAGTTACAGAGGAAACAGGAAAAAATGGTGGCATACACTGACTTCCGTTTGGATCTCTGTCAAAAATAAAGAAGACTTTTGAAAAGCAAATGTCATAAACATCAAAGTAATGGCTATCATGAAACAATATTGTGACGCTGTAACAAAATAATATTTAAGACGAATTTTGATAGATGGCCTCCTCCGGGGTCGTAAATGACTTTGGTACAGTCAAGAGTGGATAAGACACCCCAGTCTTTCTCATATGGTCATGCGTCCGCAGCCTCGGCTAGATAAATTATATTCACTGGCACGCACAGGGCTAGTACGCAAACGTTCAATGCTCATCACTAGACTGGTGGAGATATGGGAGTTCCGATTACAAATCTGTCCTCCTGGGTTCCGAGTAAAACATATCTATGTACATATTAGGCTAAATGGTCACAAAGAATTAGCAACAAGAAACTCTGGCTAGGAACAAACCAACCAAGAGCCGATCGCTCGACAAATATGTGGGAGAAATTGGAGATGGATAGATCGGGAGTATGTCGAGAGGGTTGTCAAGTGACATCACAGAGACCAGGCCATAGCACGAGTGGAATCCCAATCGGAAGCGACAAGTGGGTCATCGGTGTAAAGGTGACATGGAGGAGGTCGTGCGAGCTGGAGGAGATGAGAGATTACGGTCAATCGTGGATCCAGATGAAGAGAACAGCAGAAAATACAACAAAGGGGAGGTATGTTGTCGAAGCCCCATGTTCCAATCGGAACCAAAGGGAGTAATAATATATAACGTAAGTTATAAAGCCGTGTGTGACGGACTGACTGGTTTCAACATAGAACTACTTTGCACCGATGTGCAGCAGTTCGAGTCGCCACACTTCACTCAGCACACAAAGCAACAGAAGAAATTAAAAAGAAATGCAAAATGGAGACAATAAAGAGAGATATAAGACTAAAAGAATAGTAATATGGAAGAACAATATAGTTTTATTGGATATTATAAATCACAAGGAGTGGATGCATCTGCACTAGCCATTCAGAACGATTTTGAGCTATATTGTCAATTGTCTCCAGCCTTCATTGGTGTTTACCGTCCCGAAGACCCCAACCAGGAATTCTACATCTTCCTACGTGACTAGCTTACACTAACTGTTGTGGATTTGATTGACTGATGAAGCTATGTTTTGGTTTCACCAGCACTATTTCTTTTCCAAACTGACCCTATGTCAGCTAGGATTGCCCGTTGTCGAGGAAGGCGATGGCTAGGAATGCATGTGTAACACATGTCCTAACCACTTCAATCGATGTAACTTCACAGCCTCCTCTATTGATTTCCTCTCTTTACCTAGCACTCAACCTATGCCTAACTTCAATATTGCTCACTCTATTATACCACTTCACATGGGAGATAGAATGTGTGACTAAACAGATATGATTATGGGTGGCAATAATTTATGCTCGAATCCTTATCATCCGGTTAATAATGCTGCCCCACTGTGGAATATTTGAAATAAACTTATCTAAGAAGGCATCAGTCCCCCACCCTCCATCTAGTTACATTGGATTTTAATATTGTCATCCCGTCCAGTCCTATCGTATCATTGTGTATGATTATGTGTGACTGCATATAGTGCTATAGCTTAGCTAGATTTCCTATTTCACTAGGGTCATCTAATCTAGATTTTGTTAGGTTTCTGTGCTCTGCTAATCTAATTGACACAGTTCTATTATTTTGATTGGACACTAGTAACTAGTGTAACGTGTCTAGTCTTCTGTTTAGTGCAGACTGAATTCTATCAGTCAGCTTTGCAATGTGGCCAACTGGCTGGATTCAACATAGAACTTGGCACCGAAGTGCAGCATTCTAGGTAGTTCGCCATCCCGGTGCACATTGATTTCATGATATTACATATTTGGAGGCAATCAGCAGGAAGCATTCGACACACTTAGGGTTTCGTGCTAGTTAGCACTCACCAGTCAGCAAGGCGTATCTGCAACCTTAAAGGAACTCATATCCCTCCTCTCTGAGATTCGAACCCGCGTCACCCACGGAGTGCTTCATTCAGGGAGGTTACCACTGAGCCAGTTATCTGGGCTCGAGATTGACCTCCTGTAGGACTGTAGTGGGTATTTTGATTGGACACTAGTAACTAGAATGGTAACCACATTACGAACCTAACTTATAGAATTCAGTCTGCACCAAAGAAAGGACTAAACACGTCACACTAGTTACTAGTGTCCAATCAAAATACCCACTACAGTCCTATAGGAGGTCAATCGCGATCCCGAATAGCTTAGTGGTTACGTCTTTGACTGTCGCACTCACTGGGTGATGCGGGTTCGAATTTCAGAAGAGACATGACTTCCTTCGAAGTGCTTGCAGATACGCCTTGCTGACGAGTGCCAACTAGCACGAAACCTAGACCCAAGGCTTCCTGCCAATTGCCTCCAACTATCTAACAGTTTAACTATTTTGGCCTATGTATTTCACCTGACAATCATTCCAGCAGGGTAGTAGGGCTCCATAGGATGAACTTGTTCTGATTAACTTTATAGGTTTGAATGCCACTTTTATCCCCGTAAAGTTTTCGAAGTTCCTTCTTTGGATGAAAGTACTACTGATGATTTGTATTCCTTATTATTGGGTTTTGCCATCATCATTCCGTGTATATTTTGTCATTATGCTTGTTAATATCAATATTGTTGTCAATTTCATTTTTACATTTTCCTACACACTTCCTGATTAATTTATTAGGGTAATTATTAATTAAGTCTCAAAGCTTCTCTAATATGCCTAACTTTCTGTCTCACATATTTCCTTGGTACTATTTTATTCTTCTATTCTGACCGATTGCTTGAACATTTCGCCAAGCCTATTTTTACTGACATACGGTAGGATGAGCCAAAATCTAAATATCCGTTTGAATGTGTGTAGGATATCTGTATTGGTGTGGTATTGTGGTGAGAGCCGGCTGTGAACAAGACAAAATTGTAGACAACAATTTACGTCAATGTGCTCCATCCCGAATCGGGGTCATGAGAAAAAAAACACTAACATAGCTTAACCTTGAGGAACTCATCAACCAATCATAACAGACTTGACGTGTGCAAATACGATTCGCAGATTTATGACTTAACTTTCTGAGAAACAATCACAAGTAATACAGAATAACCTTCAGCAGGAAAACAACCAATCAAAAGACGTTGCTCTTCTGCTAACAATAACGTGTATAAATATCTATAAACATCTGTTGATTTTCTAAATAAACGATGTATTGCCTGGCGCTTTTCTTCTGTCATTACAATACTAGTAGCGATAATAATAATCACTTTATTCCAAACAATAATAATAACAATTATACAGAATGGAATTTTCAGCGCTTTTTATACATATTGCAACAATTTACCTCCTTTTACATAAATATGGACTTGCATACAATTTAAAATAGTAATAATAATATTGATATAAATAATAATGAAACCACCATTATAAAAAGAATGTTGGTGGAAACTTAATGAACTATAAGTGGATAGTAGCATAGATAATACATGCAATAATAACAATAATCTTTGCTTATACTCTGCAGTTCAGACTGCTGATTTAAAAAGTTTATGGGTTCTTCCCTGACGTCTGACTCTCTCTTCACACACAACTACCCGTAAGAAATACGGTGGTATGATAGAATTTTTATATTTAGTATGTGTACGAGCATAAACTCTCATGAATTTCAGGATTTTCATCATGAGCTGACATTAGTTAGAGAACCATTGGGAAACCTGCAAGGAGTACTGGACAGCTGTTTCGTCCTAGTTTGGGACTCTTCATCAGTACGCACCCACCGGGATTCGAACCCAGGACCTTCTGGTTGCAAGGCGAGCTCGCATACCATTAAGCCACTAGGACCCGATCCAATGGCCCATGAATTCTAACTTCTGCCAATTCACGACATAGCGCGCTTAATGGTATACGAGCTCGCCTTGTAACCAGAAGGTCCTGGGTTCGAATTCCGGTGGGTGCGTACTGTTGAAGAGTCCCAAAATAGAATGAAACAGCTGTCCAGTACTCCCAGGTTTTCCAATGGTTCTCTAGCTAATGTCAGCTCATGATGAAAATCCTGTAACCAATCAAATCCCTACAAACCAACACTTGAATCTCATGAATTTCCTTCTGGTTTCACACCCAAAGAGATCCATGGCGACAATTTGAGAATAAACAGAGAGGATGTTCAGTATCAGACAAGATAACTTTAAGCCAAATTGTTTGCAAGAATGGAATTGAAATGCCTATTGACAATCCTGTCAGTTAGTTGAGTCAAAGGTACATATACACCACTAACCCTAATTACAAGTCTTCATTGTCCTACGTAATATGACATAGTCGTTTTTTGAGAAGTTCAGGGAAGAATAAGTGAGGCGAACAATAAAGAAGAAGGGGAGGAATACATGTATTAACAGAATGTAAGCGAAGAGGGTGATTTATGTCGGCAGAAAATCTCAACTTCTTTATGTCGTAATAAGCAAACAAAGATTTAAAAGTCAATCTGAACGAAGAATATTCTTTTCAATAATTTCTCTACTTCAGGTTCTTACAATTAAAAAATATGCAATATTTGTTGTCGTTACAATATAGGCCAGTTATGCGGCAATTATTATTACTATTATTCGTCATAATTTATGCCCTTCATGCAAACATCCTCTCAATACTATCGAATTTTCTATCTATACTATCCGGACTTATTATTAGTGATATTATCTCTTTTCTCAATATATGCCTCCACCTGTTTCATTTCATATATTCCTTATTTCATTATGAACCTCTCATTGCAGTCTTACTATCTCGTTTTTAATTCATACCACTTAGTACTAGCCACTCCACCTGACACCTTTTATAACCTTGAACTGACTTGTCGATTTTCCTACCCCACACTCTACAAATCTATTATGATTAATCACCACCACTGTCTCCCGTTTTACAATATTTTGTAATCGAATTCAGCCCAGAGCACGTTTGTCACACAAATATGACTATTTATTTTGACACCCCATAACTACTAATCTGTTATTCTACGTTAAAAATGTATCTGCCGCATAACTGGCTTTTATTGTAACGACAACAAATATTGCATATTTTTTAATTGTAAGAACCTGAAGTAGAGAAATTATTGAAAAGAATATTCTTCGTTCAGATTGATAAGAGATATTTGATTTACTCCCTATCACGGTGTTGTCAATATTATGCACAAGTCACCGAAAATACCTATTTGAGTCATCAAGAAAATGAAAGACGAATTCAGCGAAGAAAATTTTCTTTATGGACGAAATCATCTTCATAGGCTGGCTGTACAGTCGTATTGATATTTACCAAAAAATGTATAGTAGTCTATTATTGAGTAATAAGGGGGGTGACATAATTGATATAATTACTCAGAAGTGGCTTTAGAAGTAAAAAATAAAAGTTGTAAATTACGTGGTACTCAACGGCACAAAGTTAGAAATTTGATGAAGCTACTTCCGATTAATTATATTAATTATGTCAACCCCAATTACTCAATAGAAGATTATTATAAATTTTTGGTCAATATAAATACGACTGTACAACCAGTCTGTGAAGATGATTTCGTCGATAAAGAAAATTTTCCTCGCTAAATTTGTCTTTTATTATGCACAAGTCTTCTTCGCTCGCGTCTGACACTAAAAATCAACAATATGATATTTAGATAGATTCAGTTTAAGACTACTTAAGTGAGACAATTTGTTAACTTGAGATATGAACCTATTCAAATGAGAACAATCCGATCTACCTTCTTTCCTTTTTATACTAGACTGTAACATTCGAGGTTATCCCTGCTGACTTTCTGATTCATAAATGAATTGAAATGACTCTACCTTTGAGTTAACCTTTATGTGTCTTTTTTAATACCGTGCATCCGTTATCTACATACTCCCATCATACTACTTTGGAGATGGGGGCCGAACGTTTTAGTCATCAAGTTTTTCCCACCTATCCATGTGAATATATATCTGTCACTTTCGGGAATATCACTGACCCGATAGAAGAGTAAGAGAACTATGGAAACCAAGTTTCAACACTGTCTAGTTATAATCAATGATGACAGGATTATGAGTAATACATATAAATTGCGTTCAAACCTTAATCATCCAGCAAAATGATACAGGTTTGTGGGGTTGTGTTGATATATCTACCCAATATACAACGTAATATGAAATTATCAGGTAAATATCGAAGTTATCCGTAAAACGAATTTTATTTCCTTTCATTTCTCATCTACTCGAATAGGAGTAAGACAGAGGCGGTCATATACGATTTTCAGTCCTTCAAGTACATCTTAGTCTTATGTGATTGTGTGTATTACGTGCTTAGGAAAATCCTTGTTGTTCTAAAGTTGTTTTTCTCGGTCATTTTTTTTAAACATCTGGAATATATCTTCAAGTGTTGCTTTGTAGGGATTTTGATTGATTGCTTACAGGATTTCATCATGAGCTGACATTGGTTAGAGAACTATTGGAAAACCTGCAGGGAGTACGGGACAGACATTGGATCGGGTCCCAGTGGCTTAATGGTCTACACGTCTTTCTTAGGGGCGAGTTGTAGACTGGGTCTTGGTGTTCCACTGACTACTTTATATCTCATGATGAACTTGTCTAGATAATTGTTGTCAACCAGAGTTTGTGTCTTTCTCTTCTTTCTTCTTCAGCATCAAGTGTGCCTTGAGTGCATATTCGTTGGATTCTACTGAAGAGGCACCTTATTAAGGCAGACAAATTACTCCTTCTTATTGCTTTATCTAAATTCATAAAGGGAACTAATTGTTTAGAATAAAAGTTCATTGTGATAGATATACTTTTTAACTATGCCTCTATACCTATCAATCTCGCTGTCTCTGTCACTACCTCTGTCATTCACGCTCTCGTTTCACCTTCATATGACCTTGACTTTATAAGATTAAAACAACAAAAAGGAAGTTAAATAATGAAGGAAGAATAAATTATGTCAGCGAGTGTGTGTGACCAAGAGAAGAAATAGAAATATCATATGATGAAGGGAATGAAACCTCGGCATTAGTGTGTGTGTTGTGTATATTAGTTAAAACAAAGTGTGAATGAACGAAACATGATGAGGAAAAATGTTTATTTTTCTGATTGTTTTCTTTTCCTCTTCAATTTTGTGTTTGTGTTTTGTTTTCTTCATTTCTTAGACAAATTTACACTTAATGAATGAATGGGAATGGACTTTTCTTTGACCGTATGCCTCATGTGCATTCTATCAGCTGATGACACACACACACACACGAGAATAAAATTATGCCAAGGTCATTTTCATTCTTCCTTCATGTTCTCCATTATAAGGAATAAAATCACTTATAGGTGTATGGAACTCAGAACTTTACCCGCTGGGACACGTTGGATTCAGGAAAGGCGAATCTACACATCGTCATCACCGAACAGAGTGATAGTCACATCTCACTCTGCCTAAATTTCATCGATTAATTTGAAAAGGTCTTCGACAGATGGTGTTGACCGAGAAGTAATTTGGCAGCTACTTCAACACTATGGCGTGTAGCGGCCTAAAGCTGTATCTACCTCATTCAGCCACCGCTGGCTATATGACAATGTCCCACGTTCCAGGTGATCTACAATGGAAAACTCAGTGAGGCGTTCTAAGTGAATACAGGAGTAAGCCAAGCTGGCTTTCTGCCTGCCTCTTATCACCGATGATATTCGTAATTATGGTGGACTGGATTATGCATCAAACTCTGGGGAGTGTGAAGGAAGGAATACCCTGGACCGGTAACAAGACTCTAGAAGATCTGGATTTCGTAGATGATATATGTCTAATGTTACACAAACTCGAAGGTTTACAGGTGAAAACTGACAAACTGCCAGCAAATACAGGACTCCAGATAAACATAGAGAAGAAGGCAGTTATGAAGATACCCCACCGAACAACGAGCACCAATCCGCTGTCAACGGAATAAATTTGGAGGGAGTCACTTGCTTCACTCATCTAGGAAGCATCGTTTAAACTACTGGCAGTCGACACGGATGTGGATATCAAGATCAGAACTGGAAAGGCATGATAGAGCTTCATCATTCTGAAGTCTGTTTGGAAATCTTCTTCACTCAATATGAAGAACAAAATCTGGATTTTGAACATCAATCTCAAGCTAGTCAATTCTTCTATATGGGTCAGGAAGTTGGAGGGCATTTCTGACAGGCTACCAAATAGACTTTTATCAACAACTCTGTTCGCTAGCTCGTTATTGAACATCGGATAGCTGGTGAAAAGAATTAGCAACACAAGTAACTTTGGGAATGAAGCAATGAAGAAACTATTGGTCAACATGCCTAGGAGATTTCTTGTGTGACATCGTGCGCATTTACACGCCATGGCTAGAGTGGAAGCCAAATGAGAGACCAGGAGTTGGACATGTATCCGAGGGTGGCATGGAGGAGATCTTGTGAGGAGCAGGTGAGAGCTTATGGAGGTAGTCGTGAGGCCCAGCTCCAGACAACAGGACAAAGTGGAGATTTACTGTTGATGCTCTATATTACACTCGGAACCCAAAGGCCACAACAGATATATTCCAGCTGTTTAAAAAAAATGACCGGGAAAAACGCCTTTAGAACAACAAGGATTTTTCTAAGCACGTAATACACACAATCACATAAGACCGAGAAGTTACTTGAGGGACTACAAATCGTATATGGTCACCTGTGTCTTACCCCTATTCGAGTAGATGGGAAATAAAATTAGTTTTACGGATAACTTTGATAATTACCTAATAATTTCATATAAATTTGTATATTGGGTAGATATATCAACACAACCCCACATACACACACATGGTGTGAAACTGTATCATTTTGCTGGATGATTAAGTTTTGAACAGAATTTATATGTATTGCTCATAATCCTATCACATTAATTGCAATTAGACAGTGTTGAAACTTGGTTTCCATAGTTCTCTTACTCTTCTATCGGGTCAGTGATATTCCCGAAAGTGACAGATATATATTCACATGGATAGGTGGGAAAAACTTGATGACTAAAACGTTCGGCCCCCATCTCCAAAGTAGTATGATGGGAGTATGTAGATAACGGATGCACGGTATTAAAAAAGACACATAAAGCTTAACTCAAAGGTAGAGGCAATTCAATTCATTTTATGAATCGGAAAGTTAGCAAGGAAGAGCTTTCAATGTTCTTATCTGAAGTTAACAAATTGTCTCAGTCATAAACAGTCCCAAAACTGAATCCATCATATTGTTGATTTTAGTTTCAGATGCGAACAAGACATGCGTGTAATATTGGCGGCACTGTGTGAGAGGGAGTAAGTCAAATACCTCCTATCTCGGTATCAGTTTCTCTTCTCATATCCTGTTGATTACTAAGCACAAATGTCTTCGTTTGACTTATTGCAACTATAAAGGAGTTGTGACTTTCTGCTGGCATAACTCAACCTCACCTCTTCTCTTACAGTTTTATTGTTAATTTATGTATTCTGCCCATTCATCTTCTTTATTGTTCACCCAATTTATTCTTCTCTGGACTTCTCAAAAAAGACTACATCATATTTTACATAGAACAATGAAGGCTGTAAGTAGGTAGGATTAGTGGAGTGCCATCTTCGACTCAACTAACTGACATTGGTGTTCTTGATAGGCACTTCTATTCTTGCAAGCATTTGGCTAAAGTTATCTTGTCTGATACTGAACATCCTCTCTGCTTATTCGCAACTGTCTCTGTGAGTCTCTTCGAGGGTGAAACCAGAAGGAACTTCATGAGAGTTTATGTTCGTACAGCCACAAAATATAAAAATTCTACCATACCACCATATTTCGCACGGGTAGTTCTGTGTGAAGCGAGAGTCAGCTGTCAGAAAAGAACTTATAAACTTTTCAAAATCAGTAGTCTGAACTGCAAAGTATAAGCAAAGATTATTATTATTATTACATATATTATCTATGCTACTATCGACTTATACTTCATTATGTTTCCACCAGCATTCTATTTATAGTGGTTGCATTGTTAATATTATTTTTATTATTACTATTCTAAATTTTATGTATGTACATATTTATTAAAGCGGCTAAATTGTTGGAATATGCACAGAAATGCTGAAAATTCCATTCTGTATAATTGTTATTATTATTGTTTGGAATAAAGTGATTATTATTATTATTCTTGACCCATTCACTGGTCATCTGGATGTATCCTTTCTGCAATATGATGTCATACAATCCCGAAGCCCATTGTTCATTGGCAGTCAATCTACTGAGATTATATTTCCTTTTCGTCCGGTACAGTTTCGTCCATGTGAACAACCACATCAACGTCACCAAGTATCTGGGTCATATTCTTCACTTTCTACGAAGTTATAATCTCCGCAGTACTGATACTACTGCACGGCAGGCACCTATGAACTTTGCGTTCTGAATATCCTTGCCATAATAGGTCTTTTCAAGACCCAGTTGCGTCACGTCATGAGAGTTTTCGTCAAAGGTAACTTCAAATTAGCAAAGAAAGTACCTACAGCATTCATAAACCGGAAAACGAACGGCATACCACCTCGAACAGAATTTCTGCAACGCCAGTCTGGGCATCTGGACACACAAACCCATCAATAGAGGCTGTAGTTTATCTCCACAAATGCATTATACTCCTCCACACCTACATGTCTTTTCCTTTCCTAAGAGCCTGCTCTGTAAACAGTACTCGTAGACTAGATCCAGATGAAATCGTGCCACATGATTCCTGTAGAGGCAACCATAATTCCGCCTATTTACTAACGTAGTCATCTGATTAGTTGCTTAAGGTCATTTACGCCCATTTCCTTTTACGTAGTTCCGGTTTGGGTCGCTAATGTTTAAAGCTAACTCAGTATGGCTCTAGTTTCGAGGTGTGACTAATCGGCATTTAGATATCCAACTTTCAGCCAATAGGAGGCTTCTGGTCCGAATCCTTTTCCACGATTTTCAGTCTAGGCAGTACACACCAGCAGCAATCAGAAAACAATGAGTGTATCTCATAGCCATAGAAAGAGAATTCTAACCAGGCTTGTCTCAATTACTATCAGCCTGTGTTTAATAATCGCATTTTTTGATTTGACACTAGTAACTAGTGTGATGCGTCTAGTCCTCTCTTTGGTGCAGACTGAATTCTATCAGTCAGGTTGTAATATGGCCACCATTCTAGGTAGCTCGCCATCACGGTATACATTGTTTATGATGATATTAGATGGTTGGAGGCGATCGGCAGGAAGCCTTGGACCTAGGTTTCGTGCTAGTTGGCACTCTTCAGCAAGGCGTATCTGCAACCTTGAAGGAACTCATGTCCCTTCTGAGATTCGAGCCCGCGTCACCCAGTGCTGCAGTCAGAGACGTTACCACTCAGCTAGTTACTAGTATCAAATCAAAAATATCCACTACAGTCCTACAGGAGGTCAATCGCGAGCCCAAATAGCTCAGTGGTAACGTCTCTGACTGCAGCACTGGGTGACGCGGGCTCGAATCTCAGAAGGGACATGAGTTCCTTCAAGGTTGCAGATACGCCTTGCTGAAGAGTGCCAACTAGCACGAAACCTAGGTCCAAGGCTTCCTGCCGATAACCTCCGACCATCTAATATCATCATTTAATAATCGCAGTCAAGCGGATAACAATTTCAGTTCGAATTCGAGTGGTTTCAAACAATACGGTTCTCTAAGCTGGACCCAACTGCTGATGAGTCCGGTCTGAAGCTATCAAAACAGTTGTTCAGTGTTTAGATCCCTTAGATCTGGCTGTTTAACTTCGTTTCAGGTAC
>OX235273.1:151266816-151294245 GCA_944472155.2 Trichobilharzia szidati
GAGATATTTTGAACTTAGTTGGTGAAATCTCCTACAATGTTCAGTTCATTTCAAAGAATTCTGAAGATTTATGTTCGGTTACCAATCGTTATGATACAGATTTTAATGAAATGATCTTAATTCTTCGTAAAATTTTGAGGAGCAAATATCAGTATTCAACATCTGCTACAAATGTTTAGTTGTGACCAAGAAACAATGCATAATGACATAAATAAGAGCGAATATAAGGCATCTACTGTCATACCATATAAGGAGGGGACATCTGAGACCCTGGGTAGATTCTCAATAAAGCAGGAATTAGGGTGGCATTCAAAGCTACAAACTAACTCAGAAACAAGACCCGATTAAACAAAATAATATAATTTACAAAATACCTTGCAATGACTGTGGTGAGTTCGGTGAACTAACTACATAGGTGAAACTAGTAGATCGGGTGGGGTAGTCAGATTGTCGGAACATAAGAATTTAGCTAAGGTAAGAATGGTTGACGCCGCCCGCGAAGATAAGTAATTAAGAAGAAAGCTCAGCTCTACATTGCACTGCATGCATTAACACACAACCACACAATAGGGTGAGAAGGACAGGGTTAAAATTCTAAGAAATAAGAGAGAGAGAGAGATTGATTACTGAATCCTGGTTCATCGAGTCTACCTATAATCAACACGTGCAACAGAAATGACTCAATGCAAATACCAGAGATATGCATGGAAGATATTATTACCACCAGTCAGTCAGTCAAATCAGAGGAGGATAATAAATAATCTTAAAATTCTATTTCAATTCAATTCACGTACATCATAACATTCTAACAAGTTACTTATTTATTTTGACTATAAAAACACTCGTCTTATTTCCCATCTGACTGTATTTGACTGATAACACTCATATTATTATTTCTGAATGTACTTTTCATATATTGATTTTTATTCAAATATCTAATCATCACTTCTACTCGTGTGAGAATTGAGAACATGTGACATGAGAATTATCACCAGTTCCTAATATGTGCTATGTTTTAGAAAAAAAATGTTTTTATGAAAATATTTTGAACTTAGTTCGTGAAATCTCCTACAATGTCCAGTTCATTTCAAAGAATTCTGAAGATTTATGTTCGGTTACCAATCGTTATGATTTGGATATCTCTTTGAGATATACTTTTCCGCGATACAGATTTTGATTAAACTACCCTAATTCTTCGTAAAATTTTGAGGAGCGAACATCAGTATTCAATATCCGCTACAGATGTTTAGTTCTGACCAAGAAACAGTGTATAATGATATCCTTGTTTCTGATGATAGAGTTAGCCATGCACCAAGCAAGGATCCCCTACTATTTCGAAGAGGTTGGGTATCATAGACACAGAATACTCAGGCTTAAAAATGCCTCTCAGTGGTCCCCGATTGAAAATCTACTAAAAAGGGGGAGAAGGGATAACTAGGACGGACTAACAATCATTGAATAATACAATCAATTAAGTATTGACTATTTATCGATTGGTGTGAGCCGCCTGGTGATCTGTCTGTCTGTCTGGATTCAACATAGAACTTGGCACCGAAGTGCAGTAGTCCGGGTTGCAACGTTCCAAATAGCACACAAAGGTAGACAAGAAAATGAGAGAAGAGAATCAATAGAATTTAGATAAGTATAAGAGTGAAACAGAATGAGTAATGGTAGAAAGGAATATGAAAGATTACAGAGACTGAATACATCTGCGTAAGCCATTGACAACGATTTTGAGCCATGTCACCTATTCTCTCCAGCCATTGATTCTTAGAGTCCCGAGGGCCCCAACCCGGAAGCCTGCATCTCCCTACCTGACTCAGTTTAACTGTCAAGGATTTCATGGATTGATGAGGCCATGTTTTTGTTTGGCCACCACTTACTCTTTTCCAACCTGCACCTATATCAGGTAGTAATGCCCGTCGGGGGAGACGATGGTTAGGCATGCGCAGCACGTGATCTAACCATCTCAATCTATGTATCTTCATAGTCTCTTCGATGGATTTTCCCTCTTGGCCCAACACTCTACGCCTAACGTCAACATTACTTACTTTATTATGCCACCTAACGTGAGAAAGAGATCGTAAACATCTATGATCAAAAACAGACAATCTTTTAATGTCTTCAACTCTCAATGGCCACGTTTCACCGCCATAGAGAAGGACGGAGCGAACTGCTGAGCAGTATACACGTCCCTTGGTTGACAGCCGGATGTCACGCCTACGCCAGAGACGGTGTAAGTTAGCGAAAGCAGCCTGAGCTTTGTGGATCCGTGCTGGGATTTCTTCACCAATCAATCCGTTGGTGCTGATACAACTTCCCAAATAGGTGAAGTGGTCAACATGTTCTATTACTTCACTCCCTATCACTAAGCTAGGAGTTGACGTAGTCCAGTCCTGTAGCAGCATCTTACATTTTACAGGGGCGAATCGCATGCCAAACATACGAAGATTGGTGCTCAAGGTGTTCAGAAGACTCTGCATTTTGTCAGCATCCTCCCCTAACAGGACTATGTTATCTGCATATTCTAAGTCCATAAGACTATTCCCTGGTAACAAGTCGATTCCTAAGTCGTTAAGTTCAGTTAAGGATACTTCCATTAGCATATCTATGATGAAGTTAAACAGAAAAGGGGAAAGTGGACATCCTTGACGGACACCACTGGTTGTTATCAATGCAGATGACAATTCCCCATAAGCCCTTACACGGCTACGTGAGTTTGAGTAGAGTGCCTTGACTAGAGCAATGTACTTTCTTGGCACTCCCTTCACAGTGAAACATTGCCATAGTACCTCTCGATCCACGGAGTCGAAGACCGCCTGCAGGTCAAGAAATATGGCAATTGTCGGACGCCTAAAAGTGTGTCTATGTTCTAGGATCTGTCGGAGAGTGAAGATATGATCTATGCACCCTCTACCTGGCCTAAAGCCCGCTTGATTTTCCCTCGTTTGTTCCTCCCGAGTTCGGCTTAGTCTGTTCATGATTACTGAGCCTAGGATTCTAGAGACTATGTTCGTTAGGCTGATTCCTCTATGATTATCACATGAGGACTTGTCTCCCTCCTTGAATACTGGTATAATAAGTGACTTACCCCAGTCTGATGGAACCGTCTCTGATTCCCAGACGTTACCTAGTACCTTAGTTAAACTATATACTAGTATGTCACCCCCATATTTAAACACCTCCGGAATAATTCCATCGGATCCTGCCGCTTTGCCTCGTTTCAAATTACAGATAGCTTTGGTGACCTCACTTACAGACGGCGGGTCAGTGTCTATGTCCCATTCGGGTGTGTGCTGGATGGCGGGAGGCTCAGTGTGGCTGTAGGCAAGTTAAACTGTTCCTCGAAGTGTTCTTTCCAGCGTTCGAGGCGTCTATCCTGAGAGCTAATTAAGGAGCCATTTTTCTCACGAATAGTCTCACTTATGATTTGCCTTCTCCCACCCGTTTCCCTGATGAGTCTAAAGAGTTGCCTAGTGTTGCCTACAGTGTCATGACTGGAGGCTCATTCTAGTCAAGCACAGACAACAATCAACAAAAACACTAAACACACTCCGGTACAACAATATTTTGCATATAATTGAAACTCCAGTGCAATTATAATCAATAAAACGTTATCACATTATGAGTACATAACACTTGAAGTATATAAATAATCGATTAACAAGGTCGAACAAAATAAATAGATAAATAAATGTACTCTAGTTTTATAGGATAACTTTTTTTGAAAGAGGTACAATTTAGCTTGTATCACTGTTATTTTCAGAAATAGTGCCTTGAGTTCGAATCCTAACCTGATTTCTTTATATTTAGGCTAGACAACCAAATAGTATAGTGAGACTTAAAAAGTTGGCAGATACACCCGGAACATTTCCAATGATTGATTCAAGTGAAGTGTTCAGCCTCAGGTTCACATATAGGCTCCTTGTGTGAGGATGCTTCGATGATGTCTGAGGATTTAACTTAGAGTAATTTGGTGATTGGTGACTAGTAGTGGATGGAATCCAGCATGAACATTTCGTCCCATTTGAGACTCGTCATCTGGACGTACCTGCATTCCTCAACAGGTGCTGAACACTTCGGTTCAATCAATCAAGGGGGAAATGTCCAAATTGAATTAAATAATATTAACCGATTCCCCATTGCACGAAAAACAGGTGGGACTCATGACCCAAGTGGTCTAGTGGATAACGCTTTGACGTTTCAAACGATGGGTACTTGGTTCGAGTCTCAGCGGGAACAACACCACTCACTGGAGAATGTAAGTGCATCCAACTGACGAGTCCCGAATGTAGGACAAAACGACCATTTCCCTGGATTCTACTGTTACTCACCATATACCTCTATCACGCGCTTGTGCGTCGGTGGCACAGTGGTTAGGACTCTCGCCGACCATGCATACGGTCTGGGGTTCAACCCCTGACGACGCACACCTGATATCAATGGTGGTAGGCCTGCAAAATTTGGGCTACCAATATCGCATGCTGAGAATTTCATACTTGTACCGAGAATACGGTGTCGAATCAAGCTGTAATCAAAAAATTAAATAAATAAAACCTGAACAGAGTTGTGTGCTGTTTACCACTCTCCTGTTGTCTAGGTTCAACTGCTAGCTAGCTGACGCACTCCCGAAACCTTGCCTAATTGACGCAACACTAGTAAGCCCACATAAGAGGGACAGTTAACGTGCGAGACTGACAACTCCATCCCATAAAAATGATACCAGTGCTCCTACTGAAGCCCTTTGTTCCAATCGGAAAGAAAAGAATGAAGAAGAATTTAACACAAATCGATCTGCCTATGTCTGACAGAAATGTATGTATGTCTGAAAAAGGTGATGGCAACACAGGAATGAAAGCGTGAATACTCAGAGATAAAAAACAATCAATACAACTGTTGTACAACCTATGCTTCTACATAAAATACACAAAAACAATAACGTCCATCGCATCGTATATACACACACACCGTTGTTCGCTTTGTTAGTACACAGACACCCTGAGCAGATTCTTCATATATCAGCCTATAAGTCACAATTGTTGCGTGACTGACGGTTGATGATATTACCATCAAGTTGGACAGACTAATGTAGATCAGAATGAAGCCAGTGGATTGGTTTAAGTTACACACTTCAAAACAATGACTTCCAAGTTTCAGCTCTGTCCCGCCTACTTTACCTCGTTTGGCAATTAGCCACTTATGCCCTTTCCGGCTTAGTAGACGTGATATCCGGTTGGCTGGCTGGCTGGCTACCTATCAAAGGACGTGTGTACTGCACAACAGCAGTTCTCTCCATCCTCCTTTATGACTGTCTGTGAGAAATGGACATTGAAAGTGGAAGAGATCAAAAGCCTAGGTATCCGTCTTTAATCATAGGTGTCTGAGTTCTTTCTATCTCCCATGTTAGGTGGTGGCATAATAGGCGTTATATTAATATTGAGGTTAGGCATCGAGTGAGTTAGATGAGGAGGGAAAATCAATCGATGAGGTTGTGAAGCTACATCGATTGAAATGACTCTATTATAGATAAGATTTTATTTTGATAAATCACACAGTGTTACACAGTAATATTAACTGATGACCATATTTGGAGCACAAACTATTGACTCACACACCTTTTTTCCTTCATTTATATACATGAGTGGAATTGATGATTAGATATTTGAATAAAAATCAATTTGGGAAAATGTACATTCAGAAATAATAATATGTGTTACTGATCAATTACAATCAGATGGGAAATAAGTAAGTATAAGTAGGTGGAGAGAGAGAGACTTTGATTACTGAATCTTGCCTGGTTCATCGAGTCTACACCCAACACATGCAACAGAAATGATTCAATACAAATACCAAGGATATACATGGAAGATATTATTACCACCAGTCAGTCAGTCAAATCAGAAGAAGATAATAAATAATCTTAAAATTCTATTTCAATTCAATTCACGTACATCATAACATTCTAACAAGTTACTTATTTTGACTATTAAAACACTCGTTTTGTTTCTCATCTGATTGTACTTGATTGATAACACTTATATTATTATTCCTGAATGTACTTTATCTTATATTGATTTTCATTCAAATGTCTAATCATCAATTCCACTGATGTATATAAAAGAAGCAAGAGAGTTGTGTGAGTGAGTGACTTGACATGATTATGAACAGTAATAAAATGTGTTCGAGACGTTCTCCTCAGTTAATGTTACCGTATAACACACTGTGTGATTTATCAAAATAAAATCTTATCCATAATGGCGTTATACTCTACCACAGTGCCCAAGTTTTATACTTATATTGACTGAAAAGCTTAGGACATGTATTACGCATGTCTAGCCATCTATCACCTTCCTCAACGGTCAATGTTAGCTGCTGACATAGGATAGATCAGACTGGTGGTCAAACCAAAATATGGCTTCATCAGTCAATCAAATCCTTAACAGTTAATTTAAGCCAGTCACGTAGGAAGGTGTAGACTGACCGGCGGACAGGTTGGGGTGCTCGGTATGTTAAGAACCGATGAGGGTTGGAGACAATTAGTGATATTACTCAAAAATGTCATTCTCAGTGATTGCTGGTGCAGGTGCATTCACTCTTCAGGACTTATCATATCATCCAATGAAACTCAACTGTTCTTCCGTATTATTATTCTTTTTCCCTTAGTCATACTTCTGTTTATTATCTCTCTTTTGAATCTCTCTTAACTATCTTATATTGCTTTGTGTGCTCCATGGAGGGAGTGTGGCAACTGGAACTGCTGCATATCTGTGGAAAGTTCTATGTTGAAACCAGTCAGTCAGTCAGATTTCAGCCTGAGAAACCTCGTGACTTACTGAGTTTCAACACTGAAACTCACACAGTAGTCCAGCAGTTCAAGTTACCAAACTCCATAGAAGCATACAAAAAAAAACAAAAGGGAAAGAAAAGCGATTTAAAAGGACTGTATTAGGCAGAAATTTGAGCTAGAAAGAAATACAATCAAGGAAAAGCACGACGGTTTACCGGATAAGAGAAATCACAAAGAGTTAATGCATCTGAGCCATATCAGCTATCGTCTCCAACCACTGATTCTTAGAATCACAAGGACCTCAACCAGCCAGACAGTCTACATGTCTCTACTTGGCTTAAACTAACCGTTAACGATTTCATGGACTGATTCTAAGTTTTGTTTTGACCACTGCTAACCCCAACTAGGCATGTGTCAAAAATGTCCTAACCATATCAATTCATACTGTTTCATAACCTCACCAACTGGCTTTTCCTCCCTACTTAAAACTCGACGTCTCACCTCAAATATTACTCACCCTATTAAACTACCTAACACGGGAGACAGAACGCTGCTGCTGCTGGATTCAACATAGAACTTGGCACCGAAGTGCACCAGTTAGAGTTGCCACGTTCCAAATAGCACACAAGATAGACAAGAAAATGAGTGAAGAGAATCAATAGAATTTAGACAAGTATAAGATTGAAACAGAATGAGTAATGATAGAAAGGAGTATGAAAGATTACAGAGACTGAATACATCTGCGTAAGCCATTGACAACGATTTTGAGCCATGTCACCTATTGTCTCCAGCCATTGATTCTTAGAGTCTCGAGGGCGGGCACCAACCCGGAAGTCTGCATCTCCCTACCTGACTCAGTTTAACTGTCATGGATTCCATGGATTGATACCATGTTTTTGTTTGGCCACCACTTACTCTTTTCCAACCTGCACCTATATCAGCTAGTAATGCCCGTCGGTTGGGGGGAGGCGATGGTTAGGCATGCGCAGCACGTGACCTAGCCATCTCAATCTATGTAACTTTATAGCCTCTTCGATTGATTTGCCCTCTTTGCCCAACGCTCCACGCCTAACGTCAACATTACTTACCTTATTATACCACCTAACGCGAGAAAGAGATCGTAAACATCTGTGGTCAAAAACAGACAATCTCTTCATGTCTTCCGCTCTCAATGGCCACGTCTCACAGCCATAGAGAAGGACGGAGCAAACTGCTGAGCAGTACACATGTCCCTTGGTTGATAGCCGGATGTCACGCCTACGCCAGAGACGGTGTAAGTTAGCGAAAGCAGCCCGAGCTTTTTGGATCCGTGCTGAGATTTCGTCACCAATCGATCCGTTGGTGCTGAAACAACTTTCCAAATAGGTGAAGTGGTCAACATGTTCTATCACTTCACTCCCTATCACTAAGCTAGGAGTTGACGTAGTCCAGTCCAGACAGAACGCAGACAACTATGATGATCACAGACGACCCATCGTTTCATATCTTCCAACTTGGTAGTAGAATCAGCTTTCACATCATAAATCCAGCTCATATACTGGTGGGGATTCTAACAACGATAAAGTAACAGGCTGAAAATAGACAGAACTGGATTGGAACCCCTGAAACAATTGACTAAAAGTTACGGACTAAAGTTTATGAGCTACATACATCTTACTGAATCTTGCCAATTAAAGGAATTCGATAGTGACTCCAATACTTCAATAACCCCAATTTCGTAAACCATTGTTGATTGTCTTGGAATTTTTAGTTAGGTTATTGGAATGGCCATTTAGCTTAACAAAGACTGGACGTTATAGATTCATACTGACGGTCTTCCATCTCCAGTGGATATTGAATAGGATGCCCTGAATAGTAATAATAATTATTATTATCGATCCCTTGGGTTCCGGGTGGAACATAAGGCTGCAACAGGACATCTCCGTTTTGCCCTTTTAAATTGACCACACGTTTGTCCATAGTCTCTAGTCTCCTCCATATCACCCTCAGACGAGCCAATAATCGTTTCCCATTCGGATTCCACTCGCAAAGCAAAGTGCGCGATGTCAGTCTCCTCACCATCTGTTTGATCCATTTTCACTTTCTTCTATAATATTTGTTCGACAGTCGGTTTTCGGCTGATTTGTTTCCAGAGTTTCTTGTTCCTAATTCTTTCCACTAGGTATCTGATCTTTAGTATCGAGTGAAGGCAGCGGTTGAAAAATCTGCCGTAGTCTGCTGAAAGTGCTTTTCGTGACGCGCACTGCAAATTTCTAAGCCATATAGAAGAAGTAACTTAACATTGGTGTTGAAAATCCGAATTTTGTTCTAGTTTCAGACTGAACAAGGTCTGTAATCGGGTAAAACCCCAAGTAAAATTAAATAAGCAAACTGAGTGAAGTAATATAATTGACAGCACTGAGTAGTGCTCAACTCGAAGTTGAAAGAGAGTCAAGTTAAGGACAGTAACGAAGAGAAATGTATTAGTAGGGGGGAGTGGAGGTGAAAAAGCAATATAATAAAAAAATAAAAAATTAGATATCCGTTTTTAAGAGAGATTACGTCTAATATGGTAGGTTCAGTGATGGAACAAACTTCCTCTGTATGCAGAGTACGGGACTTAACATGCGGATTGTCATCACTTGATCTGCACTCCTCTTTAGCAAGATTTCTGTGTAATCTGTAGATGACTCTGAAGTTGGTTTAAGAGTTCGTTCGATGTTCAGAGTTGATCAGATGTTCTAAGATAGAGCTTGTACGGGGGGGGGAAGTCCTTTCTTCTACTCTATAAAACCATGAGGATAAATGTTCGATGATACGTCTAGATAGTAAACGCTGAGTACGTCAGTCCACCGAGGGAGAGGGCTCTCGAGTGGTTGCGCCACAGGATGATCCTGCATGCCGTTCTTGTCTCGCAAGAGGCAGGGATGGGTGTGTTTGGTTCACCTGAAAACCAATACCCAGTCAATGGGTGTATCACTGTGTGAATAGCGATGGTGGCATAGCGGTTAGGACGCTCGCCGACCATGAACATGGTCCGGGGTCCGATCATCGGCCGACTCACTCCTTTACCTCGCTAAGCCAGAAGTAATGCTGGTGACGAGGAAAGATTGGGCATGAGGCTAGCAACCTCATCCTTTAAAATAAACACTGCAACAGAAATTTCAAGCCACTAACTTGAAGTATTGATATAAGTATAAAACTTGGGCACTGTGGTAGAGTGTAACTCCATTATGATAAATGCAAAGAAGAATGATAACTATAAAAACTGTCTTTCGGAGTCGTGCAGTTACAAATGTGATAGGATTATACACAATAAATTGTCTTAAAAAATATCCAATCAAATAATAGTACTTCACTTTGCGACATGCCCATTAAATAAATCAATATAAAGTTATGATATCCAGTTTCTCAAACACTCTGAATAAAAATCTGTCATCACTTAAGTCTAAACATGGTAATTCTGGTGACGCTGCGGTATATTGATTACCCAAGGAAACCCTTAAGAGCCACTGTTATTCTGCATCTCTTACTGTGAACGTATTTCTCATTTAATACCCCATGAATTACACATTAGGTGATGATAATGTAACGACAGAATACAAGGGCCAGGCAACAGATCGTTTATTCAGAAAATCAAGAGATTGATATAAGTATAAAACTTGGGCACTGTGGTAGAGTATAATTCCATTACAGACAAGATTTTATTTTGATAAATCACACAGTGTTGTACAGTAATATTAACTGATGACGTTTCGAGCACAAATTATTGCCACTCATAATCATATCAAGTTACTCACACAACTTTTTCCTTTATTTATATATATGTATGGAATTGACTAGATATTTGAATAAAAATCAATATGAGATAATGTACATTCAGAGATAATAAAACGAGTGTTATTGATCAAATACAAGTAGATGGGATCGATGGCACTGATATTATTATCTCTGGATGTACATTATCTCATATTGATTTTTATTCAAATATCTAGTCAATTCCATACATATATATAAATAAAGGAAAAAGTTGTGTGAGTAACTTGATATGATTATGAGTGGCAATAATTTGTGCTCGAAACGTCATCAGTTAATATTACTGTACAACACTGTGTGATTTATCAAAATAAAATCTTATCCATAATGGAGTTACACTAGCTTGAAGCCCTATGTTCCACTGGGGAACGCAAAGGAAAAAAAATCAGACAATAACCAGCTCCACAGGAGTAAATGAGGGCAGAATTGGTAGCTTATCCTTCACGTTCACATGAGAATCATCAGTCTTCTTTAGAGAAACTGAATAGAAGTTCACCTGAGGGACAGTTTTTCAGTATTTCTGCCCATGCATCTCCATTAGATTCAAATAGGAAAATCTTTTGGGGTAAGGAAATGGTTACGGTTTCACTGCTGCAGGCTTCCTGGATTTTTTGGCGAAGCTTTCCGCGTAACCATTTTCAATGAGAACTCCTTTTAGACTGTTCACCTCCTCCTCTTCCACGGAGTCATATTTTTTAGGCTTTCCAACCAAATAACCATCATGGACTAGTGTCAATCGTTTAACCAACATTGGAGTTAGTCCACCGCAATATACACAGTTTGAGAAGGTACAAATATTACACATATCATGTACTCTATAATCCATTTACAAACGTGTAAACTGAGTTAAAAAAAAAGTACACTGTGTAGACAGCACCATTTTAACCGTAATTATAATAATTAAAGTACAGCGCGAACTGTAAAAATATCATCAATATGCACATAATTAATTCTACAAGCCTTTCTTCTCTGAGTGAGTCATTCAACCAATAGTAGCAAAGCAATCATTCATTCGTCAAGTAAACAACCAATCAGAATACAACGTTTAGAGTACAGAATGAAAAAGTCGAATTCTGATTGGACAGTGGACAAATAACCAATCTAAAAATAGTAATGATGGTGAAATAATCATATGGTTTAACGATTTCGCTCAAATAACTGATGAAATAATGATAATAATTAATTACAATAACAATAATAATAATAATAATAAAACTCACTTCTTCTGCAGATCTTCGATAAACTCTGCCATCAGCATATTTATAGTTAGTTACATTGCCATCAGCATCAAAGCCCAGCAGCTCACGACTTAAACTGCTAGTACGACCTGATTGAACTTCATGTAAATGACGAAATAGATTTAATCGAGCTTTGCCACGTGCATTATCCAATTCCCCGTCTGTTAATACACCGATCAATGTTGACTTGCCTGAATCCATACCACCGACTAAAGCTACGCATAGGTCAGGTGACTAGACGATACAAAACGAGAAAAGTGTTTAGTGAAAAAAGATAAAAATATGATGAAATCATATTTTATTCTTCACATACACACACACATTCACAGAACCAACTTAAATTATGATCACGAATTGACTTCATTTAGAGGACCATTGGGCTACTACTTCGGCAAAGTTCAACAATAGCGTCCCAGGTGTGCTAACGCACGAGTGACCTTCAGGTCGGTCGGTCGGTTTTCGACATAGAACTTTGCACATATGTGCAGCAGTTCAAGTCACCACACTCCCTCCATGTAGCACACAAAGCAAGAGAAGAAAGTAGAAGAAATGCATAATATAGACAGTAAACAGAGGTGTGAGACAAAGGAATAGTAATAACGGAGAACAAAACAGCTTAATTGGAAATCATAAGTCACAAGGAGTGGATGCATCTGCGCCACTGAGAACGATTTTGAGCCATGTCACCAATTGTTTCCAACCATTGGTTTTTACCGTCCCGAGGACCCCAACCAGATATAATGTCTACACCTTCCTACGTGGCTTAGACTAACTGTTGTGGATTTCATTGACTGGTGCCATGTTTTCGTTTGACAGCCGCTAGCTCTTTTCCAGCCTGGTCGTATATCAGCTAACATTGCCCGTCGAGGAAGGCGATGACTAGGCATACGTAGCACATGTCCGACCGAAAGCTGCTACCTTGACGTGGTGGTCGGGCTTGAACACTGCAATGACCCAACAAGCTATACTGGCTGGAACTTATGTTCCTGCAGGTCTTACCATGCCAGAAAGGTTGTTTGGATAGCAGTTAGACTAAAAGCAGTTACCCAATCCAATCCTATGATTTCAAATAATTCACAAAATATCATGCCGGATCGGTCGGGGCCCGGATTAACAACGACCGCGCTTTCTGCTGCCGTGTCACAGGGTAGAAGTGATAAATACGCTACTGAGACACACCAAATTAAAAACAACAAACAAAAACAGGCCGTGTGTGACCGGCCTCAAGCAGTTGTCCCCTGGGCTCTGCGGTCACGCAACCAACTTCCACGGTGTGGGCAGCCGGGAAGTAACAATCGCCCTCACAATCCGAAGTGCACGCGAAACCTCTCCAATCCTCGCTCATCTTTGTCTTCATCTTCATCTCTATTATCTTGCCTTCCTTCTACCAATGCAACTCCTCTACTTGAGTGACCTTCAGCTGACCAATCATAAAAATGAGATATTTTGCTCAAAAAATGATGTATATTGACAAGAAAATGCTTGAAAACGCATTAAACAGGTTATCTTTCTCTGACATGGCTTAAAAATACGTCGTAGTTGTAACGAAGAGTACCACTTGCTAAGTTAGACTAGTTTCTGTACTTGTATTCACCGAGATGACTACAGATAAAGTTTTTATGAATCGTTTATCTCTCTCATCCTGCTTGCAGTCTTCCAAAAAAGCCCTCGGTTGAATTATTATGGTTTCCAGCAAGAGGATAGACGAATACTTACCAGGAAAACGTGGATAAAACAAACTATAAATCTATCCCTAGTCGTAACCATAAGCTTAATCCTAGCCCTTATTCAAACCGTCACTCTAACCCTAACCCAATTACATACCTTAATCCTAATCCTAACCCTAACGAGCTATTAACACATTGTCCAAGCAGTACTTAAAAACGTGATCTGGGTGAAATTTGCTCCTAAGCTGGTAAATAGTGCTGATATTTCCGCTATGATAATGACAGATGCCGTTAGCCAACGACTAGCATGCGTTCAAGGTCTTTGGAGCGTTCACACTCCTGAGACGCTATTGTTGAACTTCGCCACTATTTCAACCTTCTTTGTGGCTTTTCAGTGGTAGGCGTCTATGGACTGATCAGGGTTCGATTTCAGAACCTTCCGGTTACAAGGTGAGCTCATATACCATGCAGCCCCTAGGACGGAATCCAATGGTCAGTCCTTTCCAACTTCAGCCATTTTAAGACGTATTGCGCCACAGGCAGCCAATGTCAATGGCGGGTATCTGTCCTCACATCCACCCTGTCAGACCTCACCGATTCCTGTTGAAATCATTGGCACGTACTGATGAAGAGTCGCAAACAGAGACGAAACAACTGTGTTGTACTCTCTGGTTACCAATAGTTCTATCTAACTCAGGTCAATTCGTGATCATAATCGAGATCGGTTAAATCCCAACAGATCACCATTTGAAAAGCTATTTAATTGACTAATATTCATATATTAGCGTGATATTACTTTGTTAATTCTTATATTCTTCCTTACTCCTTCACTCAATCTTTCCTAGGGCTATTTAAGAAAGACTTTGTTACATCGAGAAGGGAATTAAAAGCTTTCCATAAGGCAAATGAAGTGTCACTAAGCTAACTCGTTACAACTGTTGTAGATAGACTCTTGATGTAATTGATCAAAAAATTGGCGAATATCTCATCTTGTCAGACTCTAAGTATCCTCCTTCTACACAACTCTCTTCTTGTTACTCAACAGGTAGGACTTGAAATAACTATAGAAGACTTTATACTCAGACAAGTAAATATAAAAACTCTACGATGTCTTATTTGGCACATATTGTATGTGGTGAGAAAAGTCTTAGACGAAAAACTACCTACTTATTGAGAAACACTCAGTAAACGGCGTTTTCTATTCTTTATATCCTCAGGATTATTATATTGGTTACAGGATTTCAGCATGAGCTGACATTGGTTAGAGAACCATTGAAAAACCTGCAGGGAGTACTGGACAGCTGTTTTGTCCTAGTTTGGGACTCTTCATCAGTACGCACCCACCGGGGTTCGGACCCAGGACCCTCTGGTTACAAGTCTAGAGAGCTCGTAGACCATTGAGCAACTGGGACCCGACCCAATGACTCATGAATTCTAACTTCTGCCAATTCACGATATAGCGCAACCGCTAGCCAATGTCTTCGGCGAGTATTTGTCCTCACACCCGACCTGCTGCACCCAACTGGTCACGACTTCCCACTTGAACCCTAGGTAACTGCCTACCTGAATAGGGTCAGTCGCTAGTGAGCGTCTCATTGATATTCAAGTATCAGTTTGTAGGGATTTGATTGATTCATGGGCTATGATATCGGGTCCCAGTGGCTTAGTGGTACACGAGCTCGCGTTGTAACCAGAAGGCCCTGAATTCGAACTCCGGTGGGTGCGTACTGATGAAGAGTCGCAGGCTAGGATAACAGAAGCAACTGTCTGGCAGTACTCTCAGGTTTTCCAACGGTTCTCTAACTGATGTCAGTTCATGATGAAATTCTGTAAGCAATCAGTCAAATCCTTACAAACCAATACTGGTTCTCTTAATTATTTTTCCGCCTACTGTGGAATGTAAAAAAAATCAGATTCAACATTGTACCACATGCCGAGAATTCCCCAAACTGCATCAAATATACTCTAGTGTCAACAATAAAGCTATTATGATGATTAATATTGCCAGAAAATTTACGGAATATCGTAGATTTCTGGCTTAAAAATATGGAACTGTGACTTATTGGTTTAGGTGGTCAGAGTATGCATCAACTAATTCAAGGGTTAGAAATCAGCTGCACCAACCCAGATTTAGGAAGCCAAGTGAAATCATGGTAATTAAGAGCTGCACACCACGTGAATAAACAATAATAAAAATAAGACTAATAATATGAAATCAACTGGTGGATGGATGGGTGGTGACTAGCAGTGGAATCCAGAACACGCATTTCGTCCTATGCGGGATTCGTCATCTGGAAGTACCTGCATTTCTTAGTGAGTGTTGGTGTCCCCACCGAAGCTAGAACCCACTGCGCATAGTTTTGACACCAAAGCGTTATCCACTAGAGTACATGTGCCCCGAGAGCCATCCCTTTTGCAACTGGTCTAGTGGATAACGCTATGGAGTTTGAAACTACGGGCATTGGGTTCGAGTCTCGGTGGGAACACCATCACCCATTCACTGGGGAGCGCAGGTACGTCAAGTTGATGAGCCCCAAACAGGCGGAAACATGCATCTTGGATGCCATTGCTAGCCACCATCCACCAATCAACATTCTAATTACATGTCCAGACATCGTCGGAGCATCTGCACAAGGAGCCGACAGACATGTCAACGTGAGACCGAGTACTTCGGTCGAATCAATCGACGGGAAAATCTAAGATTGAATTAAATGATATTAATAATAGTTCAGACAAGAGGTTCTTTTCGGAAAATTCATTCTCTATAGCTGCAAAAATGATAGAGGTGGTTGAATAATTCTCTTTTGTATTCAAAACTCTGGTTTCGCTATTTGAATGGCTAGAACTTTAGTAATGCAATCCAGATGGTGTATTGACTTTGGCAGATCGCTCTGCACTTTGTAGATTACTTTGAAGGAGACGTTTGTTAAGATGGAGGAATAACCAGTGTTGATGGGGTGTTCGATTACCACACTCCCTAAACAAACACTACCACCTTTCTGCAACCATGTGGTGGGATAAGGTTCTTGAACCTTTTTGGACAGGATAGGTGTCGAACGACTAATATATCTAGCTGCACAGCAACAGACGAACTGATAAATGCACAGAGAAATGGTCAGATACGAAATCTCGTCGTTTGGGCTTTTGTAGATTAGTGAACGACTGGTGAATACTGCCCTTAGCGTTGGTGCGATGGTTTTTCTTAAGGAAGCCGAAATTCTCCTCTTAAGAAGACCACTGAGTAGGTCATCTATAAAGTCGGCGTTCATGCAAAGTTTCTGTTTTTAATATCGATAACGAGTCTCTCGTCTTTGGATTTTTGGCTTGATGTTCTTGTCCATAAATCTTGGTGGATATTCGTTATTGCTCCCTTGGGTTCCGCGTGGAATACAACTTCAACAACACATCTCCACTTTGTTCTGTTTTCTGCCACCGTCTTCAGCTGAGTCCACGATTGCCAATAATCTCTCATCTCTTCATCAAATAATCTCCTCCATGTCACCCTCGCAACGACGACCCACTCACCGCTTGTCATTGGGATTCCATTCGAGTGATGGCCTGCATTGTGCGCGATGTCACTGGACGGCTTCCTCAATGTATGCCCGATCCATCTCCATTTTCTCTTACATATTTGTTGAGCGATCGGCTCTTGCTTGTTGATTTGTTCCCAGCCAGAGTTTCTTGTTGCTAATTCTTTCTGGTTGGACATCCGATCTTCAGTATGGAGCCAGTGAAGGTGTCAGCGGTTGACAAAAGTCTGCAACAGGCTGCTGGAAATCCTTTTCGAAACACGCTAGCCAAATTTCTGACCTGTATAGAAGAACCGACTTCACATTAGTGTTGAAAATCCGAATCTTGTTCCTTATGCTGAGTGACAGTGAAGAAGATTTCCCAACTGGTTTCAGGTTGATGAAGGCGTGCGTATCTTGCCTTTCCGATCCTGTCTGACTTTGACATCCTAGTCCATTCCGTTGGCCTGTAGTTGAAACGATGCTTCCTAGCCAGATAAGTGAAGGAGGCAACCTCTGTCAAGTCATCTCTCCCGTTGTTGGGGATTGGTTATCTTAACTGTAGCAGTACAACGGAAAATAAAAACCTTCAATCGTATATCTGAGTGTCAATAGATAGAGCAGCCAAATCAAAGTTTTGTTTACTACAAGGCAAAAAAATACACTTTCCATCAGATAGACACGTCGAATTTATTTTATCGATTTGTCTTATTGAGAGGTACACAGATAAATAGATAGATAGACAAGCAGACAAGTACAGATCCATAGTTAAATATTTGAATAGATATACAGACATACAAGGCTAGATTAACATAATCACTACAAAGTAGATAGATAGACAGGTACAGGAACTAAGTAGACGTACATTGCGTTGTAAGGTGCAAAAGCTTATTTTTTTGAAAATACCTTCACAATCCAGTCTGGTTGTGGTACACGACTGACTGATGGATAGACAAGTGGAAACTAGCCAGAACTTTTTTGTTGGGGAAGGTGTGTGTGTGTGTGGATGGGGAATTTCGATTCCTTTCAAGTTGGATCTAGACACGAACAACCACCAATATATCAAATTAGAGAGTAATTATTGAAAAATCATATGAAGGAATGAACGGCTGCTTTTTTGTTGCTGTACCAGTTAGAATTCATTCTCAGTAAGGATATCATCCTGAGGATCCCAGCTTGTTCGCCGGCCGGCCAGTCTACACCTTCCTACGTGGCTGGGCTGGCTGGCTTAAACTAATTCTTAGGGATATCATTGACTGATGAAACTATGTTTTCATTTGACCACCATGTGCTATATCTTTTCCAGCCTGATCGATCCTATATCAGCGACTAACATTGACCGTCGAGGAAGGCGATCGATGGCTAGGCAGGCATGTGTAACATGTCTCCTAACCATCAATCGCATCATCGATTGATTTTCCCTCCTTACCTAGCACTCGACCGACACCTAACTTCAATGTTGCTCACCCTATTATACCACCACCTAACTTGGGAGATAGAACGCAGGCACCTATGATCAAAGACAGCTAACCAGGCTTTTCATGTCTTCCACTTTCAATGATCGTGTCTCACTCACAGTCAGCCATAAAGGAGGATGGAACGAACTGCTGTTGAGTCGTACACACGCCCTTTGGTCGACAGCCAACTGGACATCACGTCTATTAAGCCAGAGATGGTGTAAGTTGGCCGTAAGTGCCAACCGAGCCTTCTGTATCCGTTCTGAGATTTCGTCAGTGATCAACCAGCTAGGGCTGGCTGATGGAACTTCCCAAATAAGTGAAGTGGTCAACACGCTCCTATTTATCTTTAAGCCAGGAGTGAATTGATGTAGTCCAGTCCTGTAGGATCACCTTACTTTTGACTGGCAGGAGCGAATCGCATGCCAAACATTCGAAGATTGCTGCTCTTCAAAGTGTTCAGAAGACTCTGCATTTTATCAGCGTCTTCACGTAGAAGGGAGGACTATATCATCGGCATATTCTAAGTCAACGACACTATAACCTGGAAACAAGTCAATCGGTGAGTTGCTGAAGTTGAGTTTGTGTATAATCGTCAAGTTAGGTGAAAGTAAATGATGGGAGCTGCCAACGCGTTGTGTTCCCAATCGGAACACATGGAATAAATAACGACATACTAATAATAACACCAAACAAAATGTATCCAGTTGTCTTAACAACACGCAACAACACTAAACATTCAATCGATAGATTTCAATCAACATTAATGATTTATTAAACAGTTCTAGGTCAGTTAACAAATTACTGACACCTAACCCACGCAACTCCATAGTTCTTATATAAGGTCAATTATGACAAGAAATTATTCAGTAGTGAACTGCGGATTAATACACACATATACAAGTGACAGAGGGGAACACTTGTTTTAATATTATGCAGTTGGTGGCACTCATCAGAAAGCTGGTGTTGGCAACCGTCAGCAAGGCGTATCTACCATCTAGTAAGAACTGTTGCACCTTGTAATATTTGGACCTGGATCACCTGAATATATATATATATCGTGTTGGTTCGCAGAGATTTGATTGGTTACAAGATTGATCAAGAACTGACATCGTTTAGAGAACGACTGAAAAACCTGGGAGTAGTGGACAGGTGTTTCGTCCTACTTCGGAGCTATTCATCGGTTCAAACCCAGAACCACTACGTCAAGCACCGGGAAATGACCCAACAGGTCATGAATTCCAACATCTGCCACCAGTTAGCGTCATATATGAGAAACTGTCCACTTGCCTGATGAACTGCCGAAGAGTCCCAAACTAGGACGAAACACATGTCCAGTACTACCAGATTTACCGATGGCTCTCTAGCTGATATACACATATCTTACTACTGAGTAAGTGAGAGGTAAATTGGATCAACACAAAAAACTTGTAGGATTTGGACTTCGCCGATGATGATATAGGCGTCTGATTTCTCACAAACTGGAAGATATGCAAGTGATAAGGAACAAGTTGGCAGAAGAAGCATCCGGAGAAGATAGGACTTCAGGTGAACATAGAGAAAACAGAGGCGATGCAGATTGCTGGGCAACAGCAACCACAACAATCAGCATAAGTGGGAGGAACCTGAAAGAAACAACCTCCTTCACCTAACAACCTATCTGGGAAATATCGTTTCAACTACAGGCGGAACTGACGAGGATATCAAAGCGGCGAGGATCGGGAAAGCAAGACAAGCTTTCACTACTCTCAAGTCTGTGTGGAGGCCAACAGCACTCAGCATCAAAAATAAGATCCGGATTTTCAACTCCAATGTGAAGTCAGTCAGTGCTACTATACGGATCAGAGACTTGCACTGCGCGTCATAAAGAGCATCTCAAACAAACTACATACCTTCATCAACAGCTGTCTTCGCTCACTACTACTCAAGATCAGATGTCTGGCCAGAAAAGATCAGCAACAGGGATCTCTGGGGGCAAACCAACCAGGAGCCAACTGTGCTACAAATAGGCAGGAAGAAATGGAGGTGGATTGGCTGGACATACTCTGAGAAAACCATCAAGTGACATCACTAGACAAGCCATTGCTCGAGTGGAACCCAAAAGGGAAGCGGCGAGTTGGTCTTCCAAGAGTGACTTGGAGGAGGTCATGTGAAAAGGAGATGAAAGCATGTGGGCAGACTTGGAGTCAGGTGAAAACTTTAGCAGAGAACCGAAACGCAATGGAGATGCGCAGCTGAAGCCCTATGTTCCTCTAGGAATTAAGGGAAATAATAATTATAATAATAAATGAATTAGAGTTTGTTTTGCAACTGACTCCTAATGCTTAACATATCAGCCAAAAACAATGCAAATAAGAGTAATGGTAGTAATAATGTGATCACTAATAATGATCTTGACCTTTTCAAGATGGTGAGAAAAGGCGATAGTGTTAAAATTCATTATAATGATTTAAAAATTGAGTGAATATGATTAATTAACCTTTGTAGAGTTAAAAAAAATCACACGTGACGATAAGAGAGTAAGTTAACCATTGCTACCCACCATTGTGTGTATGTGTGTGTGCAATATACATTTAATACTTTGATCAGACACTAGTTAGTAACTAACTGGTTTCACGTGTCTAGTCCTTTGTGCTTGGTGTAGACAGCATTCTACTGCAGTCAAGTTTGTAATGGAGTCACCATGCTAGTCACTAGGTGACTCGCCATCACGATGCACTGTACTGTGAATTGTTGATATTAGATGGTTGGAGACAATCGTCCACAGGAAGCCTTGGACGCACCTAGGTTTCGTGCTAGTTGGTACTCACCAGTCAGGGCAAGGCGTATTCGCAAGCACATTGATGCATGTCCCTTCTAAGATTCGTGATTGCGAGCCACCTAGAATGGTGGCCACACACCAAACTTGACTGCAATAGAATTCTCTCCACACCAAATAAAGGACTAGATACATTACACTAATTACTAGGTAGTGTTCAATTAATACAGGCCTACAGGAGGTCAGTCGCCAGCCCAAATAACTGCCTGAGTGGTAACGTCTCTGACTGCAGCACTCCCTGAGTGACGCGGGTTCGAATCTCAGAAGATGGGATATGAGTTCCTTCAAGGTTGCAGATACTCCTTGTCCTAACTGGTGAGTGCCCACAAGCACGACACCTAGGTGTGTTCAAGGTTTCCTGTCGACGATTGCCTCCAACCATCTAACATTAACAATTCAAAGTGCACAGTGATGGCAAGCTACCTAGAATGCTGGCCACATTGAAAACCTGACTGATAGAATTCAGTCTGCATTAAACAAAGGACTAGGGACACATTACACTAGTTACTGACTAGTGTCCAATCAAAGTGACAACAATCCATTTTATTAGCATTATCACATTTGTGTAATAAATCATCTTCACGATGCCGCATCTGTGATATTAATTTGACTAACACTCACTAATCTTAATAAGTTGTGGAATATATAAATATAAATATTATTATTAAATTATTAATTATGAATATAAAAGTCTATTGGATGTATTCATTAAACATACTGTGTATAACTGACATGACTGTACTATGGCGGCAGTAAATGCAAATCCCAAGAAAAGAATTCGTCTTTCCGCTGAATGACAGACATATTTTCTTTTTTTCTTTCACTTAGTTGATGAGATCCAAGATGTGCCTTTTTTCGTGTTTCATTATGGATAAAATTTATTTTGATAAAGTAATCACACAGTGTGTTATACGGTAATATTTGCTGATGACCACGTTTCGAGCACAGTTTATTGCTGCTCACAATTATATCAAGGGTAGGTATTCTCTCACACAACTTTCTTGCTTCGTTTATATTATTATTATTCCCTTGGGTTCCAATTAGAACATACGGCCTCAACAACACATCTCTACTTTGTTCTACTTCCTGCCATCCTCTTCAGATGGGTCCATAATTGCCCATAATCTCTCATCTCCTACAAGCCACCCTCCAACCAACCCCCAGTCATCGCTTCCCACTCGGATTCCACTCGAGGGCCTGGCACGCGGAGTCATTCGACGGCTTCCTCAACGTATGCCCGATCCATCCATCTCCATTCTCTTCTACATATTTGTTGAGCGATCAGCTTTTGGTTGGTTCGCTGCCTTTCAGAGTTTCTTGTTACTAATTTTACCTGGCGGGTAATTTGATCTTCAGTATTCAGCCAGTGAAGGCAGCTGTTGATAGAAGTCTGCAACTTACTGGAAATCCTTTTTGTGACGCGCCAGCCAAGTTTCTGATTTGTACAGAAGGACTGCGCGACTTCGCATTAGTGTTAAAAATCCAAATCTTGTTCTTTGTGCTGAGTGCAGAAAATTTCCAAACTGATGACAGGTTGGTGTAGGCGAATCTTCCCTTTCCGATTCTGTCTGGCTTCGACACCTTCATTCGTTCCACCGGTAGTTGAAACAATGCTTCCTAGATGAGTGAAAGAAGTGACGTCATCCAAATTTCTCCGATTAATAGTGATTGGTCCTGGTTGTTGCTACAATGGTTTTTTGGTTATCTTCACTACCTCCATTTTCTCTATGTTCACTTGAAGTCCTTTCTTCGCTGCCAGCAACTTCTGTCAGTTTGTTAATTTTCGCCAGTAAGTCTTCGAATTACACATACATCATTCACAAGCAAAATCCAGATCTTCTACAGTCTTTTTATCGGCGGTCCAGTGTATTTCTGTCTCCTCGCTCCCTGTGCATTGTCTGACGCATAATCCAGTCCACCACAATTAAGAATATCATCAGTGATAATAGGCAGCCAGCTTGTCTTACTCCTGTATGCACTTCGAACACCTCGCTGAGTTTTCCATTGTAGATCACCTGACACGTGGGGGATTGTCATATAGCCAGCTGTTGCTGAATGAGGTTGATGAGGCTTTGGGGCACTGCACGCCATAGTGTTGAAGTACTTTCCAAATTACTTCTCGGTCAACGCTGTCTGTCGAAGACCTTTCCGAAGTCGATGAAGAAAGTTGAGCTAGAGGTTTGACTACCATCCTATGCATAGAGTTGCAATTTAATCAGCACATGGTTTGCCTTTCGTGAATTCAGCTTGTTCCAGTGTGGCTGGCGAAGTTCTGCATCCAGTGCATCTTTTATTCCCTCTTCGTTTATATATATACATGAGTAAATATTGATTGATAATGTACTATGATAAATGACACAAAACCCTTCTGTGCAATTTCATCAGCCGCAGATGAGGAATCAGGTGGTGGACGGTGACTAGCAGTAGAACCCAAGATACGCATTTCGTCCCACTTGGGACTCGTCATCTGTCAACCTGAGACCTAGCACTTCGCTCCAAATTAATCAACGGAAAAATCTAAATTGAATTTAGTAGACAGGGAATACGTTGCTCGTCAGGTTAGCAACGTCACACGGTGTAAAAGGATACACACAACTGCTTTAGAATTCATGTCCGAAAAAGGATGACATTATGCCGTAAATAACACACTGACTGACAGACAGGTAGACAGAAAAATATAAACACTTACACCATCATTTGTTGTTGGCGCTAAACGAACCAATAATTCAATAGCTTTACGATATTCCTTATTTATCGAATTGGTAGTATCATCATCATGTCCAACTGGTTCAATAATACGTTCTCTTAATGGATGCAGTGTAGCATTTAAACGTTTTGCCATACGTTCAAGTGTTGCCAGGGAACTCAACAATTCACTTTGACACAGACCACTTATATGTCCATCATCGTCAACGCCTAATTTGTATATCGCTTTCCCGCCGCCTTCATTAAGACGCCATTTCATTTGAGTGACAAGTTGTTCAAAACGATTCGGTGTTGGATCCACTAATTTCCGCTATAAAGATTATTTAGAGCAAAAAAAAAACATAAACAAAATATAATAGCACATAATTAAGAATAATTAAACTGTTTAAATATCAGTAAATAGAATTAATTATATATACATTGGATTTAATCATGAGGTGACATCGGTTAAAGGACCACACCATTGGAAAACTAGTACTAGAGTCTGTCTGTCTTCAACATAGAACTTTGCACCGATGTGCTGCAGTTCAAGTCGCCACACTCCATGTAGCACACAAAGCAAGGGAAGAAAGTAAGAAGGAATGCAAAATAGAGACAGAAAACAGAGATATGAGGTAAAAAAAAGAATAGTAATATCGAAGAACAGTATAGTTTTATTGGGTATTATAAGTCACAAAGAATGAATGCATCTGCGCCTGCCATTGACAACGATTTTGAGCCATATCACACACCAGTTGTCTCCAGCCCTCATTGGTTTCCACCGTCCCAAGGACCCCAAGCAGACAGTAGTCTACAACTCTCTACTTAGCTAACTGGTTTAAACTAACTGTTGTGCATTTCATTAACAAAAATTATGTACCTACAATCCTTGATGTCCACTGACACTTATCACAATACTGCGATAGTCACATTACAAGAAACATGGTTACACGAACTGTACGATGACAATCTCATCTCTCTAAAGGACTTCATCCTATTTAGACAAGACCGAATATGTTGTAATAAGAAAAGCGGGGGTGGAGTTGCAACTTTTATTAACTCAAAATGGTCTACTTCTAATAATGTTTGCTTCTCATTCTCAAATGACTTCATAGACTGCATCACCGTCAAATGTCGTCCCAAACATCTCCCCAAATATAAACACATCTTTATCACAAACATGTACATTTCTCCAAGTTGCTCACTATCTAATCTTTCAAGTTTTGCCGATGAATTCACCATGTTCGCCGCTGCCAACTTCGACAACTCTCTGTCTGTTATTACTGGGGACTTCAACTCGTCAGATTGCTCCTTCCTTGAAGCACTTGGTCACTCTAACATTGTCAAATTTTCCACTCGACTAGACAAAACACTGGATTTAGTTTTTACAAATGACGAAGGAATCTATGAAGCACGTAAACGTGCACCGATCCTCAACTCTGATCACTCTATTGTTCGTGTTCTACCAAAAATTTACAGCAAAACACACATTAAAGTCTTCTCGCATCTGTCTATGAAAGCACAACAAAGATGCTACTCATCCGAAAACTTACTCAATCTAAGGTGCATGTTACAAAATACTAACTGGGACTTATTCCATGAAAGTTCATTAGATGACACAATCGTCAATATAA
The DNA here is from genome assembly GCA_944472155.2 of Trichobilharzia szidati. NCBI lineage: Eukaryota > Metazoa > Platyhelminthes > Trematoda > Strigeidida > Schistosomatidae > Trichobilharzia > Trichobilharzia szidati. The sequence continues at coordinate 151,292,407 of OX235273.1, forward strand.
CGGATTATCTCAAGTTTTGCCTTGATATATGTTGTCCCAAACAAACTCTATTCAAACGTCTCGACCGCTTCTCATCTCCTTATCTCAAACAACTTCGCAGGAAAAAAGAAACTTTGTACAAATCCAAAGACAAGTTAGGACTCAAAAAGATTAATGCTCAGATCAAATCTGAAATCAAAAATCTTAATGCTATATATAATGATACACTTTTATCATGTAAATCTCCAATCAGTATGTGGAAACTTTTTAATGAAATTACTGGTAATAGTAAGCGTTGTAATACTTTTCCCTCTTATGATGTTAATGCTCTTAATCAGTCTTTTATACGCTGTCCTTCTACTTTAACTACCTCTAATGTTACCTATCATGTTGCTGAAAACTTTCATGACTTTAATACTCTCGATGTTCTAAAATGTCTTAAAACACTCAAGCCCTCACGTAGCCTAGGTCCTGATGGTATACCTGCCTATGTTCTAAAACAATGTGCAGATGTGTTGTGTTCTCCACTAACCAACATCCTAAATGCCTCTTTCTCCAAAAATATCGTACCTGATGCATGGAAAGACATCAAAATTGTCCCTATCCCTAAACCTGGAAATGGCAAGAACGTAAAGTTCAGACCCATTGCCATCACTTCCCCGTTTCTAAAGGTTATGGAAAAACTAATACTTCTTAAACTCGAACCCTCCCTTAAAAACTTCGAAGACCCAAAACAATTTGCCTATAGACAGGGTAGGAGTACATTAGACGCTGCAGCTGTCTTACACAACAACATTGTCTCATCATTAGATAAAGGTGCTAAATACGTCCGCTGCACGTTTCTTGACTTCACTTCTGCTTTCGACTCTGTTCCTAGATGTCTCCTTCTAAATAAGCTCTCTTTGACGAAAACTGAGTCCTGGGTCACTAACTGGTTGCATTCCTACTTCTCTAACAGAAAGCAGTACACCGTATACAAAGGTAAATCATCCTCTGCTGCACTCACTGAAGCCGGAGTCCCCCAAGGCGCTGTACTCTCCCCACTTCTCTTTTCCTTCTTTCTACATGACTTACCATCTTCAAATGACATTAATTTTGTCAAATACGCTGATGATCTGTCTGCATCTTTGCCTATCAAATGTCAAAGCGACTGCTCTAAACTTAATGGCTTTCTGTCAGAAATCAACCAGTGGTCCAAGGAAAATGGTCTTACTCTAAACCCTTCCAAATGCCAAACAGTCAATTTCACCTTTAGGCATAAATCCGACCTAAACAAACTGTTTGGCTCTCACGAGGTATGCAAAATAGACGGCACTGAAATAGAAACTAAATCGGAAATTAAATACCTAGGTGTCACTCTATCTGCTGATCTCTCCTGGTCGTCTCATATCTTAGCAATTTCTAAGAAAATATTCCGTCTTGCCTTCTACATTAAGAAGTTAAAACATTCTGGTATTACCCAACCCCTACTCCTACAATTCGTTAATTCTCGCATCCTGCCTATTATTCTCTATTGTTCCCCCTTAGTTTTTCCTGGGCTACTGAAGAAAGACTACAACATATTACGCAGGATGTTAAATGTTGTCAGCAGAGTAAGCAACGTGCCACTTAACCAGCTTGTTAATATTTTGGTTGACAGGCACATGGACTCATGTGAAAAATGGGCCAAGTCCATTTTATCTAACTCACACCACCCTCTTCACTCACAACTCTCCCCTTGCATCTCATCAGGTAAAACCAGAAGCCAATATAGAAAACTATATGCTCGTACCAGCAAGTACAAAAACTCAACCATACCCTACTTAGCTCGCGTTCTGTGTGATAAAGAAAGCATTAGGCGTGACACCTATAATTCATTAA
>OX235273.1:151294744-151543260 GCA_944472155.2 Trichobilharzia szidati
TGGACTTTTCTTTGACCGTATTCCTCATGTGTATTCTATCAGCTGATGACACACACACACAAAATAGGAATTATGCCAAGGTCATTTTCATTGTTCCTTCATTTTTTCTGCATTATAAGGAATAAAATCACTTATAGGTGTATGGGGCTCAGAACTTTATCCGATGGAACATGGTGGATTCAGGAAAGGCGAATCTACACATCATCATCACCGAACAGTCATCACATCTCACTCTGCCTAAATTTGAAAAGGTCTTCGACAGATAGTGTTGACCGAGAAGTAATTTGGAAACTACTTTAACAGTATGACGTGCAACGCCCTAAATCAACTTTATTCAGCCACAGCCGGCTATATGACAATGCCCCATGTGTCAGGTGATCCACAGTGGAAAACTCAGCTGCCGCTGCTGCTGCTGCTGGATTCAACATAGAACTTGGCACCGAAGTGCAGCAGTTCGAGTTGCCACGTTCCAAATAGCACACAAAGGTAGACAAGAAGATGAGTGAAGAGAATCAATAGAGTTTTGACAGGTATAAGAGTGAAACAGAATGAGTAATGGTACAAAGGAATATGAAGGTTAAAGAGACTGAATACATCTGCGTAAGCCATTGACAACGATTTTGAGCCATGTCACCTATTGTCTCCAGCCATTGATTCTTAGAGTCCCGAGGGCGGGCCCCAACCCGGAAGTCTGCATCTCCCTACCTGACTCAGTTTAACTGTCAGGGATTTCATGGATTGATGAGGCCATGCTTTTGTTTGGCCACCACTAACTCTTTTCCAACCTACACCTATATCAGCTAGTAATGCCCGTCGGGGGAGGCGATTGCTAGGCATGCGCAGCACGTGACCTAGCCATCTCAATCTATGTAACTTCATAGCCTCTTCGATTGATTTTCCCTCTTTGCCCAACCAACACTCTACGCCTAACGTCAACATTACTTACCTTATAATACCACCTAACGCGAGAGAGAGATCGTAAACATCTGTGGTCAAAAACAGACAATCTCTCCATGTCTTCCGCTCTCAATGGCCACGTCTCACCACCATAGAGAAGGACGGAGCGAACTGCTGAGCAGTACACACGTCCCTTGGTTGACAGCCGGATGTCACGCCTACGCCAGAGACGGTGTAAGTTAGCGAAGCAGCACCAATCTCAAACAAGTTAGTTCTTCTATATGGGTTAGGAACTTGGAGGGCATTTGTGACAGGCTACTATATAGACTTTTATCAACAACTCTGTTCGCTAGCTCGTTATTGAAGATCAGATAGCTGGTGGAAAGAATGAGTAACACAAGTAACTTTGGAAATGAATTAATGAAGAAGCTATTGGTCAACACGCCTAGAAGACTTCTCGAATGAAATCGTCCGCATTGCTTGAGTGGAAGCCGAATGAAAGACCAGGAGTTGGATATTTATCCGACGGTGACATGGAGGAGATCTTGTGAGGAGGAGATGACAACTTATGCGGGTAGTCGTGAGGCCAGCTCCAGACAACAGGACAAAGTGTAGATGTACTGTCGAAGCTCTCTATTACATTCGGAACCCAAGGGAATAATATTGATAATAATGGCAAACTCCACAACAGGTATATTTCAGGATTTGATCATGAGCTGACATTGGTTAGAGAACCATTGGAAAACCTGCAAGGAGTACTAGACAGTGTTGGGACTCTTCAGCAGTACGCACCCATCGGTGTTCGAACCCAGGACCTTCTGCTTATAATGCGAGCTAGCTCGTAGACCATTAAGCCACTGGGATCCGATCCAATGGCTGTCCAGTAATCCCTGCAGGTTTTCTAATGGTTCTCTAACCAATGTCAGCTCATGATGAAGTCCTGTAACCAATCAAATCCCTACAAACTAACACTTGAAGATATATTCCAGCTGTTTAACAAAAAATGACCGGGGAAAACACCTTTAGAACAACAAGGATTTTTCTAAGCACGTAATACATACAGTCACATAAAACTGAGAAGTACTTGAGGGACTGCAAATCGTATATGGCCGCCTCTGTCTTACCCCTATTCGAGCAGATGGGAAATAAAAGGAAATAAAATTCGTTTTACGGATAACTTCGATACTTACCTAATAATTTCATATTACGTTGTATATTCGGTATATATATCACCACCACCCCACATACACACACATGGTGGAAAACTGTATCATTTTGCTGGATGATTAAGTTCTGAACACGTTTTTTTCCCTTCACGTTCCCCAGTGGAACATAGGGCTTCAAGCTAGTGGCTTGAAGTTTCTGTAACGGTGTTTATTTGACAGGATGGGGTTGCTAGCCTCATGTCCAACCTTTCCTCTTCACCAGCATTATTTCTGGCTTAGCGAGGTAAAGGAGTTCGTCGGCCGGGGATCGAACCCCGGACCATGTGGATGGTCAGTGAGCGTCCTAACCGCTATGCCACCGACACAGTTTATGTATATTACTTATTATCCTATCATCATTGATTATAACTAGACAGTGTTGAAACTCGGTTTCCATAGTTCTCTTACTCTTCTATCAGATCAGTGCTATTCCCGAAAGTGGTAGACATATATATTCACATGGATAGGTGGGAAAAACTTAACGACAAAAAAAGTTCGGCCTCCATCTCCAAAGTAGTATGCTGGGAGTATGTAGATAACGCATGCACGGTATTTAAAAAAACACATAAAGGTTAACTCAAAGGTAGAGGCAATTCAATTCATTTATGAATTAAAAAGTGAGCAAGGAAGAGCTTTCAATATTCTTATCTGAAGTTAACAAATTGTCTCAGTCATAAACAGCCTCAAAACTGAATCTATCATATTGTTGATTTTAGTTTCAGATGCCGACAAGACATGCGTGTAATATTGACGGCTCTGTATGATAGGGAGTAAATCGAATATCTCTCATCTCGGTATCAGTTTCTCTTCGAATCTCTTTGTTGGTCTTCTCATATCATGTTGATTTCTAAAAAGATTTTTCGTTTGACCTATTGCTACATAAAGGAGTTGAGACTTTCTGCTGGCACCATAACTCAACCTCTTCACTTACAATTTATTGTTAATTCGTGTATTCCGCCCATTCACCTTCTTTATTGTTCGCCCCACTTATCCTTCCATGGACTTCTCAAAAACGACTATATCGAATTACGTAAAACAATGAAGGCTGTAAGTAGGGTTAGTGGAGTGCCATCTTCGACTCAGCTAACTGAAATTAGTGTTGTTGATAGGCACCTCCATTCTTCCAAGCATTTGGCTGAAGATCCTCTCTGCTTATTCTCAGCTGTCTCTGTGAATCTCTTCTGGGGTGAATCCAGAAGAAACTTCATAAGAATTGATGCATGTACAGCCACAAAATATAAAAATTCTACCATACCACCATATTTAGCACGGGTAGTTGTGTGTGAATAGAGAGAGTCAGATGTCAGAGAAGAACTTATAAACTTTTTAAATCAGTAATCTGAATTGCAAAGTATAAGCAAAGAATATTATTATTATTACATGTATTATCTATGATACTATCCACTTATAGTTCATTATGTTTCCACCAACATTCTGCTTATAGTGGTCTTATTATTATTAATATCAATATTATTATTACTATTTTAATTTGTATGCACGTCCATATTTATGTAAAAGGAGGTAAATTGTTGTAATATGTATAAAAAGCGCTGAAAATTCCATTCTGTATAATTGTTATTATTATTGTATGGAATAAAGTGATTATTATTATCGCTACTAGTATTGTAACGACAGAAGAAAGCCGCCAGGCAACACATCGTTTATTTAGAAAATCAACAGATATTTATAGATATTTATGCACGTTATAATTAGCGTTATTGTTAGCAGAAGAGCAACGTCTTCTGATTGGTTGCTTTCCTGCTGAAGGTTATTCTGTACTACTTGTGACCCTTTCTCAGAAAGTTAAGCCACATATCTGCGAATCGTATTTCCACACGTTAAGTCTACTGTGATTGCATGGTGGCTTTCTCAAGGTTAAACTTTGTTATCGTTTTTTTCTCATGACCCGGATTCGGGATGGAAACATTGACGTAAATTGTTGTCTACAATTTTGGCTTGTTCACAACCAGCTCTCACCACAGTATTATCACTGTTGTTACCAAAGTTAAACACACACTAGTGTTTACAGATATCCTACACATTCAAACGGATATTTGGATTTCGGCTCATCCTACTATAAGTCAGTAAAAATAGGCTTGGCGAAATGTTCAGGCAGTCGGTCAGAACAGAAGAATAAAATAGTACCAAGGAAATATGTGAGACAGAAGGTGAGGCATATCAGAGAAGCTTTGAAACTTAATCAATAATTACCCTGATAAATTATTCAGGAAGTATGTAGGGAAATGTAAAAATAAAATTGACAATAATATTTTTAGTAGCAAGCATAATGACAAAATATGCACAGAATGATGATGGCAAAACTCAATAATAAGGAATATAAATCATCAATTGTACTTTCATGCAAAGAAGGAACTTCGAAAACTTTATGGGGGATAAAAGTGGCATTCAAACCTATAAAGTCAATCAGAATATGTTGATCTGATGGAGCCCTAATACCCTGCTGGAATGATTGTCAGGTGAAATACATCGGCCAAAATAGTTGAACTGTTAGATATTTGGAGGCAATCAGCAGGAAGCCTTGGACCTAGGTTTCGTGCTAGTTGGCACTCACCACTGGTCAGCAAGACGTATCTGCAACCTAGAAGGAACTCGTGTCCCTTCTGAGATTCGAACCCGCGTCACCCACGGAGTGCTGCAGTCGGGGACGTTACCACTGAGCCAGTTATTTGGGCTCGCGATTGACCTCCTGTAGGACTGTAGTGGGTATTTTGATTGGACACTAGTAACTAGTATGAAGTGCCTAGTCCTTTCTTTGGTGCAGACTGAATTCTATCAGTCAGGTTCGCAATGTGTTGCCCTGGTAACTGGATATTCTTCATCCGAATGCGAGATGCTGAAAAGTTTTCATTGTGTATGATTATTATTGTTCGGAATAGTGTTTAATATTGCACATATATATGTGTATATTATTAGTGTATGCCTATATTGATCGATTGATTTTTAACTGATTAAAAATGCCCATTAAATTTTCAAAAGAATAGACACGGAACAAAGAGTGCACTTTTCGATAACCTCTTCATCATCAGGCTCTACAATTATATATACATTATAATGTATATATAATTGTAGAACCTGATGATGAATTTATCGAAAAGAGTACTCTTTGTTCCGTGTCTATTCGATTGATTTTTGTTTAAAATGAACTCTGTGCAAGTATGTTAAATTGTTTTTGTAGATACATTTAATAATGTTTTTGCCCTGTAAGCAGCTGACGAGAAGGCGACGAAATAAACGATGTGATGGTACCATTTTATTCTGCTAAAACTGTAGTTGTTGCTTTGTTCAAATTCATTTAGGGGAATAAATGTATGAAATCCACAACAGTTGGCTTAAGCCTAGTAGGGATTTGTAAACTTCTTGGTTGGGGTCCTGAGACGGTAAACACCAATGAAGGCTGGTGATATAGCTCAAAATCGTTCTCTGTGATGGCTGGCGCAGATGCATTCACTCCTTGTGACTTATAATATCTAATAAAACTATATTCTTCTTCCATATTACTATTCTTTTTGCCTTATATCTCTATTTACCGTCTCTGTTTTGCATTTCTTTTCAATTTCTCTGGCTATGTGTGCTGAATGAAGTGTGGCGACTCGAACTGCTGCACATCGGTGCAAAGTTCTATGTTAACACCAGTCAGTCACACACAGCTTCATAACTTACGTTATATATGGTTATTCCCTTTGTTTCCGAGTGGAACATGGTGCTTCGACAACATACCTCTACTTGGTTCTATTTTCTGCTGTCCTCTTCAGCTGGGTCTACGATTGATCATAATCCCTCATCTCCTTCAACTCACACGACCTCCTTCATGTCATCGGCGACCCACTTGTCGCTTCACACTGGGATTCCACTCGTGCGATGGCCTGGTCTGCAATGTCACTTGACAGCCTTCTCGACATATGCCCGATCTATCCATCTCCATTTTCTCCCACATATTTTTCGAGCTATCGGCTCTTGGTTGGTTTGTTCTCAGCTAGAGTTGCTTGTTGCTAATTCTTTGTGACCAATTAGCCTAATATATACATATATATGTTCCACTCGGAACCCAAGAGGACAATAATGATAATAATAATAACAATGTGCACCACAGGTTTGTAATCGGAACTCCCATACCCCCACCAGTCTAGTGATGAGCACTGAACGTTTGGCTATTAGCCCTGTACGCGCCAGTGAATATTATTTATCTAGCCGAGGCTGTGGACGCGCGACCATATGAGAAAGACAGGAGTGTCTTATCCACTCTCGACTGAACCAAAGTCATTTACAGCCCCGGAGGAGACCATTTATAAAATTCGTCTTAAATATTTTGTTACAGCGTCACATTATTGTTCCATGATAGCCATTACTCTTACATTTATGACATCTATTTTTCAAATATCTTCCTTCTTATCGACAGAGATTCAAACGGAAATCAGTGTATGCCACCATTTTTTCCTGTGTCCTCTGTAACTGGTCAAGGAATTGATCATTTAATTAAATTTTTAAGTCGTTTAAGTTGTTTAAATCAATCAATCGACGGGGGATTATCATTAAAACAAGAAAAAAAACAGCCTACATCAAATCAACCCTTGAACACCGCTGAACATGTTAAACAAGCGCAATCTTTAAATTCAACAGATATTTTTCTTGCCTCAAATGAAAATCAAATTCAGTTGATGTTAAGTAAAATCAGTGAAGAAATAAAAATTATTAAAACATATCGAGATTTTAATGGTACACTGTTTTGGATAAATCAAGTGTATACACAAATCCCGGGAGTGTGTAATCCCGTTCTAGTTGGACGTGTACAACTTGGTCAATTGTTGAATAATCAAATACTGTGGCTTGGTCCTGATCATGTAAGTTGATCGTGTCTTTTCTTAAATGTCTACCTATTTAGGTTGCTTAGCACTATTATTATTACCGTGCTTTTTGTAAGCACTAGTGTACTGGAAGACATGCAAGCGAAAAGCGACAAGTTGGCAGAAAAAGCATCAAAGATAGGACTTCAGGTGAACATAGATAAAACAGAGGTGATGAAAATTCCTGGGCAAGAACAACAACAACTGACAACAATCAGCATAAATGGGAGGAAACTGAAAGAAACAACCTCTTTTACATACCTGGGAAGCATCGTCTCAACTACAGGCGGGCGGAACTGAAGAGGATATCAAAGCAAGAATCGGAAAAGCAAGACAAGCTTTCACTACTCTCAAGTCTGTGTGGAGGTCAACAACACTCAGCATCAAAAATAAGATCCGGATTTTCAACTGCAATGTGAAGTCAGTGCTACTATACGGATCAGAGACTTGGCGCGTCATAAAGAGCATCTCAAACAAACTACAGACCTTCATTAACAGTTGTTTTCGCTCAATACTCAAGATCAGATGGTCGGCCAGAAAAGATCAGCAACAGGGATCTTTGGGAGCGAACCAACCAGGAACCGATTGTGAAACAAATAGGCAGAAAGAAATGGAGATGGATTGGCCATACTCTTAGGAAACCATCAAGTGACATCACTAGACAAGCCATTGCTCGAGTGGAACCCGAAAGGGAAGCGGCGAGTTGGTCGTCAGTGCAAGGGTGACTTCGAGGAGGTCATGTGAAGAGGAGATGAAAACGTGTGGGCAGACATGGAGCCAGGTGAAGCCTCTAGCAGAGAACAGAACACAATGGAGACGTACGGCTGAAGCCCTATGTTCCTGTAGGAATTAAAGGATACAATAATAATAATGATAATAATGTACTGCACACTAGTTAGTAACCAGTGTAATGTGTCTAGTCCTTTGTTTGCTGTAGACTGAATTCTGTCAGTCAAGTTTGCAATGCCATATAAGGAGGAGACATCTGAGACCCTCGCTGCGTAGGATTCTTAATAAAGCAGGAAGTAGGGTGGCATTCAAACACCTACAAACTCACTCAGACAGCACAAGCTCTGTAGGTTAAAGAACCCGGTGGACCCAATGAGACAAAATAATATAATTTACAAAATACCTTGCAATGACTGTGAGGTCAACTACATAGGTCAAACAGTAGTAGGTCAGGGGTAGTCAGATTGTCAGAACATAAGAATTTAGCTAAGATAAGAATGGCTTGCCCCGAGAAGATAAGTAATTTAGAAAAAACCTCTGCACTACATTGCACTGCATGCATTAACACATAACCACACAATAGGGTGGGAAGGAGAGGGTTAAAATTCTAAGAAGTAATCTAGGTAGGTGGAGAGAGAGATTAATTACTGAATCCTGCCTGGTTCATCGAGTCTGCACCCAACAGATGCAATAGAAATGACGCAATGCAAATACCATAAATATGGAAGATATTATTACCACCAGTCAGTCAAATCAGAGGAGGATAATAAATAATCTTAAAATTCTATTTCAATTCACGTACATCATAACATTCTAACAAGTTACTTATTTATTTTGACTATAAAAACACTCGTCTTATTTCCCATCTGATTGTACTTGATTGATAACACTTATATTATTATTTCTGAATGTACATTATCCTATATTGATTTATGAGCGGTGATAGTTTGTGCTCGAAACGTTGTCATCAGTTAATATTACTGTACAACAAACACTGTGATTTTATCAAAATAAAATCTTATCCATAATGGAGTTATACTCTACCACCACAGTGCCCAAGTTTTATACTTATATCAATAATGACTGACTATTTTTGAGTCATACGAATTAATTCTTGTTTCTTAATGTTTATTTTTTGTGTTTCCTCCCCTCCTCCCCCCCTCCTACAGTTTGGTGATTTTTATCCAGTTCAAATAGTCAGTCTAATGCATAATCGTCAAGTTCATGAAATTGTCTATGCTGGTCAATTAGCTTCAATGGAGGTACATTTCTTACCAAAGTCGTGGAACACTCTAAGTTATACCCAACGTATTCATATATTACAAAATATTTCTTCATCTTATAATAATAATAATAATAACACAAATAGTGTTATGAATCAACAAAATAAACGATCACAATATTTATTATTTGGGAATGATAATGATAACACTGGGAATGAAGAAAATATCCCCTACAATGAAGAACCGAATGATGATAGTAATACCGATAAGATGTGGCATTCATCTGTAAAACTACGTCGTGGCATGGTTCTACTCACTTATCCAATGTTAATCAATAAAAGTCTCTCGAAATCATCATCATTATTATTATCCCCTACAAATCCAAATTCTCCGTCTACATCTTCTAATCTTTCTCCTCTATCCTCATCGTCATCCGCCTCCTCCTCCTCGACGTCATCGCCGTTTTCGCCTTCACCATCTTCGTATGATGCATTCATTTGGAATCAACCATTGGCATCAAAAGATTCTATCAATTTTTCAGTGGTCTGGACTGTGAAGCTACGCTTAACCTGTCGTCTACCGATTGTCTCTTTTAAATTGGGTACACCACCGATTATTTTAACACCGATACCATCGATTGGTCAACGTGTTACTATCTATGCTGGTTGTATATGTCAAACTGGAGTTGTTATTGACGGGAGGATTGAAGAGTATCAACGTAGTCAATATGATCAGTGTGGGAATAATAATAATAATAATGTAAACAATAAGGTTTGTATTATTTTAGTAGTATGTGTATATTATTATTATTGTTATTGTTATTCTCGTGGGTTCCGAGTGGACCAAATGGCTTCGACTACACTAATCCACTTTGTTCTGTTGTCTGCCGTCCTCTTCAGCTGTGTCCGGGATTGACTATAAACTCTCATCTCCTCTTCGCCACACGATCTCTTCCCATGTCACCCTTGCATCGACGACCCATTCGTCCCCTCCCGTCGGGATTCCACTCGAGCGATGGTCTGGTGTGCGATGTCATTCGACAGCCTCCTCAATGTATGCCCGATCCATCCATCTTCACTTTCTTCTACATATTTGTTGAGCGATTGGCTCTTGCTTGTTGGTTGTTTGCTCATTCTTGCTCATTCTCTCTGGTCAGCTGGCCATTTGGCATTGAGTATGGAGCCGGAGAAGAGGCAGCTGTTGGTAAAAGTCTGCAGCACGCTGTGGGAAATCTTTTTCGTGACTTACACGCAGTGCAAGTTTCTGACCGGTATAGAAGCACTGACCGACTTCACATTGGTGTTGAAAATCCGAATCTTGTTCTTTATACTGAGGTGGAATGCAGAAGATTTCCAAACTGGTTTCAGGTTGATGAAGGCGTATTTTGCCTTTCCAATTCTGACTGACGGACTTTAACATCTTCATCCCTTCTGCTGGCTGTGGTCGAAACTATGATCCCTAGATAAGTGAAGGAGGCAACCTCTGTTAAATCTCTCCCGTTGATGGTGGTTGGTGCTGGTTGCTGTTGGTGGTGGTTGGTTATCTTCATCACCTCCATCTTCTCTGTCTTCCCCGCCAGCCTTTTCGACCAGTTTGTCGGTTTTCGCCTGCAACTCTTCGAATTTGTCTAACATTAGACATAAATCATTCCCACACGCAAAATCCAGATCTTCTAGAGTCTTCTTATCGGTGGTCCAGCCGATTCGTGTCTGCTCATTCCGATTGCACAGTCTGACGCATAATCCAGTCCACCAGAAATTAAGAATATCATTCTTGGTGATAATAGGCAGGCAGGCAGCCAGCTTGTCTTACTCCTGTATTCACTTCGAACGCCTCACTGAGTAGTTTTCCGTTGTGGATCACCTGACTGACTTGTGGGGCACTGTCATATAGCTAGAAAGCTAACAAGGTAGTTAGTTAACTAGACGAGGGTGTCATTTTTATTTATACGAAAGGCAAGACCGACAAACGTTCATCTCACTGTAAAATCAGCTCGGAAATCTTCTGCACTCAGTATTATCGATTAGAAATTTCACTGGTTAGCGCATCACGACAAGCATTTCCAATTAAACCATCTGCAGACTTTTATCAACAGTGTTGGATGCCTTTGCTGACTACTCTATACTGATGATCAGATGGTCAGTTAGAAAGAATTAACAACAAAGAAATTCTAGGAATGAATTAACCAAGAATCTTATCGTTCAATAAATATCCCGGAGGAAATGAAGATGGAATGAACACTGGCCGAGGAGAACGTCGAATGTGGTCACTCGCCAGGCTATCACTTGAGTGGAATCTGAATAGGAAATGATGAGATAGATGTTCGAGAGTGGCAGAGAGAGGAGTTCAGAGACTATACGCTCCCGTAGGATCAGCTGGGAAGTAATGCTGACAAAGTGGGGGACAAAATAGGGATATGCTGTTCAAGTTGTATGTTCTACTCGGAACCCAAGGCGACAATAATAATTCTGACATTTAGACAATTGTCTTGTGGTTGTCAACATTTTTATTAGTATTAGTAGTAGTAGGCTGATTTACTCAAGTATTTGACTTTCACTCAGTGGTTTCCAAATTCCATATCTCGCTGCCACTCACTTCAGTCTAGTCAACTGACTGACTGGTTTCACCATAGAACTTTTCACTAATGTGCACCTGTTCAAGTTGTCACTCACCCTTCATGTTGCACACAAGCCAATATAAGAGAGTCAACAGGATCTTGAGCCATATCACCAATTGTCTCCAGCCAACATTGGTTCCTATCATCCCTAAGGAACCCAACCAGGTAGCTAGGAAGTCTACTCCTCCCTACGTGGCTGGCTGGCTGCCTGGCTTAAACTAACTGTTATGGATGTGATTGACTGATGAAACTATGTTTTCGTTTGACCACCATGTGCTAGCTCTTTTCCAACCTTGTCAATCCTATGTCACCGGCTAATATTACCTGCGTCGAGGAAGTTGATCGGTGGCTGGATGGTGACTTGCAGTAGATGAATCGAGGATATGCATTTCATCCCATTTGGGATTCTTCAATTGCGCATATCTGCTGTCCTCAGCGAGTGATGGTGTTCCCATTAAGGCCCGAATTCAGTAGCCATCGTTTCAAAGACCAAATCGTTACCCACTAGATCCGTTGCACAAGAGATGGCTTTGGCGTTTGAAACGATGGCTACTGGGTCCCAGCCTCACTGGTTGATGCAAGTAAGTCCAGACAATGAGTCTCGAGTATCATGAAATGTGCATCCTGCATTCATCCACTACTAGTTACCATCCACCAAATTGTTTGACCACTTAGAAAGTTGGAGACTTTAGATGGAATTGCTCAGAATCGTTTCTTAATGATGCAGATGCATCACCCCACACTTTGTGTTCTGTGTTCTCCATGAAATTACTACATCTCCCAACTGACTAACTAAGTTTCAATGCAGAACTTTGCAAAGAAGTGGAGCTACAATCCATGTAGCACATAGCAGTGAAGAAATGACATTCAGAAGAACTATACTGAGCTCTAACTAATGTACGGAAGAAAGATTGGTAACATGGAAAAACAGTTAGGTTTACTAGATTTTTTTATTATAGCTTGAAACCACAGTATTTTTGGTACAATTATGGAATTTTCAGCATATGCTATCAGTAGCTCAAATTTTGCAGGCCGACCATAGATATCAGTTGTGCGTCGGCGGGGGATTGAACCCTGAACCATGTGCATAGTCGGCGAGAGTCCTAATCGCTATGCCACCGACGGATATTATGAAGATTGAATGCATTTGTGGCATAGAAAATGCTTTCAGACCATATTACCAATAATCATTTGTTTTGTATGTTATTTAACTTAGCAGGGTCAATTATCCTGGGTCTAGCTAAATTTTTATGTTCCAATAATCTAATTGATCCTGATCTACGAGTTTCACCCATGTAATTGACCTCACTCACAGTCATTACGTGATATTTATTAAATTATGTTATTATCCTTAATTGGATGTATTGGGTCCTTAAGTCGACAAAGTTTATCTCTGATATAGTTGGTTGGTTGATTTAAATGCTACCCTGACTAACTCCAGACTCATTGAGAATCCTACGTAAGGCGTCTGATGTTCCTTCTTTTTACGGCAGTACTACGGAGGTTTTGAATTGTATATTATTTTCGTCACTTGTATTGCTAGTCTTAGTTTTTCTATGGTTCTTCATATATGTCTGAATAAATTCCGGTGGGTACTGTGTTATTCACTGGTTGAAACAGTATTGACTAACATGGATGCAGGTGAAAAGTACAGCAGAAGACAGAAACAAGTGGAGACGTGCAGTTGAAGCCCTATGTTCCACTGAGAACCCAAGGGAACAACAATAATAATAATACCTGCTGGTTTTTAATGGCTCTTTAACTCATATATCAACGTGTACTCAAAGTTCAAACAAAGCAGACCCTTAAATACAAACTTTTGAAAGCTTGTAATTCATATTTTTGATGTCAAAGTAAAGGAGTTTAATTCATTTCATTTCGCCCATTTGAATTTATTAAAACATTCCAATGAACTTATGTTATTTGCAATTAGTAGTGTTCTGTGAGGAGGCGGTTGGTTTAGTTGCGGAGCTTTCGTCATCCCCCTTCTGGACAACATCCCTCTTCAGCGCAATTTTTAGCATAAAGTGAACTGATTTAAATTTTTTCCATGAGTGATAGAATTGCGTCTCCTGGTGACCATGTGTACATAAATACTGATCGTTTTTTATTGACTTGGATTTTAAAGTGGGCCAAAGTGGGCGTCCTCTTTGAATCAAAATCCAGGAACACAAATCAACTGTGAAAAGACATGGTATATATTCGTTCATATCAATGCATGTAAATAATTATGGACATCAGTTTGATTGGGATAATGTAGAAATTTTAGACAGAGGAAACACCAGAAGTGTCAGGGAATTCCTAGAAGCCTGATAGTCAAACGAATATGTGATTAACAAACTTGTTAATACAGACCACATCTATCAACTAATAAAAAGTAAATTATGTAACAAAAATTTTCAAATCCAAGTCAATAGAAAATTATCAATACAGATGTAAAGATGGTTACTGGGAGACACGATTCTATCACTCGTGGAAAAAATTTAAATCAGTTCACTTTATGCTAAGAATTGCGCTGAAGGGGGATGTTGTCCAGATGTGGGACGAAAGCTCCGCAACTAAACCAACCGCCTCTTCAGAGAACACTACTAATTGCAAATCATCCACCTGAGCTACAAATCTTCTCTATTATCTCTTTCCCATTATTATTATTATTATTATTATTATTATTATTATTATTATTATTATTATTATTATTATAAGACACTTAACTAAACCTATCTTCCTCTACCGATTCTGGAATGGGATGAATTAAAGTCTAAATATTTACTAGGGTGTATCTGTGGTAAGAGCTGTCTGCTAGCCAGAATTAGTAGACAGCAATTTACATCAGTGTTTACGCCCCATATCTTGTTCATGAGAAAAAACAATAACAAAGCTTAACCTTGAGGAACTCACCAGCCAATCACAGCATACTTAACGTGGTCAGATACGATTCGTCGATATATGACCGGACTGTCTAATGAGCTGCCACAAAGAGATGACAGAATAACCTTCAGCAGGAAAACAAGCAATCAGAAGCCGTTGCTTCTCTGCTAACAATAACGCTAATAATAATGTACATAAAAATCTATAAATATCTGTTGATTTTCTCAATAAAAACAATCTGTTGTCTGGCCCTTGTCTTCTGTGTCGTTACATATCAAATTCATGGGCCATTGGTTCAGAGTTCTAGTGGCTGTAAACGGTCAACAATCTCACCTCGTCTCATAACCACCTTAAGGCACTGGATTTCATCCTTGATTGGGGTCATACATTAGTCCATCCATATACGACTCTATTGGAGAGTCTCTAAACAAGGATGAAAAACGCTAGTGACCAAGCCTTCTCTCTATCCTTCCTTGGTCCAACTTGAAACCAAGTCTTATTCTTGCCTTCTTCTTTTGTGCTGTTTATTTGCATTAATCAATCAGCTGATCATTATTATTATTGTTATTTTTATTTTCTCTATTCCTTCTTTCTTTCTTTTTATATTTTGTAAAAATTTATGTGACTTATGGTATTGTTATGATTACTGTTTGTGGGTGTGTGTGTGCGTGTTTGTGTCCTGTGTTCTATAAATCATATGAGACTATTGTTATTGTGCTGCTAAGTGGTGTGGCACAAACAATGTGAGTGTGTGTGTGTGTGTGCGCGCGTTTAACACATGCCTTCCCCATCAGAACAATAATAAACAAATGCCACTTGCTGCACTACTACAACAATTACCACCACTAGTAATAATGATAATCATCTGTTCTTGCCTAGAATAGAGAAACACACGTGTTTCATTTCTGTTTATGCGTGTGTGTGTGTGTGCGTGAGTGTGTGTTTGTGTAACTGACTGACGGACTACTCTCAACACAGAACTACTTTGTACAGAAGTGTAGCAGTTCGAGTTCCTACTCTGCCTCCTTGTAGCACGCAAAGCAACAGAAGAGGATCAAGAGAGAGATAATAAACGGAAGTGTAAGGGAAAAACAATAGCAGTAATATGGAAGAACAGGAGATTTTGGGTTGGTTGTGTTCTCTGAGCTGGATAGTTAATTTGCGAAGCTTTCATCACCCTACTAGGCGACATCTTCAGCGCATACTTCAATTTGAAGTGAGCTTTTAGATTTCTCCACGAGTTTATTAATCATCGTGCGTCCGTGGCATAGCGGTTAGGACGCTCGCCGACCATGCATATGGTCCGGGGTTCGATCCCCGGCCACAGACGCACTCCTTTACCTCTCTTAGCCAGAAATAATGCTGGTGAAGAGGAAAGGTTGGGCATGAGGCTAGCAACCCCATCCTGTAAAAACAAACAGCACTGCTATAGAAACTTCAAGCCACTAGCTTGAAGCCCTATATTCCACTGGGGAATGTGAAGGAAAAAAAATTAATAATCATCTCCCCTGGCGACCTTGGACGTGGTTGGTTGTTTTTGTGCGTTTTCACACCTTCTAGGTTACTTGTATTGTGACTCAACCACATCAAAACCATCCACCTGAGCTACAAATCTTCTCTGTCATATCCAAGAACAGGGGAGTTTTATTGGATGATATAACAAATCATACAAAGACTGAATGTATCTGCTTCAACCATTACCGAGTATGAGGATTTTGAGTCATATCTGTTTGTTTTCGACATAGAACTTTGCACCGATGTTCATCAATTCAAGTCATCACGCTCCATGTAGCACACAAAGCAAGGGAAGAAAGTGAAAAGAAATGCAAAGTAGTGACAGTGAATTGAGATATGAAGCAAAAAGAATAGCAATAACGAAGAACAATATAGTTTCATTGGGTATTATAAGTCACAAGGAGTGGATGTATCTGCGCCAGCCACCACCCAGAACGACGATTGATATCCATATCACCAATTGTCTCCAGCCATTGGTGTTTACCGTCCGGAGGACACCAACCAGTCTGGAAGTCTACACATTCCTACGTAGCTTAGACGAACTGTTGCGGATTTGATTGACTGGTGAAGCCATATTTTGGCTTGACCACCACTGGCTCTTTTCCAACTTGACCCATCCTATGTCAGCTAGCATTGCTTTTCAAGGAAGGTGGTGGCTAGGCAGTCATGTGTAACGCATGTCCTAACCATCTCAATCGGTGTAACTTCACAACCTCGTCTATTGATTTTCCCCTCCTTACCTAACACTCGACCAATGCGTTACCTCAATATTGCTCACCCTATTACACCGACCACCTAACACTGGAGATAGAACGCAGGCACCTGTGATCAAAGACAGCTAGCCAGGCTTTTCATGTCTTCTACTCTCAATGTCCAGGTCTCGCAGCCATAAAGGAGGATGGAGCGGACTTCTGAGCAGTACGTCCTTTGGTCGACAGCCAGCGGGATATCACGTCTACTAAGCCAGAGATGATGTAAACTGGCATATGCGAAATTAGGCCTCTGTATCCGTGCTGAGATTTCGTCAGAGATCAACCCGTTGGGGTTGATGCAACTTCTCAACTTTGGGTCATATCGCCAAATGTCTCCAGACATCATTGGTTCTTACCATCTCGAGAACCCCAGCCAAGTAGGCAGGAAGTCTGCGTGGCTGGCTTAAACTAACTATTATGGATTTGATTGACTGATGAAGCCATATTTTGATTTGACCACCATGTGCTAGCTGTTTTCCAACCGGATCGATCCTACGTCAGTGGCTAAGATTGCCTGCGTGTAGGAAATCGATAGATGGCTAGAAATGTGTGATGCATTTCCTAACTGTATCAATCCATGTAACTTCACATTAATAAATGTGTAAAACTCGGGCACTGTGTTAATTATGTTAATTAGATATATAGCGCAGTGAAACATTATTATTTACTGGATAACGTTTCGAACATAATTTATTGTTCATAATCATATCGCCAATTATAATCACACGATTTCGAAACTTCCGTTTTCTTTGCCCTCTCCCATTTGTCGTAGAGGTAGTAGGATTTTCCAGATGTCCGACTGGACAGGTGTTGAATCATTCGTATCACACTTGTCTGCTTCTGGTATCAATCTCTCCTTCCATTCACCCTGTTACATTAGAGTTTAAAGCTGTCATCTTATCCCATCCATCCTATTGTATGACTGTGTGTAATTGCATGTAGTGCTTGCGATAGCTGAACTGTTCTCCAGATTTCTTATCTAGCTGTCGAGTCAACTGATCTAGATTTTGCTAGGATTTTGCACTCCACTAGTCTCACTGACTGACCCTGTTCTACTACTTCGACTTGTGTATTTAACCTGACAATCATTGCAGGCAGGGTATGTGGCTTCTCAACCTCATCTGTGTATGTGTGTCTATGTGTTGGTGCAGAACGTAGGTGAATAGATCTGTAAATATACAAAGGTGCCTGTGGTTTATTAAGGCGAGGGGCAGTAGATTGATACCTATTCAATAATTTGATCACTCACCCCCTCCCTCAAAAGTGGTCTGCGTATTATACAAGAATTCATTTTTGATAAATTTGTTCAGAGAACGAATAAACATTGGCGTTGGTTCACCTCGTCAGCTGTATACCATCTATAATCTTTAATAAAATAAGTCTGTGTAAAATTCTTAACATACTTTTGTCTATCAACAAGCATACTGTAAAAGTGTCATAGTGTGGCGAGTGCTACTGATAAGATTTATCAGTAGTGTATATAAAAAGAGACATTCATCGGCACACAAACATCAAATAACAGGAAGATAGATTTACTGTCAGAGAAAGAAAATGACGATACAACTTTGTAGCGACACATAGGAGGCGTGGAAGGAACACAAAGAAACACACACAATATGAAAGAAGGCCAGACACAACTCGGAAGATGATCTGTGCAAATAGTGCGTTAGAGCAAAGGTGCGTCGGTGGTACAGTGGTTAGGACTCTCGCCGACTATGCACATAGTCCGGGGTTCGACCCCTGGCCACAGACGCACTCCTTTACCTCGCTAAGCCAGAACTAAAGTTGGTGAATAGGAAAGGTTGGGCATGAGGCTAGCAACCCCAGCCTGGAAAAAATAAACATTGCTACAGGAACTTCAAGACTCTAGATTGAAGCCCTATGTTCCACTGGCTGGAACGTGAAGGAATAAAAAACAAAAGAGATTTTTTAGACGATTTATTGACAAATTTCTCGTTTGAGGGGTGGTAAGAAAAAATTAGTAACAATTACTTAGTTACAGATAAGAGAAGACCAAAATTTAGTGTACAAGAGGTGAAATAAAAAGGGTGATCACGATGCTGGTGATGTAATACGGTGAGTAGAACTCAGATGGTCAATAATAATTATTATCTCTTACACACTATGATCCCATCGGGGGTGGGGGTGGGGTGGGTCAGCTCTTGACCGCATTTCTCTCAAATTCCCTTATTTATTTATTTATTTTTATTTATATATGTCCAAACCAAGTTCGCTTTTAACAGTTTGAAAAAATTTGGGCATTGGGTATATGATATTCATTATAATAAAGGTTTTTGTATTTCCCAATGAATGAAAAACAATGAACGATATTGTTTTTACTGACGTTTCCACAAAATCAACACAGACATTAAGTATGGCCGAAAACGCATTCCAAAAACATGGACCTCGACAGTCGTCACTCCATATAGAGCAGAGACGTCAGATGATATCAGAAGAGTACTCAATCAGCTCGACATTAGAGTTTTCTGCAAAACATCAGACACACTACGAAACAAGCTTGTCCATATAAAAGACCAGATCCCTAAAGATTCTCTATCTAATTGTGTCTATAAAATAAAATGCTTGCTTGGGATGTGATGCGATATACATCGGACAAACATCTCGAGAAATCAAAATCAGAAGAAATGAACACCGTAGAGCATCTGTTCGACCACCGAGAAATCCAGTCAGTGAACTATAAAAACTTGAAAAATCATCAGCCATAGGTCTGCATGCTATAGAATCAGGTCACAAAATTGATTTTGACAATATTGATATAATCCAGGACGTCTAATATCAGAAGCACGTCATATCAAGTGGAATCCAAATTGCCTGAATAGGAATGATGGAGTAAAAGAGAATCTGACCTGGTTACAACACCTCCCTCCCCCATGAAGTGACAAAATCAACACGAATGTGATAAGCAAGTTCACTATGTAAACACACACTGCTTTTATAATCTTACACACTGATCAAATCCGACAATCCACATTTGATTTTGTTATCTTTACCAGTTGACCAACTTGACAACGAAAAATGACCCCAGACTAACGAGCGATGATCAAGTTAGTAAACTTTGTTTTGATACCATAACAGATGTAGTATTAGCTTTGTTATTTAGTTTAGTGATCTTCATTGGCATTTTGACTTTCCAGATGTCCTTTTAACTTGACCTACGTCTATTTTCTCACCCCTTACCTCTTTGTTATATAAATGCTGAGATTTTATAAATTCTGGTTTAATAATACTTTCATAAAGCTATTAGCATTAAATAGCGAAATGTCAGTAAAAACAATATCGTTCATTATTTTTCATGCATTGGGAAATACAAAAACCTTTATTATAGTGATTATTTTTATTTATTTTATTCTCTTCCCTGTATTTCCTTTCTTTCGACTATTTTTTATAGAATCACTTGGAGGATACAAGTCATCTTTATGTACGCTTTACACGGCAACCTGAATGCGTTGAAATCGGCCGTCAATTTATACTCACCTGGAATGGTAATCTGAAAACAGTTGGTTATGTTATTGATCTAATCGATCCATTGAAGTGTAACTCATCGATTTCTCCTTTGCTGAACAATGAGACCAGTAGTAATAGTAATAACAAAGATGATGCCAGCCAGTTAATAAATGACAGTGGTAATGATTTCATATGGAGAAGACAAAATACTCTGTCATTTCATGAAAAGGATGATTATGACAGTAGTTGGTCAAGTCTACGAATGAATTTTATCGATCGTATAATGAATACAACTCATAACAATGAAAACGGTAACAATAATTTGCAATACTTTTATCATAAGTCAAAATCATTGTCTTTATCAATGGAGGAATTTGACAACAACACCAACAGCAATTATACATCAACGAATGAAAAATTCGATTCACTGCATTATACTACTTCAATTCATTTAAGTAGTTTATTAGAAACAGAGATAGAAAATCAAGAGAATCAGAAGAAGTGTACAGATCTGTCCAGTGGTGGTGTTGGTGGTGATGTAATTCCTCCTGGACAAGAACAACAACAACAACAACGAAATGAACAACAGTCATCTGATATTGGTGTAAAGTCTTCACAGTCTACGAATTATCCTTATAATAATAATATTAATAATAAGACGTCATCTTCTTCTTCTTCAAGGTCGAATAAACGCCGTCATCGACGGAAACAAAAGTCTTAACCGCTTATTGTTATTGTTATTACTGTTATCAACAACCTCTGTGGTTTATTTACTCCTTCGTTGTGTGTGTGTGATTCTGTTGTCTAAATATTCAGTTATACTGCAATAAACTTCTTCATTGGATTCTTTTGTCTATTGAAAGTATTGAGCATGTGCTGATACTCTCTCTTCATTTCTGAAATGTTCCCTCTTACAGTTTCCTTTTGTGCGGTGTATATATAACGATAAAAACGCACACACACACTTATTTATGCGTTTGTGCGTGTATCCATGCTTGTTTGTTTGTGTGCGTGCTTGTGTGTGTGTTTATTTATTTATTTTTCCTTCTAATTTATCGAATTATAAGTAGTTTATTTAGTATTTTTTGAGCGTATATTTATTATGCAGTATTTAATGATTCTAACTTTCTATTTCGCGCGCGCCTCTGTCCATCCGCCCACGCATGTGCGTGTGTGTGCGTCACATTGTTTCAATTGTACATTGAACATACATATATATATCCTTTGTTTAAATCAATTCAATTAGATAATATTGAAATTTGAATAACAGGCAATAATAGCAGTGATACATCGTCCGTACAACAGGGAATAATGGAAGTTACTCATTTTATTATGATAATTTTATTATAATATAGTTCATTGAAGAAATAATTGTGGAATAATAATAATAATTAAAGATGAGTATGGTGTATGTATTGTAGACGGATTGAAGCATCTCGAAAATATCAGAATATGAATGAATTAATGAATGCAGAGGTGTGAAAAAAGGCGGTGATGTAAGAGGGTAAGGATCCCCCATTTGTTGCTCTTGTTGTTGTTGTTGTCGCTCTTTGAGTTCTTCATATTCCTGCTTTTGTTTTTAGTAATTAGTTTTGCAATAGAGAAATTCTTTGTTCGTTTTTTTTTAATGTTTGTGCGTTTCTTTTTTGGATGACGTCACAATAAAAGC
Organism: Trichobilharzia szidati; assembly: GCA_944472155.2. Taxonomy (NCBI): domain Eukaryota; kingdom Metazoa; phylum Platyhelminthes; class Trematoda; order Strigeidida; family Schistosomatidae; genus Trichobilharzia; species Trichobilharzia szidati. The sequence continues at coordinate 151,316,547 of OX235273.1, forward strand.
AGCTATGTTATTATTACACTTATTACTAGTGTGTAATACGAATCTTGTTAACTTTGAGTTCGACTCGTCAGAGTATCTTCCGTACTGTGTTTTTACTTATTTGAGTAGTACCACTCATGTCTTTTCTGAACATTATTCATCGTTAGTATTAGTAGAATATAATATGGAAGTACTGAACTGAACTGCACTGAACTGAACCATCTTTATACTTATTATTACTTACGTATATATATGCATATAATTATTTATTATCAACTTGTTCACAGATATACTCATTCACATTTATTGATTTATTTATTTATATATTTATTGAAAAATAATATTTTTCAGTTTTCTCTTGCAAACATTTCTTTTTTTTGTGTATTTTGTCTCCAAGTTTAAGGGGTGTTGTTGAACTTTACGGTACTCGTCGCGGTTTTTTTCCCGATAAACGTCTAACTACTGAATAGGTGAATTTAAGTAGGCATGTCATAAATTTCATTTTCATCCAATGAAGATGTTATTCTATGTCTGATGGATGGATAGATGTGGTTATTGACAAGAACATCTGCGGGTGCATAGATGAATATATAATACAAATTTGAGCAGAGAAAGTGTAACAAACATTGGTGTAGAATAACACAGATACACTTTATTTTTCCATATTAGTTTGTTTATTAGATGTATCACACAGTGAAACAGAATTATTTACTGCATGTCGAAGCTTCGAACACAATTTATTGTTCATAATCATATCAATTATAATCACACGACTTCAAAACTTGAGTTTCATAGTTTTCTTTGTTCTCTCCTGTTTGTCGTCGTTGGGGTAGTAGAATTTTCCAGATGTCGTGGTAGACAGGTGTTGAATCATTCTTATCCCCTGTTGTGGTAGATATATTTATGGATAGGTGGGAAAACATAGCGATTGTAACGTTCAGCCCCACTTCAAAAGTATTGTGGAGGTATTTAGATGACACATTCACTGTAATTAGAACACAGGACATAATAAATAGATTTTTCGAACACATTAACTCAAAGGTGGAGGAAGCTTCCAATGTTGGATTGTAGAGGAAAAAGGAAAGAAGATGGAAAGTTAAACACTAGTGTGTGTTTACAGGAAACTGATACATTCAAACAGATATTTGGACTTCTGATCATCCCATCGTATGTCGGTGAAAATAGGGTTGGTGAAGTGTTTAAGTAATAGAGCACAGAAACTAAGTAGTACCAAGAAAAATCTAAGACAGGAAGTGATACATAGAAGAGAAGCCTTGAAACTTAATAATTACCCTGATAAATTAGCCAGAAAGTATGAAGGGGAATGTAAAAATAAAATAAATAATGATAGTAGTGATATTAATGACAATAGTAATATTAATGACGACATACATGTCAAACATGCACAGGTTAATGACAACACCAACAATAAGGAATCTAAATCATCAGTAATAATTCCATACAAAGAAGGAACCACGGAAACCACCTTACGCAGAATTCTTAACAAGCCAAGCAGGAATAAAAGTGGCTGGCATTCAAACCACCCACAAACTCAATTAGAAACAAGCTTTGTCGGTCGCAGGATCAATCCTGTGGAGCCTTTAAAACAAAACAATTTAGTCTATCTAATACCCTGCTGGAATGATTGTCAGGTCAAATACATAGGTCAATGTAGTAGAACAGGGTGAGTGAGTCAGACTAGCCGAGCATAGAAACCTAGCAGTGAAATCTAGATTATTTGACCCTAATAATATAAGAAATCTAGAGAATAGTCTAGCTATCGCAAGCATTACATGCAATTGCATACAACACAACCATACAATAGGATGGATGGGATAGGATGACAGTTTTAAAATCTAATGTAACGGCAGGGTGGTGACGGAGAGATTGATAACAGAAGCTTTATTTATCGAATCAAGTGAGAGAGAATATGTGTAATAGGAATGATTCAACACCTGTCTACCACGACATCTGGAAAATTCTACTATCCCTACGACGACAAATAGTAGAGAGCAGAGAAAACTATTAAACTCAAGTTTCGAAGTTGTGGTTATAATTGATATGATTATGAACAGTAATAAATTTTGTTCGAAACATCATCCAGTAAACAATGCTGTTTCACTGTGTGATAGATCTAAAAAACAAACTAATATGGAATTACTTATTACCACAGTGCTCAAGTTTTGCATACCTATTTTTTGTCGGTTCATCGCATCAGCTGTCTACGACGCATAATTTGTGTCTGTTAATAGGCATATTATATGAACGTCGTAGTTAAATAAAACAGTAAGATTATAAGGTAACTGAGGTATTACAGTGCATATAAATGTAAATATATCATGCTAGAGAGAAGTTTCTCGAAAAATTAACTGATAAGTTGGTTTGGTTACAGGATCTCATCATGGGCTGACATCGGTTAGAGAACCATTGGAAAACCTGGGAGTACTGGGACCGCTGTTTCGCCCTAGTTTTGAGACTTCATCAGTACGCACCCGGGGTTCGAACCCAGGACCTTCTGGTTACAAGGCTAGCTATCTTGCAGACCACTAAGCTACTGCGAGCCGATCCAATGGTCAACCCATGAATTCTAACTTTTTCCGATTCACGACGTAGCGCGACCACTAGCCAATGTCATCTATGGTGAGTATTTGTCCTCACACCCGACCTGCGGTGCCCTACTGGTCACGACTTCCCCTTAGAATCCCAGGTAACTACCCAACTGAATAGGTCTAGTCAGTAGTGGGCATCTCATTGATATTCAAGTATTGGTTTGTAGGGATTTGATTGATTGGTTACAGGAATATTGTTAGGGCTGCAACAAAGGTTAGTAACAATTACGTCGTCAGATAAGAGAAGATAAGAATTTGGTGTGCAAAAGGTCAAATAGAAGGATGATGGTGGTTATTTAATACAGGGAGTAGAACTCAGACCGACGAGCAAGGGTGAAAAGATAAGTTAACGACGTTATCAAGACAGAGAGTTACTAAGGGAAGAGTCATCAGGGTAATTAAAGTTACGTAGGTCACGTTTCAGTTGTTTTATTACGATAACTTCAGTAAAGAGAAGATGACTTGACCTATTATATCTGTTAATTATTTTGAATGATCCCAGAAGGTCTACTCGATGTCCTGTGCCTATCAGGTGTTTAAGTGGAAGCTCCTTGGTAGTTGCTCGAAGAATCTGATGTAGGTATTTGGTATTGTGTGGAAAAGCAAGAGAGACCTTTATTACTCTCTGAAATCTGTCGTAATCAACATAAGAAGGTAAGATTCGCATTTTCAACACTAATAGCCAGTTAGTGCTTCTATGATGGTTCAGTGGTGTGCACATCACCAATAAGCATTTCCCAATAGGCTGTTGCAACCTTTTTTGCACATCTGTCTTCGTAAGCTCTCCCTATTGGAGAGAGAGCAGATGACTGACAAGAAAGAATAACTAATCAAAAACTTTAGCAGAGAACTAGCCAATAGTCGATTGCCCAATAAATATTCAGAAGGGAATGAAGATACACTGAGGAGATCTTCAAGTGATATTATGCTACAGGACTGGACTGCATTGACTCCTGGCTTAGAAGTAGGGAGTTAAGTGGTTGCTGGAGCGTGTTGACCATTTCACTTATTTGGGAAGTTGCATCAGCCAACACCAACAGGTTGATCGCTGACGAAATCTCGGCAGGGAAACAGAAGGCTCGTTTCGCATATGCTAGTTTACGTCGTCTCTGGAGTAGACGTGATATCCGGCTGACTGGCGACCAAAGGCTGTGTGTACTGCTCAGCAGTCCGCTCCGTCCTTTATGACTGAGAGTGAGACCTGGCCATTGAGAGTGGAAGACATGAAAATCTTGGCTAGCTGTTTTTGATCATAGGTGTCTGCGTTCTATCTCCCATGTTACGTGATGGTATAATAAGGTGAGCAACATTGAGGTTAGGTGTTGGTCGAGTGCTAGGTAAAGAGGGGAAATCAACAGATGAGGTTGTGAAATTACACCGATTGAGATGTTTAGGACTTGTGTTGTGCATGCCTAGTCATCGCCTTCCTCGACGGACAATATTAGCTGACATTGGATCAGGTTGCAAAAGAGCCAGTGGCGGTCAAACGTAAACATGGCTTCACCAGTCAATGAAATCCACAACAGTTAGTTTTAGCTGGCCACGTAGGAAGCTGTAGACTTCATTGCTGGTTGAGGTCCTCGGGACGGTAAACACCAATGCCTAGAGACAATTTGTGATATGGCTCAAAGTGTTCGTTCTCAATGGCAGGCGCGGATGCATCCACTCCCTGTGACTTATAATACCCAACGAAACTATATTGTCTTTCCATATTACTATTCTTTTTTGCCTCATATCTCTATCTGCTGTCACTATTTTGCATTTCTTTTCACTTTCTTCACTTGCTTTGTGTGCTACAAGGAGGGAGTGTGGCGACTCGAACTGCTGTACATCGGTGCAAAGTTCTATGTTGAAATCAGGCACCATGTGTCAGTCTCTCGAGTAGGAAACGACAAATTAAGCGTTCGAATGTGTCATTGAGAAGATTGCGTGAAGTGAAAATGAAAGCGTGTAGGCAAATGCGGAGCTAGCTGAAAAGCATTGACAGGAAAATGAGTGAAATAAGACCGTGTTGCTGTCAACTCCTATTGTAACGGCAGGAGACAAAAGACCTGGTTAGCAATGTTTATTTGGTATCGGCATGTAGCGAAATTATGTGCACTTTATCTTCGACGCATCATTTGCACAAATCTCCCGTGTTCTGCTACTGCTTGCCTTTAATATGATGTGTCTCCCATGATTCTTCACAACGCCAGATCATTTGCTTTCTCTGACATGAAATCTGTCTCCGTGCTACTTGATGTTTTTCTGCCGATGAAAATCTCTTTATACATAATTATACTACTGATAAATCTTATCAGTATTACACGCAACACTAATAATAATCTACTTTATTCCAAAAACAGTACTACTTATAATACAGAATGGAATTCTCAGCATTTCTCACAACACCTTGCATCTGATTTACTCAAAATATAAAGAAAATTAAAACATAATTAACCAGAGGAATTTGTCCACATTTACGATATGAAGTCAAAAATGTTCGAAGCACGAATTGAAATTATTTTTTAATAATAATAATAATTTGCTTTATTCCAGAAACAGTACTAGTGGTACAGTGTGGAATTTTCAGCACATATCTACAATATTTGCATCTAATTTTACCGACATTTAAAATAAGTATTAAACAAACAAAAAAAATAAATAAATCTGAAGACACCAACAGCAAAAAAACAGGATAAACACAAAATAATTATAAATGCGAAAAAGTACCAAAGTCTACCAAAGTCTAATGCAGTGTTTGTGGTGGTAGTGTGAGTAATCTTAAATAATAAAAAATTTTTTAAGGTGGTGACTATGGCGTTCACAACCAATGATTGTCAGTTTAATATTGTCAAAAAGTATAGAAAATAAGAAAAAACAACCACAAAACTAATAATTACATGATGGTTAATGACACGATAAATTTTGTAATACTCATAGTGCTAATATAGTCGGAACCAGTGGATACACAATAGAAGGAATATAGTAAAGTACAAAAAAGGAAGCCAATGTTAATATTTCAGGTAGCTAAGTAAGTTTGAAGAAGGAGTTCACTAAAGAATACGAAATAAGAGAGAAATAAAAGAGTATGAAATTATGTTGTTAATAACAAAGCAAGTCACAGGTTTCACACTTAACATTGTCTCTGTCGCTTAGAAAATAATAATAATAACAGTGAGTTTGTTTCAAAAACAGTATTGTCGATTCAGTTTGGGAACTTTAGCATGTTATAGATTATTGAATCTGATGTTCTGTTGATATAGCAGCATGGTGAGGTGAAATACAAAATTAACAGTTATAACACAGCTTAAATGATGTTCATACTTCTGACAAAATAAACAAATAAAAACAAAACTTGGTAGGATTATAAATATAAGAAGAGCAATAACAATAAAGCTTGATGTCGTAAGGGTGGAGGAAAATGGTTTATTTAATAGTACAAGGAAGGTTAGTTAGTTACTTGATGCCTGACACTACTTTCATCACACAAAGTACGTGCCGCCAAATATGGCATAGTGGAATTTTTGTACTTAGATGTACGCGCATGAAGTCTTCTGAAAAGACTTCTTGTTTTACCTGAGCAGACACAAAGTTGGAGCTGCGGTGGATGCTCACAGTCTGACAAAATTCCTTTAGCGATTTTGTTGCATGACATCAAGTGCCTGTCATGAATGATAATGTCAACGATATGGCCCAGTGGGATACCACCACTCGCCCTACTGACAGTCTTCAGAGTTCTACGAAGTATGACATAGTCTCTTTTAAGCAATCCAGGAAAGCATAAGAGTGAACAGTAAAGAAGAATAGGTAAAATACACGAGTTGACAAACTGTAAGAAGAGGAGTGGTTGGGTTATGCCTGAGTGCCTCAACTTCTTAATGTAAAATGTCAGACGAAATATTCTTTTAGAAATCGCTAAGACATGAGAAGACCAGGATAGGTCAGAAGAGAGAATTAATCCAAGATACTTAACTTCAGACTTGGTTTCTATATCACTATCATCAATTTTGCAAGGGCCATAGGAACCAACGGCTTCATTTAACTTTCTTTCACATTGGAAACTGAAATTAACAGTCTGACATTTGGAAGGATTTAGTTTAAGGCCGTTAGACGAAGACCTTTTACTGACACCCGATAGACAGCTGTTCATCTTAGTACAGTCTAGCTAGTAGTGAACAGACATTGAAATAGTTAGGACGTCGGTATACTTAACAAAGTTCATTTCATCAGAGTGAGGCAAGTCATGAAAGAAGAACGGAAACAGAAAAGGAGAAAGGGCAGTGCCTTGAGGTACACCAGCCTCAGTAAGCAATGAAGTGGACGACTTTCCCTGACATACAGCGTACTGCTTTCTTCCTGAGAAATAAGAATGCAGTCATTCACATGTAAGCCAAGTGAACAACACAAGTAATATATACACTCAAGAGTCATATGTGCAATAGACTTGAAACTGTGACTCAGTTGGTTTAGCCTGCACTGACATCAAGGACTAGGCACATATAACATCATTCACACCTTAGCGACCAATCAAGATATCCATTACAGTCCTACTGGAGATGGGTAATGAATCACATGTCCGAATAGTTCATTGGTGGTAGCATCTGTGACTGACTGAAGCACAGGGCACGATTATCCTATACGTACGAGAATAGATGCTTGACAATAGGCCTTCCCCGGAGATTTAAAGATGGTCTCATACAGGGAGGCTGTTACTAGAGAGCTTGCGAGTTTGAGGAAGCAGATTGGGATGAATTCAAATCTCTGGAATATGTTTAAGGAGGTTATTGACAAGTGCGTCAGTGAGGCACAATGGTAGAATGCTCGCCGACCACGCTTCATTTGGTCCGAGTTTCTATCCCCGACCACAGACGCACTCCCTTACCTCGCTAACCCAGTAATAAGGCTGGTAAAGAGGGAAGGTTTGGCTGGGCATGAGGCTAGCAACCCCATCCTGTAAAAATAAACATCAGCGCTACGGAAACTTCAAGCCTCTAGCTTGAAGGCGCCCTATGTTCCACTGGGAACGTGAAGGAATAAGAAAAAAGGTTATTAACAAACATATAAGAAAACGTTACGTTGGAAAGTTGATTAATCGAAATGAACCAGGAAACTAGTATTTGTTGATTGGACACTAGTTAGTTACTAGTGTAATGTGTCTAGTCCTCTGTTTAGTGCAAACTCAATTCTATTGCAGTCAAGTTTGCAATGTGTCCACTATGCTAGGTGGCTCGGCATCACGATGTACTTTGAATTTTTGATGTTAGATGGTTGGAGGCAATCGGCAGGAAGCTTTCCCTGACCTAGGTTTCGTGGTTGTTGGCACTCACCAGTCAGGACAAGGCTTGTCTGCAACCTTGAAGGAACTCATGTCCCTCTTTCTGATATTCGAAGCTGCGTCACCCAGGGATTGCTGCAGTCAGAGACAGGAGTTCCTTCAGGGTTGAAGATAAGTCTTGCCCTGACTCGCGAGTGACAGCAAGCATGAAACCTAGGTGTGTCCAAGGCTTCCTGACGATTACTTCCAACCACCTAAAACTAGTATAAATGCCTCAACACCATGTCTTTAGCTCAAGAAAGCCAGGCAAACGTCGTATAGTATTCTACTGTTCTGCAAAGCATGGTGGTATTTCCTCGAATGATTCTTCATGTAATGGTCCACACTGCACGGTATCATTAATCAGGTTATTGTTAGGATTAAAAAAGGCTTCCAGTTGCTATCTCTGAGGTTACAGAAGGAGTGATTTTGCAAGTGAAGGTGCTTGAATGTGATAGCGACCGTCTAAGAGCCTTGTGGTTTGATGGTGATCCTCATGGTTATTTCCGAATATACGATGACATTTCGTCCATTTGGGGCCACACCTTCCCCAGTTTTACTCTTCGTTCGATTCTAAGGATCTGTTGGATGTCATCGAGTGTTGGTTCTATGTGAATGATTGCTTAGCATCATCACTGAAGACCTCTTGAAAGCTCTAAGCATCTCCTATCAGAACTCAAGCACATGCTTAGATGTTTGTGGTTCCACTGCAAACACTCAACGTTTCCCAGCATAAAAAGCCATTCATAAATGCAATGGATGGCACGAAACTGAGGAGACCATCGACAAGTTACTGGGGCGATGCAGTTTCGAATCTTAAAGGGGATATCAACTCATTCAAGACTAGAGATATGCCTGCTATTGACCAAAGGGCGTGTGTACTGCTCAAAAGTTCGCTCCGTCCTCCTTTATGGCTACGAGACATGGCCGTTGAGAGTGGAAGACACGAAAAGATTAGCTGTCCTCGATCATAGGTACCTGCGTTCTATCTCCCACGTGAAGTGGTATAGTACGCTGAGCAAACGAAAACATGGCACCAGTCAATGAAATCCACAACAGTTAGTCTAAGCCACGTAGGAAGATGTAGACTTTCTGGTTGGGGTCCTCGGGATGATGGTAAAAACCAATTAAGACTGGAGATAATTGATGATATGGCTCAAAATCCTTCTCAATGGCTAACGCAGATGCATCCACTCCTTGTGACTTATGATTTCCAATTAAACTGTTTTGTTCTTCATTATTACTATTCCTTTGTCTCACACCTCTGTTTACTGTCTCAAATATGCATTTCTCCTACTTTCTTCTCTTCCTTTGTGTGCTACATGGAGTGTGGCGACTTGAACTGCCGCACACATGTGCAAAGTTCTATGTCGAAAACCGACCGACCGACCGAGAAATACGCCTTGCCCTGACTTCGGGGTGCCAACAGTCACAAAACCTCTGGTTCAAGACCTCCTCCTCATGGCTTCCAAGTATTGTGGGTTACTAATCGACCGACTTAGGCGTTTGACTTCGAATTCTTCTTCGACCCTACAAACTACTGGATGGTGTCATCAATCCTTATATAACAAACAATTGTGTGCCTAATAGCCTGTTACATGAGAAATTTTTTCGGGACAACGTAATTTCAGCTGACTGTTCGATGACTGTGATTTGGCTTTTCTTTCCTTGAATATGACTTATCTTTTGTGTTGAATAATATATATTTGTAAAGTTATTTGCTGTACTGATGCCAGGAAGTAAATATCCAAGGTGAGCCGGACTAGTCTCTGTTCATTTCACATATATACTTTAACTCCAGAAGAGATCACGTGTTAAAGGAACTCCCATGGGATCGCCAATATCAGGTTTGATTGCAGAAGCGGTGATGCAAAGGCTCGTAAACATAATCCTACCAAAGATCAAACCCAAAATTTGGATACGTTACGTAGACGATACATTTGTAATAATCAAAAGAAACGGGTTAGATAAAACTCACAAATTAATAAACACCATCTTCAACGACATCAAATTCACAAGAGAAGAGGAATCCGAAAACAAAATCCCATTTTTGTACGTCTTAGTCAAGCGAACAACCACAGTGGAATCAGAAACTCAAGTCTGCAGAAAATCAACTCACGAACGAAATACAGCAAAACAACTGGCCACAAGTCCTTGATTTTTCACTCGTTCTGTGACCGATGTCAGTTCATGATCCAATTTGAAAGGATAAACAGCTGATTTTGGAAGGAAATATTCCTTCTCTCGACTTTTTACTTGTTTTCATTTTTTTGTAGACATCCTGGGATTATTTTAAATAATTTATAATGATTCAATCTGACTGGGCGCTCAAATTATTCCAGGAAATTCGTAACATCTACGGTCTGGAAACTTATATGCTTGTCTTTCCTTGCATATATCCCATTTTATGTGTTCCTTTACATCTCGGGTAGTAAGTAAGGGTTGACGTTTCACTCTTGAATTTTTAGCAACCGTGGAGACGTTTTCACAGGGATATGGATTGCTAACCACACGCACAAACTTCTTCCTTATTTGTCCAGGCTATTAACGCATAAGTGAAGTGAACATAGGGTATACAATCACTTAAGAAGCCTGTCGGCTAGGAATTGAACCCGGATTGTGTAATTGAGTGATTAGCAAGCATTCTACCACCAAGCCATCCAAATACATGTATCCTTACAGTAGATAAATTCTGTGGAAGAATTTTTTGTTCTTTCATCTTGATAGGCACCAAATATTCCACTTTTTAAATGTGACTACTTGTGGCTGAATAAAGTAGTATGAATTAATCATCGGAAATTACTCACAATAATTTCAATAAAGGAAGGCGAACTACATTGAGTAGGATAAAACACGACGTTGGTTCTTGTCAGCTGCGTTGAACCATAACTAGTTTAACAGATGGTGGGATTCGGATTATTTTAATCTCAGTCGTTAGATTTTCGTCACGAACCAGTGTCAGATAGAGAAAGAGAGTACGGGGCAGGCGTTTCGTCCTATTTTGGAACTTTTCAGCAGTATTCACGGCCCAGGACATTCTGTTTATAAGGCAATCTTCTTGTTTATTGATCTCCTAAGGCGGAATCCAATAACCTATGAGTTACACCTCCTGTCGATCCTGGAATTTTGCCACCAAACAAAATCATTAACGAGTTTTTGGCCTCACACCCGACCTTATGAACCCGAAGGATGCTCATCGAAGGCAGTGGTGGAGTATCGCTATATCGCGGATTGATGAAAGTTAAAATTTTAGAAGTTACTGAATTCCGACCCAAGTGGCTTTATGGTCGGCAACCTTAGTCTCGTAACCTGAATCTCCTAGGGCCGGGCCATAGTAGTTTTACGGGTGAGAATCTATGAAGAGGCCTGGACTAGGACGAGACCACTGCCTCCCTAGCAATTGCTGATTGGTGACGAAATCTTATAACTCAAAATAAAGTGGGCAATTTTGATATCAGTATACAAATATTTAAATTCTTTAGTTAATGATCATAAAGGTGAAGGATATTATGAATGTCACACGATTAAGGCAATAGACCGTTTATTGAGAAAATCAACAGATATTTGTAGATTTTTAAGTACATTATTATTCGTTATTATTAGCAAAGAAACAGCGTCTTCTGATTGGTTGTTTTCCTACTGAAGGTTAGTCTGTCATCTCTTTGTGGCCGTTTCTTAGACATTCCGTTGATATATCTGCTCATCGTATCCGTTCACGCAAATTTGTCTGTGATTGTTTGGCGAGTTCCTCAAGGTTAGGCTTTGTTCTTGTTTTTTCATATGACCAAGATTTGAGACGTAAACATTGACATGTAAATTGCTGTCTACCAATTTTGGCTAGCAGACAGGTCTCACCACAGTATAATGGAAATGAATGGATGTGGCAAGTTGATTAGTAAATGCTAACAACTGTCCTGGTCTAGGGTTTTTCAGCAGTGTTTGTGTGTGTACCTGTGACCCCATTGAGAAGCCGAACCTTGGATCTTCACTGACCATTCAGTTATCACTGGGATGAAGTCTAGTGGTTCATGAAGTCTACCGTCTTCTAATCCACCATTTATAGGGTCACCGCGGGCGAATATCGTCGGTGATTATCTGTCGTCACACAAGACTTAAACTTGTGAATGAACTGTTATCCATAGTGCATCGAGAAGAATGCTCGCCAACTATGCATGTGGTCCCGGATTGAATTTAGATGCTGTCCTATCCATGTATTATTATTATTGTTCCCTTTGGTTCCTAGTGGAACATAGGGCTTCAACTGCACGTCTCCACTTGCTTCTGTCTTCTGCTGTACTTTTCACTTGCATTCATGTTAGTCCATACTGTTTCAAATCTTCTTCACACTTGGACGTCCCACTCGCCGCTTCCCTTTCGGGTTCCACTCGAGTACTGGCCTGACGCGCGATGTCGCCCAGCGGCCTCCTCAGTGAGTGTCTAATCCATCTCCACTTTCTCCTGCATATTTGTTGGGCGATTGGTTCTTGTTTTGTTTGTTCCCATAATTTCTTGTTGGTGATTCTTTCCGACCATCTGATTTTGAGTATAGAACGAAGACAGTTATTGATAGAGGTCTGCAACAGGCTGTTGGAAATATTCTTGGTTACTCGCCAAGTTTCTGATCCGTACAGCAAAACTGACTGACTTGACGTTTGTATTGAAAATCCGAATTTTGTTGTTGATGCTGAGTGACGAGGATTTCCAGATTGGTTTCAGGTTGATGAATGTGTTTCTCGCCTTCTCGATTCTCCATTTGACATCCTCGTCCGTTCCTCCTGTAGTTGAGACGATGCTCCCTAGATAAGTGAATGAAGTAACTAACCTCTTTCAAATCCCTCCCGTTGATAGTGATTGGCGCTAGATGTTGCTGATGCTATTGTTGTTGTTGTTGGTTGGTTATTTTCATAATCTCCGTCTTGTGTATGTTCACCTGGAGTCCTGTCTTTGCTACTTCTTCGACCAGTTTGTCGGTTTTCGCCTGTAAGTCTTCGATTTTGTATGACATCAAACATAAATCATCCACGTGCGAAATCCAGGTCCTCTAGATTCTTCACGTTGGTCCAGGATATCCTTGTCTTCTCGTTTCCCATTGTCTATCCATGTATGTTTTCTGAAATTAATAATAATAATAGGCCTATTCTGAAACAGTGTTTATATAATGTACAGAATTTCCAGCGCAGTTTATTCCGCGATATTTTATCTCCTTCCAAGATCTTCAAATGAAAGATTTGATTGACACCAGATCACGTGTGACAAAGTTCTGACTCACCTGAACCGCAAATCAGCCTATTATTATGATGATATCTCTCCCTTGTCTCCTTCGAGAAATACAGGGGGACACTTGATTGAATGACAATTATAGAAAGTTTAAGAGTACATATCGGTGAACCAAGGAGACACCACTGAGGAGCGGTCATCTCATGAACTGAGATAAACTGCCATCATCCATTTAGGATAATGCTTTTTCACCTCATTTTTAGTAGAAACTTGCGAATGAGCAGGTTGTGAATGTTTTAAATACTCGCCAGAGTAAACAATGATACTTGTCAAGGAACTTAACCCTAAGTTCCTATTATTTGCGAAGACGCTCCGAATCGATAATTAATTCGACCGCTTCTTGACTTTAACTCCAAAACACCAGTACTTGTTAGGTTATATTATTTGGCAATTAAAGTCAAGATTGTTACATGTCTATAAACAAATGTTTTACAAGTAAATATAATGTACTTTTATTCGTATTCTTCGTCTTCTTCCAACTTGTACACGATTGAACCATTCGCGTCTTCAAGTTGCCCGCCAATGGCTACCAGTTCCAATAAACAAACGTTCAATGTTCGCGTCCATTGACAATACTATTAGAGGTCATATTTTACTAGATTTAAACAAACTGAATAATGGAAATTACATGCAGCATATTGATGGAGGTTGTTTTTGGTGGTCCAATTCCCAAGCAGGCCGCCCGGTTTGGGGAGAAATCCTTTGATTTAGTGAAGAAACTATTTTCAGTGACTTCGTCAACTAATTGTTCAAGATAGTAACTACACTATCATTGTGTTTCATGAATATGTACAATAATTTTTAAAAAATCTTTGTGCGTATTTACTTGTTTACCTGTTCATGAGAGGAAGCATTTTCTAAAGTTTTTCCAGCCCTCACTTCAAAAGGTCTCCTTTTTTCCCATTTCGTAGACCTCCCAGTGGAACATTGGTCCTCAAGAGTGAGTTCCATATTAGTTTGTTTATTAAATGTATCACACAGTGAAACAGTATTATTTACTGGATGAAGTTTCGAAGACAATTTATTTATTGTTCATAGTCAGACCATCAACTATAATCACACAAATTTGAAACTTGAGCTTTATATAGTTTTCCTTGTTCTCTCCTATTTGTCATCGTTGGGGTAGTAGAATTTTCCAGATTTCCGTCTGGACAGGTGTTGAATCATTCCTTTTACACGTGTTAGCAGTTGATACGATAAACTCGACCAAACAGGAGCAGAGCCGGAGAAAATCCTGTCGACGAATGCACGGAGGATCGATATGCAAGCAAGCACTGGGGCAGGACATCGTCCCAGGTATTCTCTGGTGCATTGTGCAAAAGGCTCGGAGAAGATGCTTGATGGTCCTGTTGGTAAAGAAGAACATCATCTATGAGTCATAGCAGACCCCATTTATCGCAGATGCACCGCGTAGCTGCTGGTAAGTCCCAATAGTTCTTTATACGTCGGTTTATTGTTCCCATGCTGTTGACGTAAATAAATGGGCTGTATTGCTGTGTCCGCCGCTTGCAGGGAGGCCCAGTCGGTATCAGATGCAGCACCCAGTAACACATTCATTGTGTTTTCGCAATCTGGCAGGCGAGAGAGAGAGTCGGCGTTACCATATCGTTTTCCAGGCCGATATTCACAAGTGAAATCAAACTCCTGCAAACGTTCCTGCCAGCGGGCAAGTTGGCCCTCGGCATCACGAAAATTTTGTAGCCACTGTAACGCCTAGTGGCCAGTCCGGACTCGAAATTTGCACCCCAATAAGTTGTGACGAAAGTAAGCGAGAAAGTACACGAGGGCTAACATCTCACGGCGAGTTGTAGAATACTGCGTCTCTCTTTTGTCCAGCATTCGACTAGCATATGCTATCACTCGTGTTTGTCCGTCAGAGGTTGCCTGCGAAAGGACGGCTCCTATTGCGTGCGCAATGGCGTCAGTATCCAGAATAAAGGGACCGCTGTCAGCCGATGTGTCTGGAAACGATAGAACAGGGGAGAAGTTAAACATTTTTTAAGCGTATCAAAGGCTACCTGGCACTCATTTGTCCAAACGAATTTTCGTCCTTTTTCTGTCAAGTGATGGATACGAGCTGCTATACTGGCGAAATTTTGGACGAAACGCCGGTAGTAATAGGCAAGTTCCATGAAACTTCCGTTATCAATGTCTCCCTCCATTCACTCTGCTGTTACATTAGATTTAAAAACTGTCATCTTATCCCATCATCCTATTGTATGGTTGTGTGTAATTGCATGTAGTGAGCGGTATAGCTGAACTACTCTCTAGATTTTTTATCGTATTCGGGTCAACCAATCTAGACTTTGCTAGGTCTTTATGCTGCTCCTCTAGTCTGACTGACGCCGTTCTACTAGTCTGCCCTATGCATTCGACCTGACAATCATTCCAGTAAGGTATTAGATAAACTAAACTGTTTTGTTTAATGGGCTGCATTCCACAGGAACCTTCAACCGACAAATCTTGTTTCTAATTGAGTTTGTGGGGGTTTGAATACCAGTCACTTTTATTTCTGCCTGCATTGTTAGAAATTCTCAGTAAGGTTTCCGAATTTCCTTCCTTGTATGGAATTACTACTTATGATTTAGATTCCTTATTGTTAGTGTTGTCATTGTCTTGAGCATATTTGACATGCATGTCGTCATTATTATTACTATTATTATTCTCATTATTATCACTATCACTACGATCATTATTTATTTTATTTTTACATTTCCCTACATACTTTCTGACCAATTTATCAGGGTAATTATTAAGTTTCAAAGCTTCTCTCATATGCCTAACTTCTAGTCTTAGATTTTCCTTGGTAATACTTAGTTTTTGTTCTCCGTCACTTTAACATTTCACCAATCCCATTTTTACTGACATAGGATAGGATGATCAGAAGTCCAAATATCTGTTTGAATGTGTGGGTTTCCTGTAAACACCAGTGTGTGTTTAACTTCCCATCTTCTCTCCTTTTTACGCTACAATCTAACATTGGGAGCTCCCCTTCCTGACTTTCCCATTCATCACCAGCGAATTGAATTGCCTCCACTTTTCAGTTGATATGTTCGAAAAATCTATCCATATCCTGTGTTCTAAGTACAGTGAATGTGTCATCTACATACCTCCACCATACTTTTCGGGTGGGGTTGAACGTTTCAATCACTAAGTTTTTCCACCTATGCGTGTACATATATCTGCCACAACCGGGGATATTGATGACCCTATGGAAACTCCCTCAGTTTGCTTGTATATTTTTTTTCCACTGGAATTTGAATACTGTGGAAGTCAGGCATAGCTTCACTCCTAGCATTATGTCTTCAAGTGGCACTTTTGTTCGAAGTTCAAGTTTTTGGTCAGAAATGAGTTCTTTTCTGACCGCTTCTATAACCATGTTTGTCGTTATACGTGTATATAAACTGAATGTGGTTGTTCTTGATATGATTGTGAACAGCAATAAATTGTGTTCAAAACTTTGTCATCCAGTAAATACTAATACTGTTTCACTGACTGTGTGATGTATCTAATAAACAAACTAATATGGAATTACATACTAGCACAGTGTCGAAGTTTTTAACATAAATTAACTTCAATATTGAATTAGGAAGTTTCAGTTGAGGTAGCTTACCGCTTTCCGTGCCTACCTTTTTAGCTAGTAAACTAGACGAGGCTTAGAGTGCATCATCTGGGAATAGAGCCTGTATCACCTGAGTGGTTGGTGGGCATTCTATCACTGAACTAACGACACACGACATTTTCACCTCAGAGCACATTCATATAATATAAAATCCTCTTTGAACCTTGCACCATCTCTTAACAAATCTAGTAACACAGAGTAAAGAGAACAACCATCACAGCATATGACAGGTTAGGTACTTCTCTGATTCTATGAAGTTATTACGTTGTTACGTAATAACTGTCTTCTATCTCAATGGTCATTTGGATAACCTGTTGATCTGTCCTACTGTGCAACTCCTTGTCTTTAGTTGTATCTTGATTTATAATAAATAATCTTCGCAATATGGTATGTTCGTCACTTGTTACTATACATTTTGGGTGACATATTACTGAAAAAATCCATCCACCTATGTGGAAGCAGTTATATTTAGGAGACAAAAGGAAGGGAAACATCTCCAGTTTCCCGAACATGTACCAAAAAGTCTACGTCTTGCAATAATGCCATTGTCATGCACCTCCTTGACACGTGTCATGAGGTGGAAGTCACAAAATCCTTTAAAATTATCAATAGACAAAATAGTTGGAATCTCCTCAATATTTCCTGAAGCAATTGCTACCGAACGCATGAAACTCGATTGGTGTGTTGAGAAAGAAGCAGTTATCGGTCTTCATTTGCCCTCCCGGTAACCGGATGTTTTTAATTTCTCTCTCTCTGTCTCTTCCATTTGATTACGTAATCCTCAACGCTGGAAAATTCCATTCTGTATGATTATTACTTTTAACCTCGCCTAGGGAACTAACTAGATTGCTTGTTTTCTAGCCACATTCCAGATCCCAGTAAAGAGGGAGCGTTGGGCGTCGGGCTAACAGCCTCAAACCACAAAAGCTATCAAACTGCCAGAGAAACTTTAACGCAAAAAGAAAATATAATGAAAATACAAAAAATTAAAATAACAAACTTACTCTTTGAATAAGGCATTTAGAAGACAAATTTCGCCAGATGATATCGTCATTTCATAGTTTCACTACGATAGGTTACAGGATTTCATCATGAGCTGACATTGGTTAGAGAACCATTGGAAAACCTGGGAGTACTGTACAGCTGTTTCTTCCTAGTTTGGGAAGCTTCACCAGTACGCACCCACCGGGATTCGAACCCAGGACTTTCTTTTTACTAGACGAGCTAGCTCGTAGACCATTAAGCCATTGGGACCCAATCCAATGGCCCATGAATTCTAACTTCTGCCAATTCACGATATTGCACAACCGCTAGCCAATGTCTTCGGCGAATTTTTGTCCTCACAGCCGACCTGCTGCACCCTACTGGTCACGACTTCCCACTACAACCACAGGTAACTACCTACCTGAATAGAACCAGTCGCTAATGCGGTTCACAATAATAAAATAAAATAAAACGTTTGACAATTACTCAGTTATGTAGAGCAAAAGTACGTACTCTGTTATTGACCAATCATATTTAAATAGGTCAAGTAGTCAGTTCATGGTAGGCGAAGGTTGAAGTTTATTGTTTTGACTGTAAACATAGTTTAGGATGTATGTGATTAATCCCCAAAAGTGCTTCTATCACCTTCAATAACCACCCTGGAATTAGAGTTATGTGATGAAATAATCGTGAAACAGCCAATAATATTGATTTTATTAACTGACATTAACAAGTGCTTTGCAGTGGATGATAATGATGGATAATAATAATAATAATAACTTGCTTTATTCCAAAACAGTACTTGTGATACAGAATGAATTTCTCAGCATTTCAATTCAGTATTGCATCCAGTTTGCACATTAACAATAAATAAAATTCTACACAGACTAAGGGTAATCTCAGTTAGTTTTGACAACAACATATTGGCATGTCGGTAGCAAAGCCAAAGTTGGAAAGTGTTTGAAGGTGTTAGAAAAGTAGGAGCTGTCATATTTACTGGCGTAAGCGGAAGAAAGAAACAAAGCAGCACATAACGTAAAAAGAGAGAGAGAAAAGGAAAAGAAAGATAGAAAATGGTGTACCTATAAATGATATGAGTTGGAAAGACGAGGTCCAGTTGTACTACTGACTATTTAATGAATTATAGGTGTCACGCCTAATGCTTTCTTTATCACACAGAACACGAGATAAGTAGGGTATAATTGAGCTTTTGTACTTGCTAGTGCGAGCATATAGTTTTCTATATAGGCTTCTGGTCCTGCCTGATAAGATACAAGGGGAGAGTTGTGAATGAAGAGGATGGTGTGAGTTGGATAGAATGGATTTAGCCTATTTTTCACATGAGTCCAAGTGCCTGTCGACCAGAATATTAACAAGCTGGTTAAGTGGCACGTTGCTTACCCTGATGACAACCTTTAACATCCTACATAGTAAGATTTAGTCCTTCTTCAGTATCCCGGAAAAAACTAGGGGGAACAATAGAGAATAATAGGCAGGATGCAAGAGTTAACGAATCGTAAGAGTAAGGGTTGGTTTATTTCAGAATGTCCTAACTTTTTGATGTAGAAGGTAAGATGGAATATTTTCTTAGAAAACGTCAAGATATGAGACGACCAGGAAAGATCAGCAGATAGAATGACGCCTAGGTATTTAATTTCCGACTTGGTCTCTATTTCAGTGCCATCTATGTTGCACCCTTCGTGAATGCTAACCAGTTTGTTCAAGTCATCTTTATGCCTAAAGGTGAAATTGACTGTTTAACATTTAAAGGGATTTAAGGTAATACCGTTTTCCTTGGACCACTGGCTGATTTCTGACAGAAAGCCATTAAGTTTAGAGCAGTCGCTTTGACATTTGACAGGCAAAGATACAGTCAGATCGTCAGCATATTTGACAAAATTAATGTCATTTGAAGATGGTAAGTCATGTAGAAAGAAAGAAAAGAGAAGTGGGGAGAGTACAGTATTCAGATTAATAATTGCATTAGGATTTTCTGTGTATCTTAATAACAGTTTTGGAACATGTTTTTTTCGAAGACCACACACGTCATTGGAACATTCTTTTGGTCCTACCTATATATATATATATATATGTGCCACCGCAACTGCAGGTGTATTTGTAGGTACAGTTTGAAGTAGAGTCCACAGAATTTCGTCCTTTAATCGTAGGTATTGGGATCGGAAATGTTTGGCATGTGACGGAAAGAGATGTAGTGTAGAATGTGCGCTTGATAGCTGACCGAAGTCTTTGAGTAAGCTGTCAACTGAATAATTTGGTCACCCTTGAATGGTAGGTTAATAAAGATAGCTTTGTTTGGTACAGAAGCTGTCTTTTCTAGATGTGGTCTATCCTTTCTGTGACAATTGATAAAGTAAGTTTTCTGGATAACCATTAGCTAATAAAACTGAATGTACATATCGAAGCTCATCCATCAATTTGTCACTCGTGCATATTTTTCGGGCCCTTATTTTATTATTGTTAACCATGTTATTTGTGAAGCGGTTGTAGCGAAACTACGAAATGACGATATCATCTGGCGAAATTTATCTTCTAAATGCCTAATTCAAATTTATCAAACGGGGACTAATTGTTTTAATTTTCTCAAACTTACTCTTCGTTGGAATCTGAGAGGCACTCAACATAAACAACGAAATCCGGATTTTCAACATAAATATGAAGCCAGTCAGTCAGTTCTTCTATACGAGTCAGAAACTTGCACAATGCGTGAGTCACGAAAAGGATTTCCAACAGCCAGTTACACACTTTTATCAACAGCTGCCGACTTCTCTGGCTGGCGCCATAATGAAGACCAAATAGCCGGCCGGCTGGCCAGAAAAAATTAGCAACAAGAAACCCTGGTTGGGGAACAAACCAACCAAGAACCGAGAATGGAGATGGATTGATCAGGCATGCGTTGAGGAGGCCATCGAATGATATTGCACGCAATGCAGGCCATCTTACGAGTGAAATTCCAATGGTAAGCAACGAATATGGCATAAGTCGGAGGATAACATTGAGGAAATGAAAGATCATCGGCAGTCGTGGATCCAGCTGAAGAGGACGACCCTATGTTCCACTCGGAACCCAAAGGAATAATAAATAATATGTCTTTATAAGAGATTTCCAATCTCCCCACGAAGTAATTTGGAAACGACTCGAATACAACAGCGTAACCCAGATATTCATCAACCTTATTCAACAGCTGTACGACAACGGTACATGTCAAGTGATCCACAACGGAAAATTCAGTAAGGCGCTTGGAGTAAACACAGGAGTCAGACAAGGGTGTTTATTATCACCAATGATATTCCTTATTGTGGTGGACTGGATTATGCGTCAGACAGTGGGAAACGAGAATACAGGAATATCCTGGACCTACGTGAAGAACCCAGAAGACCTGGATTTCGCGCGTGGATGATTTATGTTTGATGTCACAGAAAATCGAAGACTTACAAGCGAAAACCGAGAAACTGGTCGAAGAAGCAGCAAAGACAGGACTCCAGGTGAACATAGACAAGACGGAGGTTATGAAAATAACCAACCAACAACAACAACAACAGCAGCAACATCCAGCGCCAATCACCATCAACGGGAGGGATTTGAAAGAGGTTAATTCTTTCACTTATCTAGTGAGCATTGTGTCAACTACAGGAGAAACCGACGAGGATGTCAAATCGAGACGAGAATCGGGAAGGCGAGAAACACATTCATCAACCTGAAACCAATCTGGAAATCTTCGTCACTCAGCCTGCAGCAACAACAAAATTTGGATTTTCAATACAAACGTCAAGTCAGTCAGTTCTTCTATACGGATCATAAACTTGGCCAGTGTGTCACAAAGAATATCTCCAACAGGTTGCAAACCTTTATCAACAACTGTCTTCATTCTATACTGAAGATCAGATGACCAGAAAGAATCGCCAACAAGAAAATATGAGAACGAACAAAACAAGAACCAATCGCCCAGCAAATACGCAGGAGAAAGTGGAGATGGATTGGACACTCGCTGAGGAGGCCGCTTGGTGACATCGCGCGTCAGGCCAGTTCAGGAGTGGAACCCGAAAGGGAGGCGGCGAGTGGGACGTCCAAGTGTGGCATGGAGGAGATCGTGTGAAGAGGAGTTGAATCAGTATGGACTAACATGGATGCAGGTGAAAAGTACAGCAGAAGACAGAAGCAGCAAGT
The DNA here is from genome assembly GCA_944472155.2 of Trichobilharzia szidati. Taxonomy (NCBI): domain Eukaryota; kingdom Metazoa; phylum Platyhelminthes; class Trematoda; order Strigeidida; family Schistosomatidae; genus Trichobilharzia; species Trichobilharzia szidati. Next base: position 151,338,499 of record OX235273.1, read on the forward strand.
GGAGACGTGCAGGTGAAGCCCTATGTTCCACTAGGAACCCAAGGGAACAATAATAGAATATTAATCTCCGCATTCAGTTTTACATTTTCATTTTTGACAGGTAACATGTTTAGATCCCGATTCGGTGAAAACCAAACCCACACACATACATGCGCACACGAAGAGGCATGAACATTCAATAGGTAAACTTTTTTCAACGATAATAAATAAATATAAAATAGAGATAATTCAGACAGTGATTTATAACTTTCCTTCAATTTTTTCTCTTTTCTGAAAATGTCACAATTGTCTATTATAACTTGACTAGTTCATGGACGCCATTCAAACAAGCAAACATATATATACATATATATATGTGTATGTCTATCGGTTGAAGTATCCATTAATTAAAATTTCAAATTCGGCGCTCAATTTTTTGTAACAATTTAAACACTCATTTACGCGCGAAAATGAATTCATATACATAAATGGAGAGATACTGAAAATATCTGACTGTATAGAAAAACATACAGCTGACATCAACATGCTGTGAAAAATGGCATGACTAGATACATAATGTATCCTGGTTTCTATTTTTTCTATTTTTCCTTAACATTTGATCGAATTAACGGAATTCACCCTGACTTACTTACTTACTGACCTACTTACTGTACATCTGTCCAACTCTATTGCTTGCCGTCTTCATTTCGACGACATGAACACAGTAAGTTAGTTGTAGACTTGACAACTTCACTTTACACGTTAAACTTTATGTTAATAGTAATACCTACGTTTATAATAATAATAGGAAATTTATCTCCACTCGCTTTTCAGTTGAAAAATATTTTAAAAAAAACACAAAGTAAGATGTGTATGTAATCTGTCATTTGTGTTGAGACAAGTTTTGGTGATTTCTTTCTAAACTCCCTTTTTCTCCCCTCACCCGCCCAACTTCTCTTACTATCTTCGCTACAGTGACTTATATCTCTCGTCAGCCGGTCTTCTGTCTCTGCGTCTCTTTCCACTTACTTAACTAGTCGCTTTAACTGACTTACCAAACTCGTATTTGTTCAATGTTGGGATTTCTATTTTGAAATTCTTCTACATTTTTTGTGTGTGCTGACATGTAAAACTAAAAAAATAACTTATTGTATTTGATTACTTGGTTAGTTACTTAGTTAACTAACTAACTAACTAACTGACATGATGGGAAGACAAGAAATTTTGAAGAAATACTCTTTCCCTTTATTTTCAATAGTTAAATGGATACTATTTTTAAAAATATTCTCTCTTTTGTCAATTTGCTTTTGTGTTTAATATCACCTTTAGTTTATTGATCAGTTAATTAATGGATGGTGACTAGCAGTGGGATCGACGAGAATGAGCATTTCGTCCTATTTGGGATTCGTCTGCCAGCTGGATGTACCTGCATTCCCCACCCACGAAGCTCGAACCCAGTGCCCACAGTTTCAAACGCCAAAGCGTCGTTATCCACTAGACCACTTGGGCCACGAGAGCCGCCTCTTTCTTGTGCAATGGGTCATATTAACTACTTAATTGAATTTTAAATTTTCCCGTCGATTGATTGGACTGAAGCGCTCGGTACATCCAGATGACGAGTCCCTAGTAGGAAGAAATGCGCGTTGTCCTGGGTTCCACTGCTAGTCACCATCCACCAATTAAATGGCTGGCTGGCTGGATTCAACATAGAACTTGGCACCGAAATGCAGCAGTTCGAGTTGTCACCTTCCAAATAGCACACAAAGGTAGACAAGAAAATGAGTGAAGAGAATCAATAGAGTTTTGACAAGTATAAGAGTGAAACAGAATGAGTAATGATGGAAAGGAATATGAAAGGTTACGGAGACTGAATACATCTGCGTAAGCCATTGACAACGATTTTGAGCCATGTCACCTATTGTCTCCAGCCTTCATTGATTCTTAGAGTCCCGAGGGCGGGCCCCAACCCGGAAGTCTGCATCTCCCTACCTACCTGACTCAGTTTAACTGTCAAGGATTTCATGGATTGATGAGGCCATGTTTTTGTTTGGCCACCACTTACTCTTTTCCAACCTGCACCTATATCAGCTAGTAATGCCCGTCGGGGGAGGCGATGGCTGATTACATGTCCAGATATCCTCGAAGCATTTTCACGAGAAGCCGACAGACATGTCAACCTGAGACCAAGAAGCACTTCGGTCCAATCAATCAATAGACGGGAAAATCTAAAATTTAATTAAATTATTGATTAGTTAGTTCATTGATTTGATAACATTGAATAAATATCAAGAATTTGATAACTAGGTGGTCATTGTTGTCGTGGTTATCCCTTAACCTTGAGGTCGAGGAAACCTCAGAACATTATATTAGATAACTAGGTCTCTATCCGGGAAGAGATCAACTCAGGTCAAGGGAGTGAAGTGATAGAACATGTTGAGCACTTCACCTATTTGGGAAGTTGTATCAGCACCAACGGATTGATTGATTGGTGACGAAATCTCAGCACGGATCCAAAAAGCTCGAGCTGCTTTCACTAACTTACACCGTCTCTGGCGTAGGTGTGACATCCGACTATCAATCAAGGGACGTGTGCACTGCTCAGCAGTTCGCTGCGTCCTTCTCTATGGCCCTGAAACAGAGCCAATACGAGTTGAAGACATGAAAAGGTTGACTGCTTTTGACCACAGATGTCTACGATCTCTTCCTCACGTTAGGTGGCATAATAAGGTAAGTAATGTTGACGTTAGGCGTAGAGTGTTGGGCAAGGAGTGAAAATCAATCGACCAGGCTATAAAGTTACATAGATTGAGATGGCTAGGTCACGTGCTGCGCATGCCTAACCATAGCCTCCCCCGATGGACGGGCATTACTAGCTGATATAGGTGCAGGTTGGAAAAGAGTGAGTGGTGACATGCCAAACAAAAACATGGCCTCATCAATTCATGAAATCCCTGACCGTTGAACTGAGTCAGGTAGGGAGATGCAGACTTCCTGGTTGGGGCCCGCCCTCGGGACTCTAAGAATCAATGGCTGGAGACACCAGGTGACATGGCTCAAAATCGTTGTCAATGGCTTACGCAGATCTATTCAGTCTCTGTAATCTTTCAAATTCCTTTCTACCATTACTCATTCTGTTTCACTCTTATACTTGTCAAAACTCTATTGATTCTCTTCACTCATCTTGTCTTGTCTACCTTTGTGTGGTATTTGGAACGTGGCAACTCGAACTGCTGCACTTCGGTGGCAAGTTTTATGTTGAATCCAGACAGACAGACAGACAGACAGGTCAAGAGAACCTAGTAACCAATGTGGAGGAGGGGGATGAGAAACAAATGGAACAATGGGCTAACCAATTTAAAGGACTCTTGAATCGACCATCACCTGAAAATTGTCCAGAAATACCACCAACAACAACAGCACTCACAGAACTACCTGCCAGTGGACACCTAGCCTCCAACGAAAGCAGAAATCTTAAATGCAATCAAGCTACTGAAGGCCAGTCGGGAAGGCAGTGGAGCCAGACGGGATTCCTCCCCCTCCCTCCCGAGGCACTGAAAACAGAACCAGATACTGAGGCAGACGTTCTCACGCCATTATTGCAAAGGGTTTGGAAAGAAGGAAAGGTGCCTAGCGATTGGAAGAAAGGCTGGCTGTCTTATCAAGCTGTCAAAGAAGGGCGACTTAGGCCTGCCTCTGCAAGAAATGGTGTCTTGTCCACACCAAGTAAAATACTGAGTCGTGTCACCCTGGAGAGAAAAAATGATGGACTGGGTACAGAACTCCTCCAGCCCATAACAAGCTGGATTCAAGAAAGGCAGATCATATGCTTGTCAAATTGCAATTCTACGCACCGTCACCACAGAACAAAGCACAGAAGGGCAGTCAAATATCACTCTACCTCAACTTCCTTCATCGAATTCGAAAAGGCTTACGACGGATAGCGTCGACCCAGAAGTAATTTGGAAACTACTCCAACACTACGGCGTGCAGTTCCTCAAAGCTTCATCAAACTCATGCAGCCACAGCTGCCTATATGACAATGATTTGTGTCACGTGATCCACAACGGACAACTCAGCCAGGCGTTCGAAGTGAATACAGGAGTAAGACAAGCTGGCTGCCTGCCTATTATCACCGATGATATTACTAATTGTGATGGAATGGATTAAGCGGAACACCCCTGGCAGAGGGAGCGAGTTGTACCGCTAAGAAGACTCTAGAAAATCGGAATTTCGCTTGTGGATGATTTATGTTGAATGTCACACAAACTCGAAGACTCACAGGCGAAAATCAACAAACTCGCTGAAGAGATAGGCAGGGAATATAGGACTGCAGGTGAAAATGGAGAAGACGGGGGTGATGAAGATACGCGGCGACTAAAAATAACAACACGAACCAGTCACTTGTCCAGGCAGTATCTTTTTAACTACAGGCAGATGGTACATGGATGAGGTTGTCGAAGGCGGGATCGGAAAGTCAAGACAGACCTCATCAATCTGAAATCAGTTTGTTAATCTGTACTCTGCAGGATAAGGAGCAAAATTCTGAATTTCAGCACCAACTTTAAATCGATTCTTCCCCAAAATTAAAAAAATTGACACACGTGTCACCAGGATCATTTCCAACATTATTATTGTTATTTCCTTTAATTCCTAGAGGAACATAGGGCTTCAGCCCCAACGTCTCCATTGCGTTCGGTTCTCTGCTAGAGTCTTCACCTTTCTCCAAGTCTGCCCACACGTTTTCATCTCCTCTTCACATGACCTCCTCCATGTCACCCTTGCACTGAAGACCAACTCGCCGCCTCCCTTTCGGGTTCCACTCGAGCGATGGCTTGTCTAGTGATGTCACTCACTTGATGGCTTCCTCAGAGTATGGCCAATCCATCTCCATTTCTTCCTGCATATTTGTTGCACAATCGGTTCCTGCTAGGTTGGTTCGCTCCCAGAGATCTCTGTTGCTTATCTTTTCTAGCCGGCCATGTGATCTTGAGTATTGAGCGAAAACAGCTGTTGGTGAAGGTCTGTAGTTTGTTTGAGATGCTTTTTATGACGCGCAGTGCAAGTCTCTGATCCGTATAGTAGCACTGACTCCACATTGGAGTTGAAAATCCTGATCTTATTTTTGATGCTGAGTGCTGTTGACTTCCACACAGACTTGAGAGTAGTGAAAGCTTGTCTTGCTTTTCCGATTCTTGCTTCGATATCCTCGTCAGTCCCGTCGGCCTGTAGTTGAAACGATGCTTCCCAGGTAGGTAAAAGATGTTGTTTCTTTCAGGTTCCTCCCATTTACGCTGATTGTTGTCTGTTGTCTGTTGTTATTGCTATTGACCAACGCACAATCTTGGTAAATATACTTAACTTTATTTAACTGTTAGTTTTGTTATTTTAATTATATTTTATTTTGACAATGTAACTGCCTACCGTTAATTTGTCTTTATCTTTGTCTTTATTCTTGACCAAAACTATTTTGCTTTTGACCTCTGTTCCATTAAACTACTTGACCCTTACATAAGTGTATTATTATTGATTTAACGCCTCTTTTCAGTTTTTACTATTTATTTGTAATTCTAGAATATTCTCGCAATTATTTCTGTAGGCTTACTAACAAGCTTAACAATGACATTTACTTCTTTCCATTATACTACTTAATAGGTGATATTAAGTATTATTACTATTATTGTTCCCTTGGATTCCCAGTAGAACATAAGGTTGCCGATAATCCTTCATCGCCTCCCCCAACGCCCAGGTGGTCATTTCCACTTTCGGCTTCCATTCGAGTGATGACCTGTATTGTGCTCGATGTTATTCAGAAGTTTCCTCAGCGTGTGCCCAATCCATCTCCACTTTCTTCTACATAATTGTTGAACGGTTGGCTCTTGGTTGGTTTATTCCACTGGAGAGTTTCTTGTTGCAGATTCTTTCTGACCAGCCAGCTGGCCATTTGATCTTCAATAGTGAGCCAGCGAAGGCAGCTAGCTGCTGATAACAATCCACCGTAGCATGTTGGAAATGACAGCAACAACAACAGGAAACAATCAGCATAAATGGGAGGAACCTGAAAGAAACAACATCTTTTACCTACCTGGGAAGCATCGTTTCAACTACAGGCCGACGGGACTGACGAGGATATCGAAGCAAGAATCGGAAAAGCAAGACAAGCTTTCACTACTCTCAAGTCTGTGTGGAAGTCAACAGCACTCAGCATCAAAAATAAGATCAGGATTTTCAACTCCAATGTGGAGTCAGTGCTACTATACGGATCAGAGACTTGCACTGCGCGTCATAAAAAGCATCTCAAACAAACTACAGACCTTCACCAACAGCTGTTTTCGCTCAATACTCAAGATCACATGGCCGGCTAGAAAAGATAAGCAACAGAGATCTCTGGGAGCGAACCAACCTAGCAGGAACCGATTGTGCAACAAATATGCAGGAAGAAATGGAGATGGATTGGCCATACTCTGAGGAAGCCATCAAGTGAGTGACATCACTAGACAAGCCATCGCTCGAGTGGAACCCGAAAGGGAAGCGGCGAGTTGGTCGTCAGTGCAAGGGTGACTTGGAGGAGGTCATGTGAACAGGAGATAAAAACCTGTAGGCAGACTTGGAGCCAGGTGAAGACTCTAGCAGAGAAGCGAACGCAATGGAGACGTTGGGGCTGAAGTCCTATGTTCCTCTAGGAATTAAAGGAAACAATAATAATAATTATAATGATAATAGTAATAACACTAAATATGATCATCAAAGAGTCAATAAAAGAAATTCAGTGAATTTAAATATATGTAGTAATCAATATCACGTGCGTCCATCGATTCATCTGATCACTCACGCATCTTTATACTACTGAGTGTATTATATCAAAATCAGTTGAATTCCACTCTGTAGTCGTTCGTATACTACTACTACTACTTCTTACGCATTAGTAGTAGTAGTAGTATATATACATTCATTTTCTAATTATGCCAAATAATTGTCCATTTCCAGTTTATTTTCGTGATCGATATCCTGCCGATCTATTCCGTGTCCATCAGCGTTTAACGCGGCCTAATTGTTCACAGCATGTCTTTACCGATTATTATTATATCATTATTAATTGTATAATCCCGTATACATCGATACTCAGCTTTCTCACTGGTATCCCACTGATTGTTCTGCTCAAATTGAAAGTGAAAGCAACAAATTATTATCTGCACTATTGGGGTATATTCATCCTATTGAGTCATATCACCTATTTCATTATTACAGCATGTCAATGGTTATATTACCTGATCAATTCGAAATCACTGACCATTTCATCTGATTGGATGTGTAAGCTGATGAGTTCCGCGTTCCGTTTCATCACCTACATACAATTTAATTCGACAATCTTAATTATTAGTCGTGAACTCCTCGTGTATAATCGAAGACTACGTCGATGGAGTCGTGAATTCATTCTGATGTATAGTACACCGTCGAGATCGATATTTTGGTTGATGCTTAGTCTAAGCATTCTCCTATCGATTCTCCAGACATTACCAACTTATTTTATTAGTCATTTGGAGTGTGACAATCAAAAGGATACTAATAATAGTAATAATTGGACAGCGACAACGGGGAGTGATGTCGTTCTCCACTGTCAGTGTATCATTCAACCGATATGGTCGAGTATCTCCGATGACTACCGCTTTTGGTATAAACTGCATCGAATTGTGTTTTGTGAAGGTGTACTGCCTATTGTCTGCTTGATATTTCTCTCTCAGAAATTACTGCTGAAACTGAAAATCCATTGTCTTATTGTCCAAGCTATGCGACATGATGTTTCTTCAGGTCAAGGATTGCATAACACCCTCCAAGAGGTATTCAACAATACACTAGGCGACAGTAATAATAACCTGAAGATTCTCTACATTTATACATTGGCGTTAATTATCTCTTCAACGGTGTATTGTGTCTATTACACGCTAATCTATTACGTGTATTCAATGAATATTGAATATAATATATTACGTTATTACCTGGATAATATCCCGACAGGATTACTATTCATCGATGGATTAGCTCTAGTCATACGGACTATATCGTATAACATTTTTCTAATTCTCTGGTACACGTATATCCCGGAGATCAATATGCTTGGACGCCATCTCTGGTGTAAACTGGTGATAGAGATCTATGCAACGTGTAGGCTTATCTTTCGACGATCCTCGGATGCCTATTCTCTACAGTATGCGTCGAAATCACATCCTCATCAACAGCAGCATCAGCAACTGCATGCTCATAGCCGTCACCATAGTCATCGTCATCGGCATCTTCGTCGGCGTCAGAGTCGTGGCGGCAGTCGTCCATTTCCATATCTATTATCTTCAGTCAATCAGACATCTTTTCTATCGTATCAATCGGATTACTCACCGCCAGGTGAGCGTAATCTGCCCAAAAAGATGGAATATTATTATGCTAAGCTGATGAATCGATCAAGGGAAGGCTTCGAGTCGCTGAAATCTCGGTCAAAATTGGCTGGACTACTGAGGCGGAAATCATCAAAACAGTTGGAGTGAATGGACTGCTCAAAATTCTTGAATTTCAGTAATATAATAAATAAATAAAGTGTGAAATAAAATACTAAGGGAATATTAATATATGTGGGTAAAAACTTGGACACTGTGGTGGTAGTAAGTAATTCTATATTAGTTTGTTTATTAGATGTATCACACAGTCAGTGAAACAGCAGTATTATTTACTCGATATTGACGTTTCGAACAAAATTTATTTATTGTTCATAATCATTCCATCAATTATAATCACACGATTTCGAAACTTGAGTCTTATAGTTTTCTTTGTTTTCTCCTATTTCTCGTAGGAGTAGTAGGGTTTTCCAGATATCTGGGTGGACAGGTGTTGAATCACTCCTATTGCACGTATCCCCTTTAAGATGATTCGATAAACAAAGCTTCTGTTATCAGTCTCTCCCTGCCACCATCCTGTTATATTAGATTTTAAAACTGTCATCTTATCCCATCCATCCTATTGTATGGTTGTATGTAATTGCATGTAGTGCTATAGTTGAACTATTCTCTAGATTTCTTATCTTATCAACAGGCTACCCAAAAAGACTCTTCTCATATATCAAGAGAAGAACACGTGAGAGTGATGCTATCCCACTGTGGTGAGTGCTACTTATAATCCGATATAAGTAGTATATCAGGAACGAAGTAACAACATGTTTGGCACACTGAAAAGAGCAATCAAAGAAGAGAACCATGAGAAGAATGTTGCCATATGATGCAGAATCCAAGAAGCTATCGAATGAGACGATATTCGACCAATTCGTCAAGGATGTGGTGAAGATGTGCAAATGGCCGGTTTAGAATATGGTATTCCAAATTTAGCTATGTACCATACGTTTCACCGTATAAACAATGCTTTCAGTCTCCTCAGTCTTGTCTTCTTCACATTTGGTGTCGCTGCCTCTGTCGGAGATGAAGGTGCCGTGGCCGCAGGTGTTCGAGGATGGAGATGTGCGGACGTTCCTCAGGGACTTCGAAGCTGTCACGGAGCTGGTTGGAGTGCAGGAGCAGAAGGCGAAGCTGGTGGTCTTGGGAACGCTGCTGAGGGGCCGCGCGAAGGCTGCGTACGACAACGCTCGGGAGCTGGAAGGTGAGGCGGCGTGGGACAAGGTCGTCGAGAGGCTCATGTGCGAGTTCGACAGCCCTGCGGACAGACAAGAGGCGCTGCAGAAGTTCCGGACGCTGAGACTTGGCCAGGATGGGGATCCGTTGGTTCTCGCAGTAACGCTGACGAATCACCTGCGACGCGCGTTGCCCACCCTAGACGAAGATTCACGGGAGCAGTTGCTGGCATCTCAGTTCCTCGAATGCGTCCCGACAGGTATCGCTCATCAGTTGCAGCTAGTTAACGCAGCTCAGCCAATGGATGTCTATGAAATGGCCAAGGTGACAAGGCAGATAATGACCTCGCATGTTGCTCCAGTGATGTCGGAGGGCCAAGATCCCAAGAAGATTGAAGAGTTGAAACAACAGGTGGCAGCTATGCAGAAAAAAACAAACAACAGGTGCTTTGCTTGCGGAGGAACCGGTCACTGGCAGAGAAACTGCCCGAAAAGAAGGCAGAAAAACCTTAAACGATACAGTCTTCCTTCTTTTTCTCGCTCGCGTTTAGAGGTGGTCGGGTTAGTCGAAAGAGGTTCAGTGTACGGGAGATTACGAGTGAACGAAAAAGAAATAGTTTGTTTGATCGACACAGGGGCGGCAGTTTCGTTGATAGGTAGAGAACAGTGTAAGGAAATAAGGCCGTGCACATTAGCAGTTCAGACGGTAGGAGGACATCCGTTGCACATGCTTGGCGTTTCAGACTGCGTTGTAGAGATTGGAGCAGGAAAAATACGATATCCGTTTATTGTAACTTCTGATATAAGACGAACGATTTTGGGAGCAGACTTTCTCAGAGAAGTAGGAGCTGTAATCGATATGAAGAATAGAAAAGTAGTCACAAAACACGGGCAATTCGCGATACATGAGAATAGTGAAGTCGCTGAGGTGGAAACCACAACCATTGTTCAGCAAGAAGCACCACGTCTAACCACGTTGATGAGTAAATATGCCGGTTTATTCACTAGTGATGGAGACCCATACGGTTATTGTGATAAGGTAAAGCATAACATCCCACTGAAGGATACGGGGAAGACAGTCTTTTCATCGCGACGAGTTCCCGTTCACCTTGAAGAAGAAGTTAACCGACAAGTCAGAGAAATGTTAAACGACGGAATAATCGAAGAAGCCGACAGTCCGTACAGTTCGCCAATCCTTTTGGTGAAGAAAGCTAACGGGAAATATAGATTTTGTGTCGACTTCAGACAGCTGAATAGCCTCACCGAAGTAAAACAGTGTGTAATGCCTACCGTAACAGAAACTCTTGATCGCCTTCATAAAGCCAAGTTATTCACCGTGTTCGACCTACGATCGGGTTACTGGCAAATCCCAATAGCAGAAATTGATCGAAGTAAGACAGCTTTCACAGTCGGGCAGAAACAATACCAGTTTAAACGAATGCCATTTGGATTGGTAGGTGCCCCATTTACATTCAGAAGATTAATGACCTTATTACTGAAGGGTCTGAAGAACGTAGAAGTATATGGAGATGACTTGGTGGTGTATAGTGAGACAGAAAGCGACCATATAGACCACATCGAAGCTATCTTAAAGAGAATTGATGACTTTGGACTGCGTATTAATAAGCACAAGTCCCAAATAGCTAAAAACACGGTTGTCCTCCTGGGTTACAAAGTGGGAAATGGTGAAATACGGCCATTGCCGGAGAAAATCCTGACGGTCAAAACCAGCGAAGTGCCAAATTCAAAGCGAAAGCTGAGACAGTTTTTGGGAAGAGCGGCATTCTACAGCCGATTTGTCAAAAATTTCAATGAGATAGCTAAACCGCTATATATGTTGCTGAGTGATGCGAAATTCATGTGGACGGAAGAGGCACAGCAAACGTTTGAGCGAATTAAAGAGCTGTTAGATGGTCAACAGATGACGTTGAAACTGCCAGCGCCGGGGAAGCAGTTCACAGTTTCGACAGACGCCAGTGATTATGGTATAGGTGCTGTTTTAAGACAAACAGATGGGGTTGTTGAATACGCTAGCCGTGTGTTGACACTTGCAGAACAGAAGTATTCTACGGTGGAAAAGGAGTGTTTAGCTATCGTATGGGCACTAGAAAAATGGAGACCATATCTGATCGGCCGCCGATTCCACATTGAGACCGACCACAAACCTCTTCAGTGGTTGAAAACAGCACGGGATCCACGAGGGAAGTTATCACGATGGATGTTACGCCTACAAGAGTATGACTTCACGATTGGACATATTCCAGGAAAAGAAAATGTAATAGCTGACTATTTGTCGAGATCAGATAATGAGACTGAACTACCAGAAGTAGCGTATCCAGTAAACGCTTTGGAGCAAGTTCCCTTACAACTTGTTCGCCACCAGAAGTCGGATCCTACTCTTAAGACAGTCATGCAGATGATACGTGAAGGGAAAGAAATTGAAATGGCAGCAGAGAATAAAGAGTTAAAGATGCTACTGCAGCAAAAACATAGACTCAAACTAAACGCTGCCGGCGTCCTAACTTGGAAAGACAGTGATGGTAGCTGGGTTACAGTGATACCAAAGAGCCTTCGTCGTGGGGTGATTCAAGAATGCCACCAACTAGCCCATACAGGAGTTACACGAACATACGACCTAGTGAGCCAAAGTGCATACTGGCCAAACATGAGAGGCGATATTGCAAACTACGTACTCGCTTGCCCACAGTGTCAATTGATGAAGGGTGATCGGTGCATTCGACCGCAGCTACAAACGATACCCGTAACGGCGGTTGGTGACTTATGGTCCGTGGACATAATGGGTCCTTTCCCTCAAACAGCAAGTGGAAATCAATACATTTTAATGATGACGGAACACGCCACGCGGTGGGTAAATGCTGTAGCGATTCCAGATCAGCGCGCCAAGACCGTAACCGAGGCGGTCATTCGACATATTGTGGCGGATCATGGTGTACCGAAAATGATATTGACAGATCAAGGCCCCTGTTTTGAAAGTGAGGAGTTCAAGACTCGTCTGGAGGCACTGGGTATTAAGAGGATTAGAGCGACTCCGTATCATCCGCAGACAAACGGCTTAACCGAAAGGAACAATCGTACACTCAAGGAATGGTTAGCTGCGAAAAGAGGCAACTGGGAAACTGACTTACCGTTGGTATTACTAGCACATCGTGCCACAGTACAAGGGACAACAAAAAAGTCGCCTTTCCAGATGATGTATGGGAGGAAACCACGCTTACCGGTGCACCATAAGACTTGGCCAACACAACAAAAATGGAACAGTAAGAGATGGACAAATGAGCGGAAACAAGCTATTCAGAATATACAAGAGAAGCGCAAGAAAGACATCGAAAATTATGGCAAGAAACAAATCAAAACTTGGAAGCTGTTTGAAGTAGGTGACCAGGTGAAATGTAGAGAACGAAAGTATACTACCGGAAGTGGACCAGGATCAGGAAAGCTTCTGCCGAAGTGGGAGGGACCATATGTGGTCACATCGAGACGCGGTCCAGTGTACACAATAAAGAGAGGAGATAAAGAGAAAAGAGTAAACGCCAGTCTGCTACAAAGATGGAGAGAAGAATGTCAAGATGAGGTACCAGAAGAGCAGCAGGAAGAAACGTCTGTGCGGCGATCAAGGCGGTTACAGGAGAGACTTTATAATGAGGGGGCGAGTGTGGTGAGTGCTACTTATAATCCGATATAAGTAGTATATCAGGAACGAAGTAACAACATGTTTGGCACACTGAAAAGAGCAATCAAAGAAGAGAACCATGAGAAGAATGTTGCCATATGATGCAGAATCCAAGAAGCTATCGAATGAGACGATATTCGACCAATTCGTCAAGGATGTGGTGAAGATGTGCAAATGGCCGGTTTAGAATATGGTATTCCAAATTTAGCTATGTACCATACGTTTCACCGTATAAACAATGCTTTCAGTCTCCTCAGTCTTGTCGTCTTCACACCACCTCTTATGCTTGAAGATGACCAGACAAACATGCCTGAGGGTTACTTGACTAAGGCTGCGGCTTTGTCCAAGCACTTTAGTCAAGTATTCTCTGATAATATTGATACCAGCTTTGTAACTTTTCCAGAAGGCAACTTGAAAATGGCACCCTCATACATTGGAAAGGATACTGTCCTAAAGTGGCATCTAAGTCTCAATCCTGGTAAATCCAGTTGTCCTGATGAACTCCACCCACGTATATTAACAGCATTGGCTGAAAACATGGCCGAGCCATTGTCAGTAATCTTCAATATGTCTCTGGATCAGTCTAAACGTCCAAGAGACTGGAAAGATGCCATCATTAGTCCGGTCTTCAAAACCGGATCTAGAAACTTAGGTTCATAACTATCGTCCTGTTAGTTTGACCAGTATTGTTGTTAAACTACTAGAAAGAATAATTCGTGATGCTATCATTCAGTTCATTGAAGGGAACAAACTTTTCGCTGTGGAACAGCATGGTTTTAGAGCAGGTCATTCTTGCTTGACCAACCTTCTTTTGGCCAGAGAAAGTTGGGCAAGCTCAGCTGATGCTAATATACCGGTGGATGCCATATTCATCGACCTTAGCAAGGCGTTTGACAGGGTTTCTCATTCAGGTCTTCTAGTAAAGTTAGGTAGTATGGGAATCAGTAAAGTGGTTGCCGACTGGATTCAAGACTTTCTAAAGGATAGAAGACAAAGAGTACGAGTTAACGGGGTTTTATCAACATGGGAATCGGTTAAGAGTGGCGTTCCTCAGGGTACAATTCTAGGCCCACTTCTTTTCCTGATTTATGTTAATGAGATTCCACCGGTAGTTAAGTCATCCTGCTTACTGTTCGCTGATGACATCAAGATATGGAGGGCTTTACACGATGACAGTGATCAACTTGCTTTGCAGGGAGATTTAAACTTGTTAAGTGATTGGTGTAAGCACTGGGCCTTGGAGATTAACTTAAGCAAGAGTGTCGTTATGCATGTATCTCATAGTCACGTGTACAATTACTCAATGAATGGCATTACTCTCCCAGTGGTCACTGAGTACAAGGACTTGGGAGTGGTTGTGCAGCATGACTTGAAAACAGCAACAAACTGTAGAGCTGCAGCCACTAAGGGTTTTCGAATATTATGGGCCATACGCAAGGCTTTTGCGAACTTAGACGCTGAAATATTTCGTATATTATATCCGACTTATATCAGACCTCATTTGGAATATGGGATCCAGGCAGCGAGCCCGTGTTTCAAATACGAAATAGACTTACTAGAAAGGGTGCAAAAAGTAGGAACTAAGCTAATAAAGGGTTTCTCAACCCTCTCATATGAAGAGAGGTTAAGTCGACTGGGTTTATTTCCACTGTCATACAGACGACTTAGGGGTGACCTAATACTAGCATACCGTATCCTAAGAAATGATTTTGGAGCAAATTTATCTAATTTATTTCTTCCTTCTAGCACCAATCAATTGCGAGGACATCACCTCAAGGTTCAAAAACCACGGTCGAATCGTCTGCGTTTGGAGATCCGTTTTCCGCATCGAATTGTGAACCATTGGAATTCCCTACCGGAACACGTCGTATCAGAGCCATCCGTTGATTCATTCAAGGCGAGATTGGACCTCCTGTGTGTAACAAATCGAAAGGATTAACACAGGCATATAGCCTACTATCCTAAATAAATTGTAAACCGTAAATTGTAAACAATTTGGGTCAACCAATCTAGATTTCGCTAGATTTTATGTTCGGCTAGTCTGACTGACTGCTCCTGTTCTACTACTTTGACCTATGTATTTGACCTAACAATCATTGCAGACAGGGTATTAGATAAACTAAATTGTTTTGTTTTAAAGGCCCCACAGGATTGATCCTTTAACCGACACAGCATGTTTCTAATTGAGTTTGTGGGTGATTTGAATGCTGGCAGATTTTTATTCCTGCCTTAGCAGTATCAAAGAAAATCTAAAACAGGAACTGATGCACGTAAAGAAGGGCCACGAGAGACACCTCTTGTGCAACCGAGCACTTCGGTTCAGTCAATCGGCGGGAAAATCTCAAATTCAACTTAAATAAAAAACAAAAGCGGTTACAGTTTATAAAATTGAGATTTGTTCAGTGAGTTGAGATCACTGAATTAGATGACCAATTCATGTAATCAAAATCAAAATTCAGTTACCAAGGCAGTAAGTGAGAGGTTAATCAAACTCTCTCTCTTTCTGTATGCATAAGTCTGATTTGAATCGTGTGATTGAGATCGTTTCGGGAAATCGTAGTAAATTTGCCCTCTTTTGCCTATTTAATATTTCGAAGGACTTAGAAATCTCTATGAGATGACCAGTATCAACGATATGTCTGTTAAGTGCACTCTAATTCAGTGATCTCAACTCACTGAACAAATCTCAATCTTATAAATTGTAACCTCCTTTGTTTTTTGAGTTCCTGTGTGAACAAGCTACAAGCTAACACTGTTTGTTAAGTTTCTCTGTTTTCGGTCTTACCTCTCCACTCACCTCTTTTCTACTTTGAAAGCGTATAAACTGATGATGAAAACTTAAACGAAAAATTGTAATCCTTGCATTTTGGATGCGTCAATTTTACATTATTTCTTCTCTACTGTGTTATTTCCATCTATACAACTACTGTAATTTCAGGTAGGGGTCTGCAGCTGATGAGAACCTGTGAAATAGAATGACGATGATGATATCATTTTATACTGCAAATCCGGTGTCTTTCTTTCTCTGTCGAAATTTATCAAGGGAACCAAATTTATAAAGGAACATTGTTCCATATGAAGCATACTGTAATGTTCCAGAATGTTGTTCCTTATCTCCTTCAAAAAGATCATGGAGATATTTCTTTGCATTCCTGGTGTAACATATGGCCTGAAGCTTCAACTTTAATGTTTCAGTGACAGTAGTTTTATTCTTAAGTGGAGTGGGGATGCTAATCTTGCACCCAGCCCTCCTTCTTTACTCACCTCCCTATCGCCTTAGTGAGGTCTACGACTGCGAAAACACTCTTTTCAACGAATTTATTATCAAGCTGCACAATCATCTATATATGTATATATATATATATATATGGTTTTTTAAGAAGTTATATCCTATGAGGGAATTTAATTATGTGTGAATGCATGAAATAATAATAATAGTATGAAATGCATTGAAAACCAAAATGTTTGTTACAGGAGTTTTCATCATGAGCTGACATTAGTTAGAGAACCATTGGGAAACCTGAGAGTACTGGGCAGTTGTTTCGTCCTAGTTTGGGACTCTTCATCAGTACGCAGCCACCGGGATTCGAACCGAGGACCTTCTGGTTACAAGGCGAGCTCGTATACCATTAAGCCACTGGGACCCGATCCAATAGCCACTCCATGAATTCTAACTTCTGCCAGTTCACGACATAGCGCGACCGCTAGCCAATGTCTTTGGCGAATATTTGTCCTCACACCCGACCTGCTGCACCCTACTGTTTGTGATTATAATCATAGTTAAATGTCAAGTGGCAAAGCAAATTAATGTCATATATAGAACAATTCATAGGATGGATAGAACTTAGAAAGGGTGTGCCATTATAGGCTTAGTAGATAAATCGAATAAAATAAAATAAAAACGTTACGTAATATTGTGTGGAATTTGATAGCACAGAATTTAACGTTGTAAAAAAGAAGAAATGATTTAGAATTACAAGTGGAACAAGTGAAATGATACCGGAGACAGTTCAAAGTGAGAGTAATAATAGTAACAACTGACCTAATAAAGAAAGGGTATACTAATTGAATGTGCGTCGGTGGCATAGATGTTAGGACGCTCGCCAACCATGTACATGGTCCGGGGTTCGGTCCCCGGCCGGCGCACTCCTTTACCTCGCTAAGCCAGAACTAAAAGCTGGTGAAGAGGAAAGGTTGGGCATGAGGCTAGCAACCCCACCCTGTAAAATAAACACTGCTACAGAAACTTCAAGCCTCTAGTCTGAAGCCCTATGTTTCACTGGGAACGTGAAGGAATAAAAAAGAATACTAAGTGAATAGACAAAACGAAAAAAAATATGATTAGGGATTACCATACTTTAGCATAGAGTGACTAAGGGACCATGAAAGTTGGAGGGGTTGAACGAACTTTTTCTGTACACAGAGCTCTGGCTTTTCTGTTTCGATTGCCAAAGCTGCTTCAGCAATACAGATGAGTCGGGTACATAGTGATTTCGGTAAATTACTTTTTGCCTTGTAGATGACTTTAAAGGCGGAGGCTATAGAGATAGGGTAATCATTATCGACCAGATGTTCAATGATCGCGCTTCTTATTGCTCCACTTCCACCTCTTCGTAACCACCATGCAGGATAGTGTTCTTGCACCCTCTTGGACAAAACTCGAGTTGAACGACTGTACAGCTTGATGATAAATTCATTGTTGGAAAAAGTCTCTTCTCTGAATCACTTGTTTTGATTTTCTATATGTTACAATGGGAATTTTCAATGAGTTTATGAATGGATCGACCGCGGATCGATCTCCAGACCACGTGAGCTGTTTCACAGATGTGACAGGCAACAGCTTATTTGAAAAGACACATGAGTATTGATTTCGATTCGAGAAGGCGTGTGGGGATAACTGAAATACACTTTGAAGTATGCAGTACATAGAATGTATCGGGATGGATAGAAACTTTAGGTAGTCCATAATGGATTAAAGCAGACCTGATAAGGTTGATCTCCAACAGAAGTAATCGATGCCAGCATGTCAGACTTCTCTTTTTTTGTTCATTATAATAAACGTTTTTGTATTTCCCAATGAATGAAAAACAAAAAGATATTGTTCTGTTTACTGACGTTTGGCTATTTAATCCTAATAGCTTTATCAAAGTATTATTAAACCGGAATTTACAAAATCTCAGCATATATATAACAAAGGGTTAAGGGGTGACTTAGGTCAGGTTAAAAGGACATATTGAAAGTAAAAATAGCAATGAAGATAACTAAACCAAATAACAAAGGTAATAGACGTCTGTTATGGTATCAAAACAAAGTTAACGAACTTGATCATCGTTCGTCAGTCTGGGGTCATTTTTCGTTGTCAAATTGGTCAGTTGGTAAAGATAACAAAACCGTGTGTAGATTGTTGGATCTGATAAGTGTATAAAATTATCAAAACAGGGTGTTTACATAGTGAACTTGCTTATCACATTCGTGTTGATTTTATCACTTCATGGGGGAGGGAGGTGTTGTAACCAGGTCAGATTCTGTTTTAGTCCACAATTCATTCCTATTCAGACAATTCGGATTCCACTTGATATGAAGTGCTTCTGATATTAAACGTTCTTTGTGATTTCTGGATTATTTCAATATTGTCAAAATCAATTTTGTGACCTTATTCTATAGCGTGTAGACGAGCTATGGCTGATGATTTTTCAAGTTTTTCTAGTTCAACCGGATTTTTCGGTGGTCGAAGAGATGCTCTACGGTGTTCATCTCTTCTGATTCCCTTGATTTATCATGATGTTTGTCCGGTGTATATCGCATTACATTCCAAGCATTTTATTTAATAGACACAATTAGAGAGAATCTTTAGGGATTTGGTGTTTTATATGGACAAGGTTGTTTCGTAGTGTGCTACAACTGATACCTTTGCGCTGATGGGGTGTGATGATTTGAAGTCTAAATATTTATTGGAGTGGGTTTTCTTCCCGAATATGGATATACTAAACTGTCCGTTTTCCTTTCTCTTAACTAGGCAATCTAGAAATGGTAGTTCACCGACGTCTGATTCTGCTTCCGAAGTAAACTGGATTCTGAAAGATACAGTTTATTTTTTTCCAGAAATGCACTGTGTAGATCTCTTTGTAGTACTGCAAAGGTATCATCTACATATCTTAACCATATTTTAGGAGTGAGTATGCTTGAAAAGATGTTATTTGTTGATTAATGTTCATAGAATCGAGTAGATCGTATACTGTGCAATGTGAGTATTTCTGGTTTCCAACGGAATGTGCGGTAATTCCTGCTATGTGAACAGTGGTGAGTTAATCTGGCAACATTGCTGATGAACTCTGTGTTAAATGAGCAAAAGAGACATTGGGTGTTTAGACCAGGCCAATCTGATTAACAGGTATCAATCACCATTAACGAATGGAATCTAAACGAAGTCATTTCTTTGGTAGCATCGTTTCAACTGTAGGTATCAACACAGAAAAGAATGTCAGAGGCAACCGGAGACGGATCGCGAAAGCGAGGCAGACTTTCATTTCTCTACTGTACTCCACACAAGAAATAAGATTCACGTTTTCAAACACTAATATCAAATAAGTGCTTCTATATGACTGACAATTGCTACTTTGTCGTGGGGATCGAGCTTGAATACCACAGTGACCCAACAAGCTAAACGGCTTGGTACTCATGTCCTAATATGCCAGGAAGGTTGTTTGGATAGCGGTTAGACTAAAAGCAGTTAATGTGGGGTAAATGGACTCCAGAATCCAATCGGACCAAATGGCGTATGAACCTACATTGGTCACCAGCAACTATGGGAACGCAGCAGCTCCTGATACTGCTCAGCTGCTTTGTGGATTAGACTCTAAGTGAAAGGCTCGGAGGGGACGGGAATGGTCCTTTAAGATAACCACCTGATTCGGTCTGTGCACCCGGGTAGTATCTCAGTGAAACTAATTGCACGTTCTTAACAATGCTCTCGAACACTAATGATGTTTCAAGTGACGCATCTTCCTTCAACCTAATTTTTATTTTCATTCACAGACTTCTGTGTTTTACTTTTGCTATCTTTTGTGTCTTCGCTTTCGTCAGCTTTTCGCCTTTATCTGAATTTCACAGCCTATCTGTGCCGTTTCGAGATGTCAGTCAGTAGCCTTCAAAATGGTTTTCCCCAGTGCGACACCTAACACAGATATCCTGAAACCGCACACCATGTTCAATCCGGCCGCCTACAGTTTTTGGACACTGATGCAAACCGAATAACAGGCAGGTTTGTTAAGAAAATTGGAAAGTCTCGCTACCGATTTCTGCTGGAATTCGGGGACCCGTATTCAAGATCCAAGTCTGTAGTGCTTCGGTTACCCTCCCCATCTGAGAGTTCAAATAGTGTGTACCACCTGCGCTTGTCTTGGTACCATGTGGCGTCGGCATTCGGAGCAGCTGGTTTCGATGTCACACTAGGCGCTACAGTCGAAGCTGCATTACTCGACTGGATCCCTATTAACAGTCGTTTATGTGCTGTGAGACTGGAAGGGTATACGAAATTAAGGAGTGATAGGCCAGATAGGCGGCGCCTATTTGTTGTCTCTGACTATGCACCGACGGATTTTAACCCGGATGCAATTAAGGATGAGATCTACTACCAAGTGAGCAATCTTTTGAGACAGGCGCGTCGGAGAGATATCGCAGTGCCGGCTGGGGACTTGAATGCACAGGTCAGGTGTCTAAGCTCAAAGCAGAATCATCTAGGTGGTCAGAGGGGTTTACATCGTCTCAGGGAACTATCTTCTGCTTCACCAATATGACTGAAAGACTCGACGCGTCACCGAAAGCATTTCCACCAGCCAATCTGCAAAATTTCATAAACAAGATTCGCCTTCCCTGACTTGATAATGAATATCAGCTGGCTAGAAAGGATATGTCAAAATCGAATTCCGGCGGCAGTACATCCAAGAACTTATCACTTAACAAATGGATATTAGGCTGGACACACGTTGAGGAGACTACTAAGTCATATTACTCAACAGATCCCCGAGTGGAACCAGACTAGTAGGTGACGAGTTGGAAGTGAGTCTGAGGATGACATACTGGAGAGTGTATGAGGAGAAATTTGAAGCTTTTAGGCAGTCATGTAGACAGTTAAGGAATGACTGCAGAGGAAAAAAATCAATAATGGGATAATAATAATAATAATAAATCCGACTAATAAGCACTACTGATTGACAAGCCTAATTTTCTACTACTTAAATCAATCAGTAGTATATATTGTTTTGCTAAATTCCTGAAAGATATCCAATCAACTCAGTGTTAATAACATTTTTTACCGATTAATATTCTAATAGACGATCTTTCTAATGCAAATTAATTATCCAACCTGATTACTGCGGATACTTTGTATATGTTCATGAACCCCCCCCCCCCATTCGAACGTTAATGGAGAGAAGACCAGTAGTTCTGTAACAACAGAAGACACAAGGGCCAGGCAACAGATCGTTTATTTTCGAAATCAACACATATTTATAGATTTTCATGTACATTATTATAGATTATTGTTAGCAGAAAAACACAGTCTTCTGATTGGTGGTTTCTCGTTGAACGTTAATCTTTCATCTCTTTGTCGCCGTTTATTGAAGGTTAGATCATCTATCTGTAAATTGTATCCGCCTACGGAAAGTCTGCTGTGATTGGTTGTTGAATCAGTCTTTGTTCTTATTTTTCTCATGGCAAATATTGGGGACGTAAACATTGACGTAAATTACTATCTACCAATTTGGCTAGCAGCCAGCTCTCACCACAGTTCAACAATGAGTGTCTTTCTGGCGGTGAATTCATTTTTACAGCTGTACAATTGCAAATATAGATGGTTATTTTGTATTTGTGTGTGTATGTGTACATTAAATTTGTCAAACGAAAATGTAGTTTTTGTTGGAATTATGTAATACGAAAAAGCGTCCAGAAGAACTGGATGTTGATATAGGAGGGTAGTAACAAAAGTGATGAAAATAAAATATGGAATTACGTGAGGGTTTTAAGTAGTTAATAAAACCAACAAACAAGCAAAAATTAAGTCAAATCAACAGAGTTGTTACCATGATAGTAGAAGTGGTTGAATAATTTCCTTTTGTATGCATAGTTCTGGTTGTTCCAACTGAATGGCTACGGTTTCTGCAATGCAAAGAAGACGGAAACGCATTGTCTTCGGTAGCCTTTTCTACGCTTTATAGATTCCCATGAAGTAGGAGGTGTTTGTTGAGATGGAATGACTATAGTGTTGACCAGATGTTCGATTATTACACTCATTATACGGCCACTACTTCATTTCTGCAGCAACAGTGGATAGTGTTCTTTGACCGTTTTTGAAAGGATGGGCGTCAAACGACCGATGTAACTGGCTTCACAGAAGCAGGTGGACTGCTAAATACATACACAGAAGAAACAGACGCATACAAGTTAGCATGGATACGGTAGATGATCCTAAAATCATGACTGGGGTTGTTGGCAGAATGACAGGAGTCATCAGGTGTTCTAGAATAGAGCTTCGCACACTCTTTCTCTCTACCTGGTGACACCATGCAGCTGGAGTATGTTCGCGTATCCGTGTGGGAAGCCTTCTCTGACTACGGCCAGTGCAATCTGCTCCACAAAAGCAGGCGAACTGATAGCCGCAGATGAAGGCGGCCTGTCGATGGGAGGGGGGAGCTTATCTTTCACAGAGACGGAGAGCAAATTGCGGCTGGTGAACGACATTTGTAATTTTACTGCAAGGGGCATCTTACTGACTGACTTAGAGAGACAATTTCTGAGCATATCTGAAGGCTGATCACCTTTGAATTCCAAATTTATGAAAATGGTTTTCTATGGAACTGAGTCAGTGACCAGTTTCCACTGCTTATCTTTCGTGTTTCCATCAATAAATCTGTTCGAGTGACCGTTTTTTGAGAGCGTTGCTTTCAGGAAGGAAAGCTCTGAATCAATGAAATCAAAACCATAAATATTTCTTATCCTACAGTAGAGTGAGTGAATGAATTAGGTTCATTTTACTGGATATCATTTATCCCAGTTGATAGACACTCGATTTGCAATCTGTTCACTCGATTGTGGAAGCAGTAGCGATAAATATAGATGTAAGTGCAAAAGAGGCACACCACACCACATGGCACACGGCGTTGTGGCGTGCCCTGGTAGCTTAGTTGGTTAGAGCGCCGTACTTATAATGCGGAGGTCGAGAGTTCGAGCCTCTCTCGGGGCACTGGTTTTCATCATCCCTCTCAGTGTCATTACAGTCTCAGTGTTAGTGACGACAATCCAAATTCATCACAGACATCACTTCCTTCTCATGACAAATTTTGAACAAGAAACAGCTGGTGTGTTTGTGTGTGTGTGCCTGTGGATGGTGTTGGAGAAACTGATTATTTAGTGAATTCAGCAGACATTTCAGTATGATAAGAAGAGAATTTCACATAAATCATGTTGCATGTAGTGCGCTTATGTTATTACTTGCCTTAGAATTTGTAGCTGTCTGTCATTTAAAGTAACAACACCGTCTGCTGGACATCATCAATGTAACCGTGAGTAAATAGGAGTCCAGCAACCCAACTAAATCTTCAAGACAAAGTCGCAGCATTTCGTGGTATTTTGGGCATTTTGTGGGTTTTAAGGTTGTTTTTTTGTGGTCTAGAAGTTTTAGTTTGGTTTAGGGAAATTATGGTGCAAATTTAGAGGTATTTAGCAGTTTTGGGAATTTTTTGGATAATTTATGGGAATTCATGTGAGTTTTGGGGTTGTTTATATTGGGGAGGGGTGTCGCGTCCCCCCAAAAGTTTTCCTCTGAGTTGCCTCAAAACTTTTTATTTGGGAATTCGGCTAATAAGTAATGAGCTGTATATTGTTAACGTAATTTGTTAGGGGAATTTTTCCCCCACATCACAAAATATCTCCATATTACTCGCAGATTGTGTCTCAAAATTTTATTTCCGAAATTCCCCAAAATTATTCCTCACCCCTACTGTGTAACTGCTCAGGATGTTTAAAAGTTTCTGACTTCTGAAAAAGTCTCAACCAAAAGCAGCAGTATGAACTGTATTATTCTGCAGGTCAAACAAGAGTATTTTCTGACAGTATATCAATGTCTGAACACACCTGACTACGGACCTAACCTATTCTCTATTTTCCTTCCCACCAAGTCGGAACACCTGAGAGGACATAGCAGGAGAGTTCAAAAGCCAAGAAGAAATCATATTGCTGTTGAGTACTGGTTCTCACACCGAGTCATAAACTCTTGGAACCGACTCCCAGAAGAAGTGGTGTCTGCAAACTCAAGTGATTCATTCTATACGGGTTTGGACAACCACAGAAATTTACTAGAAAAGGAGTAACACAGGCTCCAAGCCTTCTATCCTCAACCAATAAATCTGAATCTGAATCTGTAGTAATAAATAATTTAGCAAAATTATTAGCCTAAAACATCCATCACTCACCTCTGGATACTGGCCTTCACTGTTTAAGTTGAGGGCTGACGATCAACCACCCATGCCATTTGGCACACCATCGACGTCGTGTTGTGTTCATTCGTCAGTTAACGATCCCTAGCTAATTAAGCAATCAAAATGGCACTACGACTTGGGTCACCAAATATATTTCATATTTTGGAAGGCATATTTGGTGTTTTGCCTTGTCTTCGGTCTAAGCAGAACAAATGCTTTAGGAGTTACGTTAGAATACGTCGTACTTTGCTCCATCATCAAGATTACTTCATCCTGTAAACATCGAAGTTAATCCTGGTAATGATATTCAATTTTTAAAAAGTGAAATAGGACAATGTTGGTGTTCACAGGATGCAGTTATCCCAATAAATAACAAACCACTACAAATTATAAGGTAAATATCAACATGAGTGTACCACGTGCAAAATGATTTCTCTGAAATCCCCTTCTCATCATACAGAAATGTTTGATGAATTCATTAAATAACCAACTCCTTAAACAAAACACTCACTCCTACACACCACTTGCTGCTTGTTTTAAATTTACTATGAAGTGGAAGTGATGTCGGTGATGAATACGGATTGTGTCCAATGACACTGATATTGAGACTACCGCTGAGAGGGATGATGAAAACCAGTGCCCCGAGAGAGGCTCGAACTCTCGACCTCCGCATTATAAGTACGGCGCTCTAACCAACTAAGCTACCAGGGCACGCCACAACGCCATGTGCCATGTGGTGTGGTTTGGTTTCGCAGTCACATCTATATTTATCGCCACTGCTTCCACAATCGAGTGAAGGAAGGGATTGCAAATCGAGTGTGTGTCATCTGGGATAGATGATAAACATGTTGGCTTCATAATTATAATTGTATAACTCTCAAAATTTGTAGTTACCATTCCATGAATAGTATCCAAAATGCTGTTTATCCCTGTAAGTCTCCAAGTCTATATTTTTAATCACCTGATTGCCTTTGCCTAAGTCTACATTACAGCCATCTGATTTCTTTTCAATGGTGTGATTACTAATTTCATTCAATGATTGATACACTCAGGTTGATTTCACTCAAATTCCTTGATTATATGTAGAAAATGTATGTTAAATCTCGGTGAAACTGACATAGGGAGTCCAACATTTCTTTTGGTGGAATGGTTCTAAATTCTTCAGGGAAATTTATCGAAATTAAAAGAACATAGTGATAAGGAGCTGTACAGTCGTATCTGTCCAAATATGGCTTTTAAAAAATTATATCTGGTTAGGGTACTAGGTCAAAAGTGTGAATATGTGAAATCATAATAGTATGAAATGCAATTAAAATATTTGTGATTATAATCATAGTTTAATGTCAAGTGGCAAAACAATCAATGTCATACACAGAATAATACATAAGATGGATGGATGTATAGATGTTGTTGGGGGTTGGTGCATAATTAATTATAGGATTAGTAGGCGAATATAAAATGTTACATAACATGGTGTGAAATTTGATAAGACAGAATTCCATATTGTAAAAATAATAATTTCGGATTTTGAATGACCAATGGGACAAGTGGAAACAATTCATAGTGGGAATAGTAATAATAATAATAATAATAATAATAATGGTAGTAGTGAGGGAAAGGTACATAGAATAACTATATAAACAAAATAAATAAATAAATGTCTATCCCTCTACGGCCAAGGCAGAACTAGGGATTGTACATACTTCTCTTGTACACAAAGGTCTCGACTAAATTCATGTATGACCAATGCCTCCGCTGTATCTAGCGAAGAAAACGACGCCTACAAGTTAGCATGGATTCGGTAGATGATTTTAAAATCATGATTGGGGTTGTTGGCAGAGTGATGGGAGTTGATCAGGTGTTCTAGAATAGAGCTTCGCACACTCTTTCTCTCTACCTGGTGACACCATGCAGCTGGAGTATGTTCGCGTATCCGTGTGGGAAGCCTTCTCTGACTACGGCCAGTGCAATCTGCTCCACAAAAGCAGGCGAACTGATAGCCGCAGATGAAGGCGGCCTGTCGATGGGAGGGGGGAGCTTATCTTTCACAGAGACGGAGAGCAAATTGCGGCTGGTGAACGACATTTGTAATTTTACTGCAAGGGGCATCTTACTGACTGACTTAGAGAGACAATTTCTGAGCATATCTGAAGGCTGATCACCTTTGAATTCCAAATTTATGAAAATGGTTTTCTATGGAACTGAGTCAGTGACCAGTTTCCACTGCTTATCTTTCGTGTTTCCATCAATAAATCTGTTCGAGTGACCGTTTTTTGAGAGCGTTGCTTTCAGGAAGGAAAGCTCTGAATCAATGAAATCAAAACCATAAATATTTCTTATCCTACAGTAGAGTGAGTGAATGAATTAGGTTCATTTTACTGGATATCATTTATCCCAGTTGATAGACACTCGATTTGCAATCTGTTCACTCGATTGTGGAAGCAGTAGCGATAAATATAGATGTAAGTGCAAAAGAGGCACACCACACCACATGGCACACGGCGTTGTGGCGTGCCCTGGTAGCTTAGTTGGTTAGAGCGCCGTACTTATAATGCGGAGGTCGAGAGTTCGAGCCTCTCTCGGGGCACTGGTTTTCATCATCCCTCTCAGTGTCATTACAGTCTCAGTGTTAGTGACGACAATCCAAATTCATCACAGACATCACTTCCTTCTCATGACAAATTTTGAACAAGAAACAGCTGGTGTGTTTGTGTGTGTGTGCCTGTGGATGGTGTTGGAGAAACTGATTATTTAGTGAATTCAGCAGACATTTCAGTATGATAAGAAGAGAATTTCACATAAATCATGTTGCATGTAGTGCGCTTATGTTATTACTTGCCTTAGAATTTGTAGCTGTCTGTCATTTAAAGTAACAACACCGTCTGCTGGACATCATCAATGTAACCGTGAGTAAATAGGAGTCCAGCAACCCAACTAAATCTTCAAGACAAAGTCGCAGCATTTCGTGGTATTTTGGGCATTTTGTGGGTTTTAAGGTTGTTTTTTTGTGGTCTAGAAGTTTTAGTTTGGTTTAGGGAAATTATGGTGCAAATTTAGAGGTATTTAGCAGTTTTGGGAATTTTTTGGATAATTTATGGGAATTCATGTGAGTTTTGGGGTTGTTTATATTGGGGAGGGGTGTCGCGTCCCCCCAAAAGTTTTCCTCTGAGTTGCCTCAAAACTTTTTATTTGGGAATTCGGCTAATAAGTAATGAGCTGTATATTGTTAACGTAATTTGTTAGGGGAATTTTCCCCCACATCACAAAATATCTCCATATTACTCGCAGATTGTGTCTCAAAATTTTATTTCCGAAATTCCCCAAAATTATTCCTCACCCCTACTGTGTAACTGCTCAGGATGTTTAAAAGTTTCTGACTTCTGAAAAAGTCTCAACCAAAAGCAGCAGTATGAACTGTATTATTCTGCAGGTCAACAAGAGTATTTTCTGACAGTATATCAATGTCTGAACACACCTGACTACGGACCTAACCTATTCTCTATTTTCCTTCCCACCAAGTCGGAACACCTGAGAGGACATAGCAGGAGAGTTCAAAAGCCAAGAAGAAATCATATTGCTGTTGAGTACTGGTTCTCACACCGAGTCATAAACTCTTGGAACCGACTCCCAGAAGAAGTGGTGTCTGCAAACTCAAGTGATTCATTCTATACGGGTTTGGACAACCACAGAAATTTACTAGAAAAGGAGTAACACAGGCTCCAAGCCTTCTATCCTCAACCAATAAATCTGAATCTGAATCTGTAGTAATAAATAATTTAGCAAAATTATTAGCCTAAAACATCCATCACTCACCTCTGGATACTGGCCTTCACTGTTTAAGTTGAGGGCTGACGATCAACCACCCATGCCATTTGGCACACCATCGACGTCGTGTTGTGTTCATTCGTCAGTTAACGATCCCTAGCTAATTAAGCAATCAAAATGGCACTACGACTTGGGTCACCAAATATATTTCATATTTTGGAAGGCATATTTGGTGTTTTGCCTTGTCTTCGGTCTAAGCAGAACAAATGCTTTAGGAGTTACGTTAGAATACGTCGTACTTTGCTCCATCATCAAGATTACTTCATCCTGTAAACATCGAAGTTAATCCTGGTAATGATATTCAATTTTTAAAAAGTGAAATAGGACAATGTTGGTGTTCACAGGATGCAGTTATCCCAATAAATAACAAACCACTACAAATTATAAGGTAAATATCAACATGAGTGTACCACGTGCAAAATGATTTCTCTGAAATCCCCTTC
Source organism: Trichobilharzia szidati (assembly GCA_944472155.2). Taxonomy (NCBI): domain Eukaryota; kingdom Metazoa; phylum Platyhelminthes; class Trematoda; order Strigeidida; family Schistosomatidae; genus Trichobilharzia; species Trichobilharzia szidati. The sequence goes on from OX235273.1 coordinate 151,367,515, forward strand.
TCATCATACAGAAATGTTTGATGAATTCATTAAATAACCAACTCCTTAAACAAAACACTCACTCCTACACACCACTTGCTGCTTGTTTTAAATTTACTATGAAGTGGAAGTGATGTCGGTGATGAATACGGATTGTGTCCAATGACACTGATATTGAGACTACCGCTGAGAGGGATGATGAAAACCAGTGCCCCGAGAGAGGCTCGAACTCTCGACCTCCGCATTATAAGTACGGCGCTCTAACCAACTAAGCTACCAGGGCACGCCACAACGCCATGTGCCATGTGGTGTGGTTTGGTTTCGCAGTCACATCTATATTTATCGCCACTGCTTCCACAATCGAGTGAAGGAAGGGATTGCAAATCGAGTGTGTGTCATCTGGGATAGATGATAAACATGTTGGCTTCATAATTATAATTGTATAACTCTCAAAATTTGTAGTTACCATTCCATGAATAGTATCCAAAATGCTGTTTATCCCTGTAAGTCTCCAAGTCTATATTTTTAATCACCTGATTGCCTTTGCCTAAGTCTACATTACAGCCATCTGATTTCTTTTCAATGGTGTGATTACTAATTTCATTCAATGATTGATACACTCAGGTTGATTTCACTCAAATTCCTTGATTATATGTAGAAAATGTATGTTAAATCTCGGTGAAACTGACATAGGGAGTCCAACATTTCTTTTGGTGGAATGGTTCTAAATTCTTCAGGGAAATTTATCGAAATTAAAAGAACATAGTGATAAGGAGCTGTACAGTCGTATCTGTCCAAATATGGCTTTTAAAAAATTATATCTGGTTAGGGTACTAGGTCAAAAGTGTGAATATGTGAAATCATAATAGTATGAAATGCAATTAAAATATTTGTGATTATAATCATAGTTTAATGTCAAGTGGCAAAACAATCAATGTCATACACAGAATAATACATAAGATGGATGGATGTATAGATGTTGTTGGGGGTTGGTGCATAATTAATTATAGGATTAGTAGGCGAATATAAAATGTTACATAACATGGTGTGAAATTTGATAAGACAGAATTCCATATTGTAAAAATAATAATTTCGGATTTTGAATGACCAATGGGACAAGTGGAAACAATTCATAGTGGGAATAGTAATAATAATAATAATAATAATAATAATAATAATGGTAGTAGTGAGGGAAAGGTACATAGAATAACTATATAAACAAAATAAATAAATAAATGTCTATCCCTCTACGGCCAAGGCAGAACTAGGGATTGTACATACTTCTCTTGTACACAAAGGTCTCGACTAAATTCATGTATGACCAATGCCTCCGCTGTATCTAGCGAAGAAAACGACGCCTACAAGTTAGCATGGATTCGGTAGATGATTTTAAAATCATGATTGGGGTTGTTGGCAGAGTGATGGGAGTTGATCAGGTGTTCTAGAATAGAGCTTCGCACACTCTTTCTCTCTACCTGGTGACACCATGCAGCTGGAGTATGTTCGCGTATCCGTGTGGGAAGCCTTCTCTGACTACGGCCAGTGCAATCTGCTCCACAAAAGCAGGCGAACTGATAGCCGCAGATGAAGGCGGCCTGTCGATGGGAGGGGGGAGCTTATCTTTCACAGAGACGGAGAGCAAATTGCGGCTGGTGAACGACATTTGTAATTTTACTGCAAGGGGCATCTTACTGACTGACTTAGAGAGACAATTTCTGAGCATATCTGAAGGCTGATCACCTTTGAATTCCAAATTTATGAAAATGGTTTTCTATGGAACTGAGTCAGTGACCAGTTTCCACTGCTTATCTTTCGTGTTTCCATCAATAAATCTGTTCGAGTGACCGTTTTTTGAGAGCGTTGCTTTCAGGAAGGAAAGCTCTGAATCAATGAAATCAAAACCATAAATATTTCTTATCCTACAGTAGAGTGAGTGAATGAATTAGGTTCATTTTACTGGATATCATTTATCCCAGTTGATAGACACTCGATTTGCAATCTGTTCACTCGATTGTGGAAGCAGTAGCGATAAATATAGATGTAAGTGCAAAAGAGGCACACCACACCACATGGCACACGGCGTTGTGGCGTGCCCTGGTAGCTTAGTTGGTTAGAGCGCCGTACTTATAATGCGGAGGTCGAGAGTTCGAGCCTCTCTCGGGGCACTGGTTTTCATCATCCCTCTCGGTGTCAATCACAGTGTCTGTCTCAATGGACACAATCCGAATTCATCACGGAAATCACTTCCTCCTCAGAGTAGATTTTAAACAAGCAGCAACTGCTGTGTGGGAGCGAGTCTTTTCTTGAGGGAGTCGGTTATTTAATGAATTCATGAAACATTTCGGTATGATGAGAAGGGAATTTCGGATAAATCATGTCGCATGTGGTACACTCATGTTGTTAGTTGCCTTAGAATTTGTAGCCGTCTGTCATTTAAATTGACAGCATCATCTGCTGGATGTCAGCAGTGTAACAGTGAATAAGTAGCAAGTCCAACAACCCAACTAAATCTTCAGGACAAACTCGTATTATTTCGTGGTTTTTTGGGTATTTGGAGTGCTTTCAGGGTTTTTTTCTGGTTTCGGAATTTTTTGGTTGGTCTAGTGAAATTATAGTGCCAATTTAGTGGTATTTAGGAGTTTTGGAAATTTTTTTGGATAATTTGTGGGAATTTGGGGTGTCACTTTATTTTTTGGGGGAGGGAGGAGGAGAGGAATGTTGCATCTCCCCAATAATTATCCTCTGAATTGCCTCAAGACATTTTTATTTGTGAATTCCGCCGATAGGAAATGAGCACTATCTTGTTAACGTAATTTGTTGGGGGGGGGGGGAGGCTTCCCCCGTACCTCAAAATATCTCCATATGACTCCGAGATTTTGTCTCAAAATATCTATTACTACTCAGGATGTTTACGAGTCTCTGAATTCCTCCATAGTCTCTACCAAAAACAGCAGTATGAACTGAATTATGCTGCAGGTCAACAAGAGTATTTCCTGAAAGACAGTATATCAGTCCCTGGAACGTCTGTTGCAGTAAATAATTTCGCAAAATTATTAACCTACAGCATTCATCACTCACCTCTGCATGCTGACTTTCACTGTTTAAGTTGACTCATTTAGCTGAGGGCTCACGGTCAAGCATCCATGCCATAAGGCATGCCATCGACGTCGTGTTATGTTGATTCGTCAGTTAACGATCCCTAGCTATTTAAGCAGTCAGCAAGGCACTACGATTTTAGTCCCGAAATATATTTCATATTTTGGACGGCCTACTTGGTGCTAGGTCTAAGCAGGACAAATACTCTAGGAGTTACATTAGTATACGTCGAACTTTGCGTCATCATCAGGATTACTTCATCCCGTAAACATCGAAGTTAATTCTGGTAATGATATTCAATTTTTTAAAAGTGAAATAGGACAGTGTTGGTGTTCACAGGATGCAGTTATCCCAATGAATGATAAACCGCTACAAATTCTATGGCAAATAACATCATGAGTGTACCACGCGAAACATGATTTATCTGAAATTCCCTTCTCATAATACCGAAATGTTTCATGAATTCATTAAATAACCAACTCCCACAACAAAACACTCACTCCCACATCCCAGTTGCTGATTGTTTTAAATTTACTGTGAGGAGGAAGTGATGTCGGTGATGAATTGGGATTGTGTTCAATGAGACTGACACTGAGAGGGATGATGAAAACCAGTGCCCCGAGAGAGGCTCGAACTCTCGACCTCCGCATTATAAGTACGGCGCTCTAACCAACTAAGCTACCGGGGCACGTCCTGACGCCGTGTGCCATGTGGTATGGTTTGGTTTTGCACTCACATCTATATTTATCGCTACTGCTTCTACAGTCGAGTGAACAGATTGCAAATCGAGTGTCTGTCATCTGGGATAGATGATAAACATGTTGGCTTTATAATTATAACTGTAGAACTCTCAAAATTTGTAGTTACCATTCAATTATATTTTCTGAAAGGGCTACATATACAGCGATCTGATTTCTTTTCAATATTGTGATTTTTAATTTTACTCAGTGATTCATACAGTCAAGTTCACTTCACTCAAATTCCTTGATTATATATTTAGAAATTGTATTTGTAAAATCTCAGTGAAATTGAAATTGGGAATTCCAACGTTTCGTTTGACGGACTGGTTCGAAATTCTCCAGGGAAATTAATCGAATTTAAAATAACATAGGTATGACGAGCTGTACAACCGTATCTGTACGCATATGGCTTTTAAGAAATTATATTCGGTAAGGGAATCAAATCAAAGTTGTGAATGCATGAAATAATAACAGTAGTAAAGGTAAGAAATGCAATTAAAATTAAAATGTTTGTGACTCTAATCATAGTTTAATGTCAAGTAGCAAAACAATCAATGTTATATGTATAGAATAATGCATAAGATGGATGGATGTATAGATATTGTTGGGAGGGGGTGCATAATTATAGGATTAGTAGGCGAATATAAAATGTTACATAACATGGTATGAAATTTGGTAAGATAGAATTCAATATCGCAAAAATAAAAAATAAAATTTTTTGATTTAGTAAATGAAACATCCCCATATTGAAATCAAAACAAGATTTTGAGCGAACAATTGTGATATAGTGCAGCATTATATCACCCAATTGTTCATTCACACTCCATCACATTTTTCTGACTATACACCCTATACACATTTGATTGATTATGTTAACTAATGGACTATCATCTCAACTTACACATGCACCCCAATACAGTTTCTGATATTATTTTCATTTGCCTTTATTGGCTATATGTACTCTATTATTCATGGATTTCTAACTGTGGAGCCTGAAGAAGAAGTTATCGAAAACAATTGTTCGCTCAAAATCTTGTTTTGATTTTTGATTTAGAATGACAAGTGGAACAAGCGGGAACAATTCAGAGTGAGAATAGTAATAATAATAATCGTAGTAATAAGGGAAAGGTACATAGATTAACTAAATAAACAAAATAACTAAATAAATAAATGTCTATCCATCTACGACCAAGGAAGAAGTAGGCATTGTACATACTTCTCTGGTACACAAATGTGTACACATAGATGATGTTCAAGTTTTGGTTTGTAGGGATTTGATTGGTTACAGGATTTCATCATGAGCTGACATTAGTCAGAGCACGATTGGAAAACCAACACTTGAAAATCAATGAGATGCTCACTAGCGACTTGCCCTATTCAGGTGGGTAGTTACCTGGGGTTCTAGTGAGAAGTCGTGACCAGTAGGGTGCAGCAGTTCGGGCGTGAGGACAAATACTCACCGAAGACAATGGCTAGGGGTCACGCTATGTCGTGAATTGGCAGAAGTTAGAATTCATGGACCATTGGATCGGGTCCCAGTGGCTTAATGGTGTACGAGCTTGCCTTGTAACTAGAAGGTCCTGGGTTCGAATCCCGGTGGGTGCGTACTGATGAAGAGCCCCAAACTAGGACGAAACAGCTGTGCAGTACTCACAGGTTTTCCAATGGTTCTCTAACTAATGTCAGCTCATGATGAAAACCTGTAAACATAGATGATTTTTTGAGCAGACAATTATTCAGTGCGTTAAAAGAGAGTAACTATGTATATAGTAATTAGACAACATGGGTTGGAGTACAGATTTGTCTTGGAAACAAGGATGGACTACAGACAATATACAGGACAGAATAATAGATTGAATTTATACATATAATGATGGAGAGTTTAGGAGTGCGGATGTGGGTGTGGGTGAATAGAGAAGTGAAATTATAAAATAGATCAAATAATTTGATCTTCATGGATTTGAAACCTTAATAGTGAGTTCAACTCAGTCAGTAAGTGAAAATCAAAATCATAACTGAGTGGAATGTTATGCAATAGAACAAAACAAAAACACAGGAATAAAACAATTATGGTTACCAGATAGGGTAGTCAGAGATTAGTGACACTCTCTGTCAATGGACGTGAACATTGAACGTTTGTTTATTGGAACTGGTAGCCATTGGTGGGCAACTCGAAGGCGCGAATGGTTCTATCGCGTGCAAGTTGGATGAAGGTGGAAAGGAATACGAATGAAAGTACTTAATAACTTCATTTGTACTAAACATTTGTTTGTAGACTCTGTATTTTGTCTCGCATTAATTGCCAAACAATAAAAATTCGTTCAAGGAATACTGGTGTTTTGGATTTAAAGTTGAAACGAAATACTCAGTCATTATCGGTTCCAATCGCCTACGTTACAATAGGAACTTAGGGCTAAGTTCCTTGACAGTTTTTATTCGTCTCTTCGTCTTCTGAAGTGCCATCTGGGGCAGTTTTATTCTACTGTTCGTCTTCTGGGGCACTTTTCATACACTCGATTCGAAATCTCTTCACTAGATTGTAGAAGCAGTAGCGATAAATATAGATGTGAGTGCAAAACCACACCATACCACATGGCACACGGCGTCAAGACGTGCCCGGTAGCTTAGTTGGTTAGAGCGCCGTACTTATAATGCGGAGGTCGAGAGTTCGAGCCTCTCTCGGGGCACTGGTTTTCATCATCCCTCTCAGTGTCCATAATTCAAATTCATCTCCGAGGTCACTTCCTTCTCGTAGCATGTTTGAAACCTCTAAATTCGCCCCATGATTTCCCTAAACCCCCTGAAAATTGTAAACTACAATAAAAGCCCTGAAAACCCAGCAAATATAAAAAATACCACGAAATAATACGAATTCGCCCTCAAGATTTATTTGGGTTATGAGACTTGCCCCTTAGTCACTGTTATACCGCTGACGTACAGTAGATGCTGTGATCACTTTAAATGGCAGATGGCTACAAATTCTAAGGCAACTACCAAAATGAGTGGATCGCGTAGAACATGACTTCGTCAAAATTCCCTTCTCATCCTACGGAAATGTTTGATAAATTCATCAAATAATCAGGTTCTCCACCCACCCAACACATACACGGTGCTGCTTGTTTTAAATTTATTAGGAGGGTGAAGTGATTTTGGTGATGAATTTTGACAGTGAACACTGAGACTGCAACTGACAATGATACTGAGGGGGATGATGAAAACCAGTGCCCCGAGAGAGGCTCGAACTCTCGACCTCCGCATTATAAGTACGGCGCTCTAACCAACTAAGCTACCGGGGCACGCCACCACGCCATGTGCCATGGGGTGTGGTTTGGTTTTGCACTCACATCTATATTCATCGCCACTGCTTCTACAATCTAGTGAAGAGACTGCAAATCGAGCGTCTGTCATCTGGGTTAGATGATAAACATGTTGGCCTTATAATTAGAACTATAGAACTCTCAAAATTTGTACTTACCATTCAATGACATTTTCTGAAGGGTTACATATACAGCGATCTGATTTATTTTCAATAGTGTCATTTTTATATTCCATACAACCACTTCCAAGGAACGAAGGTTTTGCAGGAGAATAAGCGCTCGTTTTCTTTCGTGGATTTTCCCTCCTCAACTGCCCACATCCCAAATACATCAATTATATGTTACAAAATCCTGTCTGAATATACTTCTAACTTAAAGATAGAAAATGGGAGCAACATAATTTCAAAGATGATGTTTAGAGTAGACAAATATTTAGTGCGTTAAAAGAGAGTAACTATTTATGTAGTGATTAAACAAAGGGGGTGGAGTTCAGATTTCCCTTCGACACAAGGATAGACTACAGACAAAATACAAGACAGAACAACAGAGTGAATTTGTACATATTATGATGGAGAGTTTGGGAGTGCGGATGTGGGTGGGGGTTAAATAGTGATATAAAATTATAAAATGGATAAAATAATTTAATTTTAGTAGATTTGAAACCTTAATAGTGAGTTCAACTCAGTCAGTAAGTGAAAATCAAAATGTTATGCAACAGGACAAAACACAAAAGTACACGAACAAAACAATTATGGTTACCAGGTAGGGTAGTGAGAGATTAGTCACACTCTTTTTCTGTACGCGTAGGTTGCATCGAAGTCTTTTGATGCCATTGGCTTCTGTGAACCTAAATAACTATGCTTTTCTTTGTATATATATTGATTATTTTGAAAGCCTGACTAATTTCTACTGTATCTGTCCCGTGTCAATCAGGTTTCTGGCAATCGCCCTTAAGAACGATTTGATGCCATGAAAACGGAGACTTATAGGGATATGATGAGAGGGTCTAGTAGATGCTTTCGTCTCAGTCCTTCCTATGAATTTGCTTCAGAAAGTGCACGTGAGTCAATAACTGCAGTTGGAGTTGGCATGAGGAGCAGGACACTTATCTACCTTTGACTGACTGTACGAGGATACCATATTGTAGAGTGGGATGAGTCTGGAGGCAGGAATTTTCCTCTTCAATACACCGTCGATTCTTGTTTTTTCTACATTTATTCATTGGCTGATACATTCATCACGATTCCACTCAAATTCCTTAACTGCGATTACGCAATACAAACATGAAATAATCCTGAAGACTGTATAGTGCTCACAAATAAGAAGAAAACATTTTTAGATTAAATCTTCCTCACAGTAATACGTAAACATATGACGTCACCATCATTCCAGCATAGTGCCCTTTCCAGGGAGTCGAAGTAGATTTGGGGCTAAAATCAATACGCCAAATCGAATCAACCTGATATGAACTAAATATAAACGTCTAGCCCGCCAACCCGCTTACAGATGCTTTAGATGATTTAAGTTTCGTTTTAACGGGTATGTATCCGACTAAGCCCAGATAGCATGTTGCGTCTGTCTTTGTGGTGGTCAACATGCACATCCTCAGACCTCACACTTCAGGCTTACTATCCGGATAGCTTCCTGAAATATTAATAATAATAATAATAATAATTTTTGCTTTATTCCAAAAACAGTATTAATGATACAGCAAGGAATTTTCAGCATTCAGTACAGTATTGCATCTAATTTACTCAAAAACGACAACAACAAACAAAAAAAAAGTAGATAAACGGAATAATTAATACATAATAATGATAACAAAACGTTTTTATAGGAGCTATGTAGCAATTACAGTAGAGGATAAGGAGAAAAATATAAAATTATAGTAATAATAGTAATAACAACTAAAATAAAAATAGCAAAGTTATAATTAAACGATAGAAAGGGTGACACCATAGAATTACAGAAAGATGAACAATGAAAGGGTCGATTCACTATGCTAATTACATAGTAACTTATATGTTTCACGTCTAACAGTGTCTTCATCACATAAAATACGGGCTAAGTACGGTATTGTAGAATTTTTGTACTTAGTGGTACGAGCATATAATTTCTTATATTGACTTCTCGTTCTACCTGATGAGATACAAGGGGATAATTGTGAATAAAGAGGGTGCAGAGGGTCTGACAGTACGGCCTTTGCCCAATTTTTACAGGAATTTACGTGTCTCTCGACTATGGTATTGGCGAGATCACGCAGTGGCAAACCACAAGCCCTACTCACAGCATTTAATACCCTTCGTAATACGGCATAGTCTTTTTTAAGAAGCCCAGGAAAGATTAATGGAGAACAATAAAGTAAAATGGGTAAAATACAGGAGTTTAAAAATCGCAGAACTAAAGGTTGGCTGATACCTTGTTGTCTTAACTTTTTAATGTAGAAGGTAAGACGAAACATTTTCTTAGAGACCAATAAAATGTGAGATGACCATGAAAGGTCCGAGGAAAGAACTAATCCAAGGTATTTAATGCTTGATTTGGTTTCAATTTCTGTACCATCTATGCTACAGGCATCATGGGAACTAACTAGTTCATGTATGTCACGTCGATGGTTGAAGGTAAAGTTAACTGCCTGACATTTGGAAGGATTTAACATAAGACCATTTGACTTAGACCACATACTGATGTCCAACAAAAAGCTATTAAGTTTGGAGCAGTCAGACTCAGAAGTGATAGGCAGTGATACAGTGAGATCATCAGCATATTTGACAAAATTGGTTTCGTTTAAATGTGGCAGGTCATGTAAGAAGAAAGAAAAAAGAAAGGGAGAGAGGATGGCACCTTGAGGAACACCGGCTTTTGTAAGCAAAGCAGAAGAAGATTTGCCATTATATGCAGTATACTGCATTCTATCAGAAAAATAAGAATGCAACCAACTCTTAGCCCAGGATGCTGTGTGCGTCAAGGAGAGCTTATTTAATAAAAGGCCCCTAGGTACAGAGTCAAACGCAGATGTGTAGTCTAGGAAAGCACCACGGACATATTTGGCACCTTTGTCTAAACAAGAAACAACATTATGATATAAGACAACCGCAGCATCCAAGGTACTTCTACCATGTTTATATGCAAATTGCTTAGGGTCATTAAAAGCTTTCAATGAAGGTTCAAGACGAAGTAAAAGTAGTTTTTCCATCAATTTTAAAAAAGGAGAAGTAATTGCAATAGGCCTAAATTTACTATCGGTACCAGAAGATTGTTTTGGTATAGGGACAATTTTAATGTTTTTCCATGCAGAAGGTAGAACATTACTGGAAAAGGAAGCATTAAAAATATTAGTAAGAGGGTAACACAAAATATCAGCACAGTTCCTGAGGATAATGGCAGGTACGCCATCAGGACCAAGGCTTTGGGAAGGCTTAAGAGAACGGAGACATTTAAGCACATCAAGGGTATTAAAACCATTAAAATTATTGTCTATGTGATTTGTATCATTAGGAAGGATATCGTCAGAGGAGCGTATGAAAGACTTATTAAGATTATTAACATTAAGAGATTGTACAGAATTACACCGCTTACCGCTAGTTATTTCTTTAAAAAGTTTCCATAAACTAGAAGGGGTTTTACATGACAAAAATCTTTGGTTGTATAAAACATTTAGTCTGTGCGTTTCGAGTTTTATCAGAGGATTTAGCTTTTTTACACCTGACTTATCATTTGTTTTGAACAACAGTTCTTTATCTCTACGGAGCTTTTTGAGATATGGAGAAGAGAAACGGTCAAAACGAGTGAATAATGTTTCTTTAGGACAACATATTTCCAAACAGAATTTAAGATAATCTGTGGTGTTTGTGATTGTGTCATTTAATGTTTGTTCTGTAAATAGGTCCCAGTTAGTATCTATCAACATGCATCTGAGTTTGCTTAGATTATCTTGTGAGTAGCATCTCCGTTGAAATTTACTGTAGAGGTGAGAGAAGACACGTTTGTGTGATTTGGAATATATTTTAGGCAGTACACGTATGATGCAGTGGTCAGAGTTCAATACAGGAGCACGTTTGCGAGCTTCATATATACCAACATCATTGATGAATACTAGATCTAGTGTTTTTTCGAGACGGGTAGCAAAGTTAACAATATTGTCATGGCCAAGTGATATAAGGAAGGAGTGATCACAAGAGTTAAAATCGCCAGTCACTATTGATAAAGAGTTCTCGAAACAAGCTGCAGCAAAAGCGGTGAATTCATCTGCGAACATAGATAAATCCGATATGGTACAGCCAGGAGAGACATAAACATTAGAAATATAAATGAATTTGTATTTTGACAAGTGTCTCGGGCGACATCTGACAGTGATGCAATCAATGTAGTCATTCGAGAATTTGAAACAAACATTGTTAGAAATAGACCATTTTGAGTGAATAAATGTAGCTACTCCACCACCGCATTTTTTCTTGGAACAAACACGGTCTTGTCGGAATACATTAAAATCATTTAAAGATACTATATTGTCATCATATGAGTCATGAAGCCAGGTTTCTTGTAGAGTTACAATACCAGTATTATGATAAGTTTCGGACAACAACAGGGACTGAAAATCCAGAATTTTGTTAGGCAGTGACCGACAGTTCGTACTAACGATAACCGGAACAGTAGTTTGATGTATGGGTGTAGATTTTAAAGCACGTTGCCAACCACCATGGTGCTTTTTCTTGAGTTTATTGCAAATATGAAAGTTTTTAGGTTTTAAGCATTTTATATAATCCCGAGAGTGAATGATACGATTAGAATGCATAATTTTAAATGTAAACAACAACAAAATATGAGTGAATAGATGCAAAATGTACATGGAATATGGTAGCCCAAAATGTTCAAACAGGCCGCCAAGGTCACTTCACAATCGCAATTATCCGGATCTTATCTACATGAAAAGGTCTTTTTGACCGCAGTGCTCAATCTTCGTCAAGATATCAAGCTGCTTTGATTACCCATAGGTAGGACACTTTCAAGAAGGCCAAATACCGTGCAATAAACTTTACTAAAAATTTTCTACATTCTATACAAATATTTTAAAACAAGCAATAAAGGTTAATAAAGCAGGATTTAATGAATTCATCAAATTTCGGTAGAACTCGTCAGCTGAATACTCTACATACATGGATATACATACTTTTGAAATTACATTGGGAGATATAGGACTGATAAGTAAATAAACTACATTGAATTAGTCATGCAGAAAGACAGGTGCGAATGTTTTCCAGGTCATGTGCAATTAGATAAGGGGAGAGAGAGTATGGGAGATCAAAATTAAGATAAAATGCATTACGCTTCAATTACATCACTTAGATAAACAATTAGACATGAGAGGATTTAACAAGAATTGCAACCAGAGGGATGTCAATAGTAATAGTTATAATAACAATGATAATAATAATAGTGTTGAAGTGAGTTAAGATAATGCTACTGATAAAGGATAGTTTAAATGAATCAAGAATATTAATAATGAGAATAATAATAGTAGTAGTAAAAATAATAATAATAAGAGGTAGAATTATAAGTAAAACGTATTACCATGGTAGATTCAAAGTCACGACCATCTCCTTTTGTACACAGAGACCTGGTTTGTAAACTCGAATTGCACAAGCCTCCTCCGCAATTGCAAGCATCTTCTTGTTTCTTTGTCTGCTGACAATGGTGAATGACTTGACAGCGTCGATATCATGCCCGTAATCCACAAGATGCTTTGTTATTGAGGATTTTGGCACTTTGCACTCAGCTGTCTAGAATAAAGCCACTCATAGTATTATTATTCCGATCATAGGAACCTTGGAGATTTTGATAAATCTAGAATTTGTTAAATTTTAGTCACAAACTAACCATCAGTTAGTGTGACCACTGAAAACGGGGAGTACTGAACAGCCATTTTATCCCATTTTGAGACTCTTCACAGTGCGCACCCCCTACTCCGCACATTTAGGTGTGTCCCGTGTACATATATATTCATCCAAATGACTATAAATGACATCCTTTTGAGGTCCATTTATAGCCCTAATTCTTATTTTTCAATCTTCCCCAAAATCTTTCTATAGAATTCGTCCCTGTAAGTCCCTGTAATTAGATCCACAAAATCACTAGAATGGTTCACTCTGTGATGAATATATCTAAGAGACGATAGCGAGTTATAACCTTCCCATTCATCAGTATATACTATGGATCCTTGTTTCACAAGTCGAGTGACAATAGGTACTGAGGTAGTAGACTTTCTGTCTGGTATTCTCTCCACGAATCCTTTCTGCAGGGAGGTGTCATATAAACCGATCACCCAACACATTGTTGGATGGCTCACGACCACGGTTGTATTTTTTCTTCAGTAACACAGTTTCATCCACATGTACGACGATACCGTCTCCGCCTAACAACGAAGTAATTCTCTCCATTTTCCATGACGCGATGTCTCGGTAGTTCTGGTACCACTGAACTGTTGACATGAGGCCATTTTCGGTTTCGAAAGCTGCGCCTCTCACAGGCTGTTTTAAAACCCAGAAGTTACAAATATACAAAATCTACGTTAAGGAGAGATGCAACCTAGCAAAAACTGTTCCTACAAAATATTAAAATCACCAGCTCACCTTCTCTGATACTAACTCGTCTCAAGCAAATTGCACAACGATGTACATATCCATCAATCAACCTGCCAAAACTTTTTAAACTCATGACACTTCCTCATGGACAAATCCTCTCCTTCCTAAGCAACCCCAAATACAGGAAATACTGCAAAACTTTATCCTCATAGAACTACAACCGTAACTTCATTAGAGCGCGCATTTGAAACGAATCAAGTGGAATACAACCTTGAACTCACGTGCATGAGCGTCATTGGACCATTCGAGGTCATTCACTGATTGGTAGTTAGTGATGCTATAAGTTTAAATTGGCCGGAAAATGAATTCGCTGACAACAGTCTCCTCTTCGCTGTACTACGTGCTCCGTTTTCATGAGATTGTTGAAGACTGAGAGAGGGATGATGAAAACCAGTGCCCCGAGAGAGGCTCGAACTCTCGACCTCCGCATTATAAGTACGGCGCTCTAACCAACTAAGCTACCGGGGCACTTGATGACCTGTCTTACTCCAACTATACATATTGTTACTGATTCTATGATCAAGTAAACAGATTCCAAATTGAAAACATTCACTGGCTACGATAAATCAGCATACTGGATTTAAAATAAATGGGGAAGATTTGTAGCTCAAGTGCATGATGCAAAGATTTCGTTGTCCACCATCTAGACAACATACTTAACTCAGTTTTCAGTAGGAAGTGAATTGATTTCAACTTTCCATGAATGATATCTATTTGTATGTCCTGACTAACAACTATTGTAGTAACTGGTTATTCATTTACCTGTCGATCTGTCGATCACTTCGATTGACTTGGAATTTGAACTTTCTTGTCATGTGATGATTTACTTTTTATGAGTTGGTCAATTCGGTCTGTTGTAATGTGTTTCATGATAGGGAAAATATTCTTTCAGACATTTAGAGAAAAGAAAATTGAGCAGAGAATATCCTATTCGATAATTTCCTCTTCCGACTTCGTGGCTTTGGTCCACCCGACGCAGCGTAAGAGCAAGAGCCATCTACTCTTATGAATGTCTTAATGAAGAGCTTAATGTTATTAAACATTTGTTGAGTGAGAAAGATTACCCAGAAAAGTTCATCGAGAAGAATATAAATCAAAAATATAAAGGCAGGCCAAAGTACCAACAGTTGCGAAAAAAGAAGACCTTATTCTTATAAATTCACTTCCTCAGGGATAACTTCAGTGAGATATTAAGTCAACGCCTAAGGAATACAGCGGTGAAAGGAACAAAATCACCCACCCCTATTTTGTGTTTGGGAGGAAAACATAAACTGCCTAATTTCGCTTCTTTTATGTCTATCTACCAATTTTACTGTTCATGTGGGGTAAGCCAGTTGCATAGGCTGTACAATTAGACACGTTTATCGTCGGAATTCGGAACATCATCCTGCACAGTGGTTGGTTAAGTAAACAACGAACAAAATCCATTCATAGGACTATTCTATCTCATCTTGTGGATACAGAACACAAGATTGATGTTAACCGGGATTTCAAAGTCATTTACCCCATACCAATCAACAAATCTTAACTTCGCCTTAAGAGTTAGACCACTAAATATTGCTGAGATCGTTGGGATCCACATAAACAAGCCTAATTTATGTGTCCAAAAGAAGCTAGTTCAGACATTGTCCTTAACTTGGCCATCTAGGTGTGTATGATCGTCAACTTGACTGTATGAATCACTGAGTCAAATTAAAAATCACACTATTGAAAAGAAATCAGATCGCTGTATATGTAGCCCTTTCAGAAAATATCATTGAATGGTAACTACAAATTTTGAGAGTTCTACAGTTATAATTATAAAGCCAACATGTTTATCATCTATCCCAGATGACAGACACTCGATTTGCAATCCCTTCCTTCACTCGATTGTAGAAGCAGTAGCGATAAATATAGATGTGAATGCAGAACCACACCATAGCACATGGCACACGGCTTTGTGGCGTGCCCCGGTAGCTTAGTTGGTTAGAGCGCCGTACTTATAATGCGGAGGTCGAGAGTTCGAGCCTCTCTCGGGGCACTGGTTTTCATCACCCCTCTCAGTGTCAGTCTCGGTCTCAGTGACGACAGTCCAAATTCATCACCGAAATCACACTCTCCTCATAGTAAATTTAGAACAAGCAACAAGTTGCGCTTTTGTGGAGGGGCTTGTGGTTAATTATGTGGCTATTTAACGAATTCATCAAACATTTCGGTATGATGAGAAGGGAATTTTGGGGAAGTAATGTTGCACGTGGTGCATTCATTTTATTAGCTGCCTTAGAATTTGTAACCGTCCGTCACTTAAAGCGACAATATCATCTGCTGGATGTCAGCAGTGTAACAGTGAATAAGTAGCAATTCCAACAAACCGACTTAATTTTCATGGCATAGTCGTATTTTTCCTTTGCATTTGGGGGCAATCGGTGGGTTTTAAGAGCTTTTATTGTAGTTTACGATTTTCGGGGACTTTAGGGAAATTATGGTGCGAATTCAGAGGTTTCAAAGGTGCAACGAGAATCAAGTGTTGATCTCAGTGTTGAATTTGGCCAGTGTGACACTGACAGGGATGATGAAAACCTGTGCCCCGAGAGAGGCTCGAACTCTCGACCTCCGCATTATAAGTACGGCGCTCTAACCAACTAAGCTACCGGGGCACATGGTTGGCCGTCTGGCTGTAATTATACATAATGTTACTGTTTCTATAATCAAGCAAATTGATTCCAAATTGAAAGTATTCACTGGCTACGATAAATCAGCAAACTGGATTTAAAATAAATGGAGAAGATTTGTAGCTCAAATGGGTCGTCTTCACTTAGCTGCGAAGATTTCGTTGTCCCCCAACTAGGGAACGTGCTCAGATAAGATTTCAATATGAAGTGAATTGATTTCACTTCTGCATGAATGATATTTATTTGTATGTCCTGACAACCATTGTCGTCACCGGCTGATAATTTACCCCTATCTGTCTTGATTGCTTCGATTGACTTGGAATTTGAACTTTCTTGTCATGTGATGATTTACATCTTACTAGTTGGTAAATTTGGCCTGTTGTAATGTATTTCAATACAGAGAAAATTTCCATTCAGACATTTAGCGACAAAAAAAATTGAGAAGAGAATATCCTTTCCAATAATTTCCTCTTCCGACTTCGTGACTTTGAAGTTACATAAAAGCAGTGTAATGAAGTGCTTGGTCCGCCCGCCACTGCGTAACAGCAAGAGCAATCTACTCTGATGAATGTCTTAATGAAGAGCTTAATGTTATTAAACTGTTGATGAGTGAGGACGGTTGCCCAGAAAAATTCATCCAGAAGAATATGAATCAAAAATATAAAGGCAGGCCAAAGTACCAAGAGTTCCTAAAATGGAAGGCCTTATTTTTACAACTTCACTTCCTCGGGGATAACATCAGTGAGCTATTAACACAACGCCTAGGGAATATGGCAGTAAAAAGAGCATTCTGTGCTGCTGAATTATGCTGTGTCTTCAAAATCATCCATCCCTATTTTGTGTTCGGGAGTGAAAGATAAATTGCCTAATTTCGCCTCTTCCATGTATATCTACTAATTTAACTTCTCCTATGGAGCCAGATAGTTACATAGGCCGTACAATTAAGCGTGTTTATCGTCGGATTTCTGAACATCATCCTGCACAGTGGTTGGTTAACTAGCGGATAAATAAAATCCATTCATAGCGCTATTCTATCTCATCTTGTGGATACAGAACACAAGATTGATGTTAACCGGGATTTCAAAGTCATTTACCACAGACCAACCAACAAATCTTAACTTCACCTTAAGAGTTCGATTACTAAATATTGCTGAGATCGTTGGGATCCACGTAAACAAGCCTAATGAATGCGTCCAAAAGAAGCTAGTTCAGACATTGTCCTTAACTTGGCCATCTAGGTTCGAATGATCCTCAACTTTCTGTGGAAATTCCCCTAATTTTAGCTGATATTCTATTTGCTATTACATTTTTATTATTATTATTATAATTTAAGCATCTTTAATGAACTGTGGTAATTCCATTGTGATCTTACTTTACAAATCGATATTATTTAAAAAAAACCACCAATAATGTTATTGACTACTATTCTATAATATTCTATGTATATAAACATATAAGTAATGCGTTGGTTAATTGGTCATTCATCTGAGTACCAATCAGGCGTCTAGAAATTCCCTGACTTTAATTTTGGTTTTTCTTCTATTAAAAATTTCTCTATTAGCCCAATCATCAAATTCGTGTCCATAATCGTTTACACGCATAGATATGAAATGGCGGGCAACGAGGAAACAGGCATGAAATGGACCCACACAAAAAATCTTGGAGGATCTGGACTTCGCCGATGATGACATATATGTCTGATTTCCCACAAACTTGAAGATATGCAAGTGAAAGGCAACAAGTTCGCAGAAGAAGCATCCAGAGAAGATATGCCTTCAAATGAACATACAGCAAACACAGAGGCGATGAAGATTCCTGGCCAACAGCAACAACAAGAGACAACAATGAGCATAAACGGGAGAAATTTGAAAGAAACAACCTCTTTTACCTACCTGGGAAGCATCGTTTCAACTACAGGCAGACGGAACTGACGAGGATATCAAGGCAAGAATCGGAAAAGCAAGGCAAGCTTTCAATTATTGTCAATTCTGCATGGAGATCAACAGCACTCAACATGAAAAATAAGATCCGGATTTTCAACTCCAATGTGAAGTCAGTGCTATTTACTATACGGATCAGAGACTTGGCGACGCGTCATGAAGAGCACTTCGAACAAACTACAGACTTTCATCAACAACTGTTTTCACTCAATACTACCCAAGATCAGATGGTCGGCTAGAAAACATCAGCAACATGGATCTCTGGGAGCGGACCAACCCATCAGGAACTAATTGTGCAACAAATATGCAGGAAGAAATGGAGCTGGATTGGATTGGCCATACTCTGAGAAAACAAACCACCAAGTGAGCGACATCATACGCCACGCTATCACTCGAGTGGAACCCGAATAGAAAGCGGTGAGTCAGTTGGTCGTCAGTGGGAGGGTGACATGGAGGAGGAGGTGATGGGAAGAGGAGATGAAAACATATGGTCGTTCATGGAGACAGGTGGTGAAAACGTTGGGAGAGAACCGAACGCAATGGAGATGTGGATCTGAAGACCCATGTCCCTCTAGGTACTAAAGGAAACAGTAATCCTAATAATGGTGAATTGAAATCAATTCACTTCACACAAAAACCTGCACTGGCTGAAGATGTTGTCTCGCCGGTGGACAATGAAAGCTTCGCAATTAAATCAACGAACCAGCGCATAGAACACAACTAAATCAAAATACTCGCTTCAATTTTAAAACTATTAGTATTTAATTTTATCTAAAGAGTGAATAAAAGTTTCATAATTAAATCATCATTCAGTTCAGGGAACTCCACCTCAGGACATAAGGCTCTATTTTCAAGTATTAGTTTGTCAGGATTCACTAAATCACTGAAAGCAAGCAAGGAGTACTGCCAGACAACTGCTTCGTCCTAGTTTGAGACTCATCGGCAGTACACACCCACTCCTAGGGTTCGAACCCAGGACCTTCCGGTTTTGCAAGACAAACTCGTATAGCATTCAGACACTGGGACTTGATTCAGTAGTCCATGACTAGGACAAAGTAGCTGGCTGTCCAGTACTCCATGGCGGGTTGTCAATGGCTCTCTAACTGATATCAATTCGTGGTATAACCTGATTTCAATAGTAACCATAGAAACTAATTTTTGAAAATTAATCTGATGCTCCCTAGTGGCTGGCTACAGACGGAGTTTCTGGGAGTTCTAGTGAGACATCATGGCCAGTGAGGTGCATCCAGTCGGGAGAAAGGATGGATTTCCCGCCGACACTGGTTGATGCCAGTCGCACTAAATGCATCAGGAATTGGTAGAAGTTAGAATTCATGGGCTGGTTATTGAACTGGATCTCAGTAGCTGAATGGTGTATGAGCTTGCTTGTCTTTTAACTAGAAGTTCCTGGGTTCAAAATCCACTGGGTGCGTACTGACGATGAGTCCCAACCTAGGACGAAACAGATGTCGGTTACTCCAGTACTAGTTTTCAATGGTTATCTAACTGACATCAATCCTTATACCAAATAATTATACTACAAGTTATTAATGCAAAGTATAACAATTTCTATGTAATTTTGTGGATAGAACCCTGCAGGACAACACGCGTTTTGTCCTTTTTGAGACTCATCATATAATGGATGTACCTGCATTTTCCAATGACAGAGTTGTAGTGTTCCCACTGGGGCTCAAACCCAGTACCCATAGTTTCATATGTGCCAAGGCGTTATCCACTCGGGTCATTCGGATCACGAAAGTCACCACCTCTTTTGGAAAAGGGTATCCGTTATTATTATTTTATTTAATTTAGCTTTCCCAGATGACGAGTCCTAAATAGGACGAAATGCTCATTATCCTGAAAGATTTCATCCACTGCTAGTCACTATCCACCAGGATTATTTCAAGTTGAATCCTTAGACATCATCCAAGGCATATTAATATATGTGTAATACTTGGGCACTGTGGTGGTAGTATGTAATTCCATATTAGTTTGTTTATTTGACATATCACACAGTGAAACAGTATCATTTACTGGATATTGTCGTTTCGAACACAATTCACTTATTGTTCATAATCATATCAATTGTGATCACATGACTTTGACACTTGAGTTTTATAGTTTTCTTTGTCCTCTCCTACTTGTCATATGGGTAGTAGAATTTTCCAGATATCGGGGACAGGTGATGAATCATTCCAATTACGTGTATTTTTAGTTGATTCGATAAACAAAGCTTCTGTTATCAATCTCTCCCTATACCCTGTGGCATTAGATTTTAAAACTGTCATCCTATCCCATCCTATTGTATGGTTGTGTGTGACTGCATGTAGTGCTATAGCTGAACTATTCTCTACATTTCTTATCTTATTTGGGTCAACCAATCTAGATTTTGCTAAGTTTTTATGTTCAGCTAGTCTGACTGCCCCTGTTCTACTAGTTTGACCTATGTATTTGACCTGACAATCATTGCAGTCAGGGTATTAGGTAAACTAAATTATTTTGTTTAAAGGCTCTACAGGATCCTTAAACCGACAAAGCTTGTTTCTAATTGAGTTTGTGGTTGGTTTGAATGCCAGCCACTTTTATTCCTGCCTTGTTAAGAATTCTGCGTAAGCCTTCCGAGGTTCCTTCCTTGTATGGAATTACTACTGATGATTTAGATTCTTTATTGTTGGTGTCGTCATTATTATTATTATTGTCACTGTTATCATTATTATTGTTATTATCGCTATCGCTACTATCATTATTTATTTTATTTTTATATTTCCTTACATATTTCCTGACTAATTTATCCGGGTAATTATTAAGTTTTAAGGCTTCTTTTATGTGTATCAGTTCCTGTTTTAGATTTTCTTTGGTACTACTTAGTTTTGTGCTCTGTCATTTAAACATTTCATCAATCCTATTTTTACAGACATAGGATGGGACGATCGGAAGTCTAAATACCTGTTTGAGTGTGTGGGTTTCCTGTAAACACTAGTGTTTAACTTTCCATCTGCTTTCATTTTTACGTTGCAATCTAACATTGGGAACTCCCCTTCCTGATTTTCCAATTCATAAGCAAATTGAATTGCTTCAACCTTCGAGTGAGAGATTGATAACAGAAGCTTTGTTTATCGAATCAACTGCAAATCCATGTAATAGGAATGATTCATCACCTGTCCCCGATATCTGAAAAATTCTACTACCCCTACGACGACAAATAGGAGAGAACAAAGAAAACTATAAAACTCAAGTGTCAGAGTCGTGTGATTATAATTGATATGATTATGAACAGTAATAAATTTTGTTCGAAACGTCATCCAGTAAACACTAATACTGTTTCACTCACTGTGTGATATACCTAATAAACAAACTAATATGGAATCATCCAAGGCACCTGCACAAGGAGGTGACATTGTCAACATAAGAGGCTGAATACTTCGTGGCCAATCAACTAACGGAAAAGTCCGCGTTAAATTTAAACTTCTAAATGCATAAATAAACGTATAATTTTCTTTAAATTCCATTGTACTACTTTAAATGAATTCAGCTACCTTTCTTAGAGTACAAATTCACGAAAAATAAAACAAAAAATTAAGAAAAACCCGGAGGGAACCAGAAAAACAATATCTAACTTACAATTATTATTTTTTTCAAAATAAAAAAAGAAAGATTCAAATTTAAATCATCATTATAATTTAAATAAAAATATTTTTTTATTCGCATATATATTGTGTTCAACAGGCAGTGCATTACTCAAATATTCAATCACATTCAATGTCCAATGATCAATTTTCAATGGCGGTTAATTTACAATTATTACTATCACTGTTAAAGATGTTCAAGGGCTTGTGGACAAGTTAATAATTTTCTTAATAATCCCCATGTTTGTTTCGCTGTAATATCCATACCATTCACTGAATAACCACGAAATATATCCAATTGTGGTAGGAAATAATGCGGACATCGACGATGCTGTAAACATGAAATTAACTGTAACAGGATACCGTTAATACGATCCCCCAGTGTGTATTCAGTCCAATCTTCATCTCTGGGGTGTTTTTCACATTCATGAAGGACAAGGGTTTTAATATCATATTCTTGAATCACAGGAGGACTGTGGTGAGGCGATATTGTCGATGATGATGATGATGGGGATGGAGATGAGGATGTTGGTGTGGCCGCCGCGGTAGTAGTAATTTACACCTGTTAAATATTGATCCGCTAGAGTTTTTAATATACTAAAACATTGTCTACGTATATTATGACTAAGTAGCAGTCTTTCCTCAGCGTCGTAGAAGTCTAGCAACCAGGCGTCACCTTCAGCGGAAGCTTGTTTATCCTTAGTGTATACAGATTCTTGACTTAGCAGACAGAAACCTTCACGTTTCACTTCATTAACCAATTGACTGGATGGCCATTTAGGCGTAGCCGCTGAGGTTGAGTTGCTGGTGGAATCTGCTGCATAACCAAACTGATTACCACTCGAGTTCATTGTTGTCATTGGCCAGTGACTAGCTGATCTCGGCCACAGACCGTTACATCGAAATCCTGGAGTAATTTGTAAAATATACTTATCCCGTATACACAATTTAACTTCACTTGTCTGTCCCAACATACGTACCACTCCACGATAACTTGATTTCTGCAAAGCTTGTTGAACAAGACTGTAGAAACGTGCACGAATTTTACGCGCTGACAGATAACCAGACGCTGTGATAAATTCGACCCATAATGACATGGAACGTTTACGACCATCGGATAGCTTGAGGACAGCCCCTCCCGGGACACTTCCATCATCCATAAAGTTGAAGACACCCATTTGATTTAAAAACAGTGTGATTTCAAATTTATTCGAAGATAATACACGTAAACCATCATAATAAATTCCATTTTGTGAAGTATTACTATTATTTACACTACTCATATTCATCTTGTTAGTAGTATTAGTGTTAGTAGAAGTACAAGTATCACTAGTACTTTCAATAATATCCTCATGATCAGGATCATGATTCGGTTGTTTTTGATCTAAAGCTTGATGATTAGGATAACTGGTATTGATCACTTTCAGGGTACTGATGAAACGTGGTTCTTGTAATTCAACTTCATGAAGAATTTCTTGAGCTATTTGAACTATTTCCCTTAGTGTTTTGGCGATACGACTACGTCGTGTCTCTACACGATTCCTGTAGAATAAATGAAGATAGTAGTACATGGGATTAGGGATAGCAGATAAATGTCGTCGTGGAAGTTTCAGCGGATGATTGCCATGCTGGTGATGATATTGATGTTGGCCTTGGTTATTATCAGTATTATTATTATTGTTATTATCGCCAGTATTGTTAGAGTGATGATGTGAATAGTTTAAATTGTATATTCCACGATGATATTCCATGGGTAAATTGTCTTCCACACCGTTAGGATCTCTTCCGTGGAGAAGATTAACTTCTGTGTTGCTGTTATTGTTGCCACTTATATTGACTACTGAATTACCATTATTAGTAGTAGTGATACTTGTACCAATAATAGAATTACTGTTACTACCATAGGCTAAACGATTTGAATACAAGGTGGGTAAAAGATCCATGAATTCTGTTTTAATGTAAACGGGCAAATATTTTAAAATTCCAGGAATATATATGAATATATCCGTTCACGTGTGTATGTGTGCGTGTGTGTTAAAACTGAGAATTTTAAAAACTACCACCCTGTGTCCAGCAGTAGGAATACTAAACAGAGAAAGAAGGCAAATAATCCCTTTCCTGTCTGTGTTCTTTTGCGTTCAGTTTCTCAAGAACACACAAAAATTGCATCTTTCAGATGTTCTTCTCAGTAAAATTCCCCCAGAAATATGCATATATTATTAATATTATTAGAAAAATGGCTTTTATGTTCAAAATATTAATATGCCTCCTTCATACAATGTACAGATGAAAGCAGAAGGATCTGGTTGGTACTCGGAAAGTTTTGATAAGAATCCGTATCGTGTTAATGAGATAATAACATGTTTCATGATTTATCATTATTTATTATGATTTGCTTGAAAATATTTGCAAAAATATACTCCCTTAAAGTGATTTTATTTGTTTGTATTTGAGTGGGGGGGGAGTGGGGTTTTTTCTCTCTCTCGCTCTGTCTGTCTCTCCATTCTCTTATCCAACCTCCTCCCCCTACACACACCTTTTTCTCCCTTCATCTTGATCCTTATATTTTTCTCCCTGCTCCTACGTAAAAAGAGATGTCTCAATAGATGCATACCACCCACGCATTCTTTTTTTACTCTGTTTGTCTATTGGTGAACAGTTAACCTGTTATGTAGATGTATTGATTTTTTTCCAGTTGAAAGAAAATGCGATCCAATCAGAAGAGAGGAAAGCTTTAAAATGAGAATGATGTAGTCAACCAATCAGCGATTAGTGAATATTTATATGGGATGTCAGAGAAAGCGTTTGAAAACAGATAGAGATGGGGCTTCAGAAAGATTAATTTTTTTTACAGGAAATTTTCACCTGGCTGGCTTGATTAAAACTTGGGTTATTAGAAAAATATCCTCCATCATTATGTTGTATAGAATTTCTCTTGTATACTTTATTTTTATCGATTGAAATATGACCTATGTTATATATGATCCAAACCAAGTTCACTTTTAACAGTTTGACAAAATTTGGGCATTGGGTGGTATATGATATTCATTATAATAAAGGCTTTCTTGTATTTCCCAATGAATGAACGAAAAACAAAACGATATTGTAGTTGTTCTTACTGACGTTTCGCTATTTAATGCTGCTGCTAATAGCTTTATCAAAGTAGTAATAATGAACTAGAATTTCCAAATTCTCAGCTTAACTAAAGACCCGATTTACCAACTAATAAAAAGCAAATCACCACATAACAAGCAAGTTCAAATTCCAAATCAATAGAAATGATCAATACAAAGACAGATTATTAAAAAGACGGCTGTAGAGAAGGAAATTTTCTTTTCGACGAAGTCATCAGTTAGTCTGTACATTCGTGTACTTAGAGTAAATCGGTGGGAAAGTGAGAGAACCACTGGAAAACCTGGGAGTACGAGACAGCTGTTTCGTCCTAGTTTGGGACTCTTCATCAGCACGTACCCATCAACAAGGTCCAAACCCAGGACCTTCCGGTTACAAGGCGAGCTAGCTGGTAGACCATTAAGCCACTAGGACTCGATCCAGTGGCCAACGCATGAATTCTAACTTCTGCCAATTCACGACATAGCGCGACCATTTCGCAATGTCTTCTGCGATAATAAAATAATAATAAAATAAAAATAAATAAAAAATAAAATAAGTTACTGCCTCATCTTCAACTTGCTGTACTCTAATTGTCACAGCTTCCCACTAGAACCCCAGGTCACTGCCTGAATAGGGCCATTGAAATATTGAAAATTAATCTGATACTCCCTAGTGACTTGTTACTGGACGGAGTTTCCTGGAGTTGTAATGACAAGTAGTGACCAGTGAGATCCATCCAGTCGGGAGTGAGGATGTATTTCCCACCGATGACATTGGTTGGTGCCAGTCGCGCTAAATGCATCACGAATTGGTAGAAGTTAGAATTTATGGCCTGGCCATTCAATCGGGTCCCAGTGGCTGAATGCTTTACGAGATAACTGGCCTTGTCATTGGGAGGTTCTGAATTCGAATCCTAACAGTGACTGCATACTGCCGATGAGTCCCAAATTAGACTAACGAAACGGCTGTCCATTACTCCAGAACTAGTTTTCAGTGGTTATCTAACTGGTATCAATCCGTGCATGGTCGAACTCGGAAAACAAAGGTTAAATTAATAAAATTACTAGGTGTAATAATTAGGAAGATGGGGTAGAAAAGACATAATAAGATCATAATGACTGAAAAACTTGACTGTTTCTACAAATTACGGATTAAGGGCGTAGTAATAACGAAATAGGTAAGCAGATAGGACTCATAAAAAACAAAATTTAAAAAAAAACAACAACCAAATCTAGTGATGCAGATAGAAATTAAAAGCGCAAAAATGAACAAGCAGTCACGACAATGTTCCTCTGCCATGACATATAAATAAATATCATTCATGGAGAATTGAAATCAATTCGCTTCATACTGAAATCTGAGTTGAGTCTGTTGTCTACAAGGTGAACAACGAAATCTTCGCAACTAAGTCAAAATCATCCACTTGAGCTACGAATCTTCTCCATTTATTTTAAATCCAGTATGCTGATTTATCGTAGCCAGTGAATGTTTTCGATTTGGAATCTGTTTACTTGATTATAGAAACAGTAACGATATGTACAGCTAGAGCGTGCCCCGGTAGCTTAGTTGGTTAGAGCGCCGTACTTATAATGCGGAGGTCGAGAGTTCGAGCCTCTCTCGGGGCACTGGTTTTCATCATCCCTCTCAGTCTTCAACAATCTCATGAAAACGGAGCACGTAGTACAACGAAGAGGCGATTCTTCTCAGCGAATTCATTTTCCACTTTAGGTGTACAACAGCACTTATACACAATCTCTTTGTTGTGGTGGAGGATAGTAGCAGAATTGATGACACTGACATAATTAATATATGTGTAAAACTTTGGCACTGTTGTAATAAGTAATTCCACATTAGTTTGTTTATTAGATGTATCACAGTATTTGTTACTCATAATCGTATCAATTATGATCACACGACTTCCAAACTTGAGTTTTATAGTTTTCTTTGTTCTCTCCTATTTGCCGTAGATGGTAATAGAATTGTCCAGATTTCTAGCTGGACAGGAGTTGAATCATTCTTATTACACGCATTCTCTCTCAGTTGATTCGATAAATAAAGTTTCCGTTATCAATCTCTCCCTATACCCTGTGACATTAGATTTTAAAACTGTCATCCTATCCCATCCATCCTATTGTATGGTTGTGTGTAACTGCATGTAGTGCTATGGCTGAACTATTCTCTAGATTTCTTATCTTATTCGGGTCAACCAGTCTAGATTTTGCTAGATTTTTATGTTCAGCTAGTCTGACTTCACCTGTTCTACTAGTTTGACCTATGTATTTTTGACCTGATAATCATTGCAGGCAGGATATTAGATAAACTAAATTGCTTTGTTTAATGGGCTGCATTCCACAGGATCCTTCAACCGAGAAAGCTTGTTTCTAACTGACTTTGTGGGTTTGAATACCAGCCACTTTTATTCCTGCATGCATTGTTAAGAATTCTGCGTAAGGTTTCGGTGGTTCCTTCCTTGTGTGGAATTACTACTGATGATTTAGATTCCTTATGGTTGGTGTTGTCGTTCTCTTGTGCATGTCTGACCTGCATGTCGTCACTAATATTAATATTATCATTATTATCACTATCGCTACTGTTATTATTTATTTTATTTTTACATTTCCCAACATATTTCAAAGCTTCTCTTATATGCCCCACTTCCTGTCTTAGATTTTCCTAGGTACTACTTAGTTTTTGTGCCCCATTACTTAAACATTTCACCAATCCTATTTTTACTGAAATTGAATGGGATGATCGGAAATTCAAATATCTGTTTGAATGTGTGGGTTTCCTATAAACACCAATGTGTGTTCAACTTCTCATCTTCTCTCCTTTTTACGCTACAATGTAACGTTGGAGGTTCCCTTTCTTGACTTTCCATTTCATAAGTGAATTGAATTGCCTCCACCTTTGAGTTAATTGTGTTCGAAAAATCTATCTATATCTTGTGTTCTAAGTACAGTGAATGTATCATCTACATACCTCCAACATACTTTTGGGGTGGGGGTGAACGTTTCAGTCGCTAAGTTTTCCCACCTATCCGTGAATATATCTGCCACTATCTCGGATAAGATGTGATTATGAACAGCAATAAATTGTGTTCGAAACGTCAATATCCAGTAAATAATACTGCTGTTTCACTGTGTGTCATATATCTAATAAACAAACTAATATGGAATATTTGATATCAATCAATATATAAAAGAGGAGTTGAATAAATGTGCTACTGTTACGTAATAAGGTGTATAATTTTAATGGACGAATTATAATCAGAATGTACATAGAAGTGAATGAAAATACGAATTGATGTGAGAATGAGTTCTGAAGAATTACGAGAGATATAAGGAGTTAGGGAAACAGGCAAGCAAGCGAACAAAAAATCATTTGAGTATAAATCAATGTGGTTGTTACCATGATAGTAGAGTTGGTTGAATACTTCTCTTCCTTGTATGCATAATTCTGGTTTCTCTAACTGAATGGCTAAAGCTTCTGCGATGCACAGAGGAGACGAAAGCGTATCGACTTTGATAGACTGTTCTACAATTCTGTATCACCAAGTATTGGTTTTGTAGTGATTTTATTTGATTGGTTGGAGAATTTCATAATGAGCTGACATCAGTTAGAGAACCATTGGAAAACCAACTGGACAGCTGTCTCGTGATAGTCTGCTACTCTTCGGCAGTACGTACCCACCAACAGGGTTCGAACCCAGGGTCTTCTGGTTGCAAGGTGAGCTAGCTCGCAGACCGTTAAGTCAATGGGACGCGATCCAACGGCCAGCCCATGAATTCCAACTTCTTCCAATTCACGATAAAGTGCGACCACTTCGCAATGTCTTCTTCAGTGAGTAACTCTCCTCACCTTCAACTTGCGAAGGTGAAGTGGTCGCACCGTGTCATGCATTGGCAGAATTTAGAATTCATAGGCTGGCCATCAGATCGGGTCCCAGTGACTTAATGGTCTACCAGCTGGGTTTGAACCCTAGCAGTGAGTGCGTACTGATTAAGAATCTCAAATTAGGACGACAGAAACACCTTTCCAGTAATCTAGTACTGGTTTTCCAATGGTCCTCTAACCGATGTCAGCTCCTGATAAAATCCTCCAATTTTGTAGATTCCTTTGAAGCAGAAAGTATTTGTTGAGATGGAGTAATAATTAGTGTTGACGAGGTGTTTGATGATCGCACTGCTTATAGAGCCACTACTATCTTTCTGCAACCATGTGTTGGGATATTGTTTCTGAGCCTTTATTTGAGGCAGGACACGCGTTAAACGACCAGTGTATCTGGCTAAACGACAATAGGTGAACTCACTGATATTCGCGTATAGAAGTGGTCAGATACGAGGTTAATTACAGAATCCTTATTCATCAAGTTAACGCACACCGAACACATGCAATCACTTGACATAATTTAACAGAGAAACAAAGTCAAATAGATAACGGATATAAGGTGGAAACATATAATTCCAAATCTGACAATAATGCCTTTGTACTGTACAGTATTTACAAAATACACAGAATTTTCAGCGGTAATTTTTTTATTCCAGTACGTCCCAGTGGAACATTGGACTTCAAGCTAGAGACTTGAAGTTTCGGTAGTAGTGGTGTTTATTTTTCTACCCATGATGAGTTCTCTTCCTGTGTTGTCTGATCCCAGTTTGGCGTTCATGTCTCCCATTAGGTTTTTAATATCACCGACTGGAGTATTGTCCATTGTTGCCTGTAGTTGTCTGTAGAATTCTTCTTTCGTTTCGAGATCTGTGTTGTTTGGGGATGCATAGCATTGTATAACTGATGACACTTTCCTTCTTTTGGAATTGAATCTGACGGTCATTATCCTGAACGAGATCGCCTCCCATTGTATCAGGGCCTTCGCTGCCGTTAGTGACATCATGATAGCCACACTGTCGGTGTGTTCGTGGTTGTCTTCTGGGTGACCGGAGTAGATCACTGACTCTCCCGTTGACAATTTGGTGAGTCCATTCCCGTTCCATCTGCTTTCGCATATTCCCAGTACTTGAATTCCGTATCTTTCCATCTCATTTGCAATCTCGCCAGCTTTGCCAGTCTCATACATGGTGCGGACTTTTTATTTTGTCACAAGGAGACTCATCGTATTGAAGTTTCTGTAGCAGCTTTGTTTAAAAGATGGGGTTGCTAGCCTCACTTCCAATCTTCCGTTTTTACCAGTCTTATTAATAGCCTAGCAAGTTAAAGGAATGTGTTGGCCGGGGATCGAAACCCGGACCACATACGTAGTCGGTGAGCATTCTACCGCTGTGCTACTGATGCACTTTCAGTGATATTAATTGCATAGGGAATAAAAATACAATTGCAGCGAAGAAAATTTTCTTTTCGACGAAGTCACCGTCAACTAGATAGCTGTGCATTCGTGTATTTATGATGAATGGGTAGGAAAGTTCCAGAATAATTTCTGGGCAAGGGTCAAAGTAATGAGATTACGAGTTGATCACGGATTGATATCAGTTAGAGAACCATTGAAAACCAGGGAGTACTGGACAGCTGCTGTTTCATCCTAGTTTGGGAATCATCGGCATTGCGCACCCACTGGGATTCGATCCCAGGACTTTCCGGTTACAAGACAAGCTCGTATACCATTCAGCCACTGAGATCCGATTCAGTGGCTCATGAATTCTAACTTCTACCAATTCGTGATTCTTTTCTGATTATAGCTTGATTCCACACAGTATTTTTGGTACAAGTATGGAATTTTCATCATGTGATATCGGTAGCCCAAATTTTGCAGGCCGACCAATGATATCAGGTGTGCGTCGGCCGGGGATCGAACCCCGAACCATATGCATGGTGGTCGGCGACAGTCCTAACCACTGTGTCGTCGTGGGTGCGTACTGCCGATGATTCCCAAACTAGGACGAAATAGCTGTCCAATACTCCCTGGTTTTCAATGATTCTCTAACTGATATCAATCCGTGATCAACTCGTAAAAGTATAACTAACCCTTACAAACCGAACTAAAGAAAATAATGAGATTACAGTTAGGAATTAAAATGACATAATGAACAGGGGCAGGGGACAGATAAAACTCAAACAAAGTAGCATCATAATTACTGAGAAGACTGAAACTGATTGTGCATTTGGGGGTTAGAAATGTGGAAATAACAAAAATAGACAGGATGTTTGGATAAAAATTCCAGTGGGATCATAACTAATGTGACGAATAATTGTTTATGCAGTTAGCGATTAAATATGTAGAAATAATAAATTAACATGAATAACCAGAAGTTTGGAGAAGAAAGGAGATGGGATAGTCTCTATTAAAAGAATCACCTGTGTAATGATAGCCACGGCAGGGATCATGATCTTCAAGTAACATAGTAGTTGACAGTAGATCACATGACACAATGCTATCTGACCTGAAGGTGAAATTAATCGAATCCTTAAAATGGTAAAATGTCCAGAACCTGCTGATTCTCTCTATGTATCGATTCAACACATGTACTGGAGATAATGGAGCTAGAGTGTTGTGTTCAAGAGATAAGATCGAAGAGGAACTCGTAGTCACTGAAAAGAACCTCATTAAAAATGGACGCTCTCGTGAGTCCATATCAAATTATGGAAATGAGAAACCATAGAGTTCGAAAGCCTAAATAGCTGAAAAGAAACCAATTTTTGTATGTCAGGCATACAAAGGTGAAGAAGGATCCATACGGTTTATTGAAAAGAAAACACTTCCCGCCTCTAGACTCATTCCACTGTACAACTTGGTATACTGGTTAACCCAGTCAAAGGTATCTGACTGGATTATGCGTCAGACAGTGGGAAACGAGAAGACTGGGATATCCTGAACCGACGTGAAGAACCTAGAAGACCTGGATTTCGCGGATGATTTATGTATGATGTCACACAAAATCGAAGACTTACAAGCGAAAACCGATAAACTGGTCGAAGAAGCAGCAAAGATAGGACTCCATCCAGGTGAACATAGACAAGACGGAGGTCATGAAAATAACCAACCAACAACAACAGCAGCAGCAACATCCGGCGCCAATCACCATCAACGGGAGGGATTTGAAAGAGGTTACTTCATCCACTTATCTAGGGAGCATTGTCTCAACTACAGGAGGAACGGACGAGGGTGTCAAATCGAGAATCGGGAAGGCGAGAAACGCATTCATCAACCTGAAACCAATCTGGAAATCTTCATCACTCAGCATTAACAACAAAATTCAGATTTTCAATACAAACGTCGTCAGTCAGTTCTTCTATACGGATCTGAAACTTGGCCAGCGGGTCACAAAGAATATTTCCAACAGCCTGTTGCAGACCTTTATCAACAACTGTCTTCGTCCTATACTGAAGATCAGATGGCCGGAAAGAATCACCAACAAGGAACTGTGGGAACAAACAAAACAAAAGCCAATCGCTCAACAAATATGCAGGAGAAAGTGGAGATGGATTGGACACTCGCTGAGGAGGCCACTCGCTGGGTGACATCGCGCGTCAGGCCAGTGCTCGACTGGAACCCGAAAGTGAAGCGGTGAGTGGGACTTCCAAGGGTGACATGGAGGAGATCGTGTGAAGATGAGTTGAAACAGTATGGACTAACATGGATGCAAGTGAAAAGTACAGCAGAAGACAGAAGCAAGTGGAGACGTGCAGTTGAAGCCCTATGTTCCACTAGGAACCCAAAGGAACAATAATAAATAATAATAATACAGTCAAAGGTAGATAAGAATCCTGCTCCTCATGTCAACTCCAACTGCATTTACCAATTCACTTGCACCTGCGGGAGGAAGAACTTAGGAAGCACCGAGAGGAGAGCCTCTACTAGATTCTCCAAACATATTCATAAAAGTCTCCTTTTTCAAGGCAGCAAAGTACTGTCAAGCGCAGTCGTCAGACAACTCATTGACACAGAACACATACAATGGAAATTAGTCAGGCTTTCAAAATAATCTATACCCAATGAAAAGCATGTTTACTTCGGTTCACAGAAGCCATTGCTATCACAAGACTTCGACCCAACCTATGCGGACAGAAAGAGAGTATGACTAATCTCTCACTAGCCTACCTGGTAACCACAATTGTTTTGTTTGTGTGCTCTTGTGTTTTGTTCTGTTGCATAACATTTTGATTTCTACTTAATGACTGAGTTGAATTCAATATTATGGTTCCAAATCTACCAAAATTAAATTATTTTGTCTCTTTTATAATTTCACTTCATTATTCAACCCCAGCCCCAGCCCCACCCACACTCCTAAACTCTCCATCATAATATGCGTAAATTCACTCTATTGTTCTATCTTGTATTTTGTCTTTAGTCCATCCTTGTTTCCAAGAGAAATCTGAACTCTGCCCCCTGTTGTCTAATTACTAATATAAATAGTTACTCTCTTTTAACACTAAATAATTGTCTACTCAAAACATCATCTTTGTGTGCACTTTTTTGTACAAAAGATGCAGTATGTACAATGCCTACTTCTGTCTTGGCCGTAGAGGGATAGACATTTGCAAGTATTGGTTTTGTAGGGATTTGGTTTGATTGCATGGAGGATTTCATCATGAGCTGATGTCAGCTCAGGATAGACATTTATTTATTTATGTATTTTGTTTATTTAGTTATTCTACGTACCTTTCCCTCATTACTACGATTATTATTATTATTATTACTATTCTCACTCTGAATTGTTTCCACTTGTCCCACTTGTCATACGAAATCCAGAATTATTATTTTTTTATTTTTACAATTTTGAATTCTGTCTTATGAAATTTCACACCATGTTATGTAATATTTTATATTCGCCTACTAATCCTATAATTATGTACCTACCCCCTCCCCCAAAAAAAAACATTTATACATCCATCCATCTTATGGATTACTCTATATATGACATTGATTGTTTTGCTACTTGACATTTAACTATGATTATAATCACAAATATTTTGATTGCATTTCATACTATTACTACTATTATTATTATTTCATGTATTCACACCCTTGATGTGATTCCCTCACCGGATATAATTTCTCAAACACCATATGTATATGGTTGTACCTTTATTTTTTCCTTCACGTTCCCAGTGGAACATAGGACTTCAAGCTAGAGCCTTGAAGTTTCTGTAGTAGTGTTTATTTCACAGGATGAGGTTGCTAGCCTCATGCCCAACCTTTCCTCTTCACAAGGTTTATTTCTGGTTTAGCGAGGTTAAGGAGTGCGTCGGTCGGGGATCGAACCGCGGGCCATGTGCATGGTCGGCGAGCGTTCTAACCAATGTGTCACCAACGCACTAATGGTTGTACCTTTGTCATTCCAATTTCGATTAATTTCCCTGAAGAATTTCGAACCAGTCCACCAAACGAAACCTTAGAATTCCCAATTTTAATTTCACTGAGATTTTACAAATACAATTTCTACATATATAATCAAGGAATTTGAGTGAAATGAACTTGACTGTATGAAACGATGAGTCAAATTAAAAATCACACTATTGAAAAGAAATGAAATAGTTGAAAATGTAGCCTTTTGGGAAATATCATGGAATGGTAACTACAAATTTTGAGAGTTCTACAGTTATAATGTGGTGAGAGCTGTCTACTAGCCAAATTGGTAGACAGTAATTTACGTCAATATTTACGTTCCCAAGATTTGTCGTGAGAAACAACCAATCGGAAGACTGTGTTTGTCTACTTAAATATCCATAGTAATGTACATGAAAAAAAAATATATATATATGCGTTGATTTCCTTAATAAATGATCTGTTGCCTGACTTTTGCCTTCTGTCGTTACAATAATTATAAAGCCAACATGTTTATCAACTATCCCAGATGACAGACGCTCGATTTGCAATCTCTTCTTCACTCGATTGTAGAAGCAGTAGCGATAAATATAGATGTGAGTGCAAAACCAAACCACACCACATGGCACACGGCGTCAGGACGTGCCCCGGTAGCTTAGTTGGTTAGAGCGCCGTACTTATAATGCGGAGGTCGAGAGTTCGAGCCTCTCTCGGGGCACTGGTTTTCATCATCCATCTCAGTGGCAGTGTCAGTGTTAGTCACAGTCTCAGTGTCCACAGTCAAAATTCATCACTGGAACCACACTCTCCTCATAGTAAATTTAGAAAAAGCGCAACTGGTGAGAGTGTGTGTGTAGGAAGGTGGGGAAGCTGATTATATGATGTATTCATCATACATTTCGGTATGATAAGCAGGGAATTAAAGAGAAATCATGTTGTATGTGGGTGCGTCGGTGGCATAGCGGTTAGGACACTCGCCAACCATGCACATGGTCCGGGGTTCGATCCCCGGCCGACGTACTCCTTTACCACACTAAGCCAGAAATAATGCTGGTGAAGAGGAAAGATTGGGCATGAGGCTAGCAATCCCATCCTGTAAATTAAACACTGCTACAGAAATTCAAGCCACTAGCTTGAGGCCCTATGTTCCACTGGGAACGTGAAGGAAAAAAAAAGTTGTATGTGGGGCCTTCAGGTAGTTAGTTGGTTAACAGTTGATGGTGGTCTATCATCTGTAATGATTTGAGCATCTTGTGAAGGGGAATAATATCCTATTTTACTATTTTTTTTTGATTTAATTTCTTTACTTGCATCAACTTCAATGTTCAAGGGATTAAGGAGTTGACAACCTGCTTGAAAATTCGGCTATCAAAATCGTACATCTCTCTATTGTATATATTTCCTCTCTCGTTCGGTTTGTTTTAATCGATTAAAATATGAAGTCTAGTGGTATTATCTACTCTGGTGTGTATTTAAAATATTTAAAAGCCTCTGATTCGCAAGTTCCTACTAACTTGATGGAAGACCCGCTTGTGAATGGCAGCGTGTTGCAAAATATGAGATAACTGTTCTTCACTTATATCCTTGGGTCTTAAAATGTACTGCTGAACATCTCACAGTTGTCTTTCAACGAGATTGATATCACGTATTTCTTGAAGGAGACAAAGCAGATATATCATAATGGAATGAGTTTTGTAATATACTCGTCATGGTAGGTGAAGGTTGAAGTCTATTGATTTTTGTACACATAATTTAGGATATATGTGATTAATCCCCCAAAGTGCTTCCATCACCTTCAGTATCCTTGAATTAGAGTTATACGAAATAGTTGTGAAACAGTCATTAATATTGATTGATTTTGTGACCTGACACTAATAATTGGCTTTGCAATGGATGATGCTGATGGATTTCTATTCAGATTAATAATTCCATTAGGATTTTCTATGTGTCTCAATAACCATTTTGGAACATGTTCTTTTGAACGACCACACGACACTGGAACATTCTATTGGTTCTACCTATATATACATATATATATATATATATATATATGTTACCACAACTGCAGGTGAACTTGGAGATATAGTTTGAATTGGAGTCCACAGAATTTCGTCCTTTAATCGTAGGTTCAGTGATCTAAATTGTCCGAGATGTCGAGGAAAAAGATTCGGCGTAGAATGTGTGCTTGATGGTTGACCAGAGTCTTTGAGTTAGCTGTCAACTGCATAATCTGGTCACCCTTGAGTGGTAGGTTAATAAAGATATATAGCTTTCCAACAGAAGATATTATTCTCACATACTTCAACAGTTCAATACTATACATATGTATTTGAACATTCTATTTCATGTTGTTTAATGTAAAGCAAAATCATCCGCTCAGTGATTGGTTAAAGAATATAAACTGTATGGCATATAAATAACGGTTTGATTAATTGAATATCGCTCAGTACTACTCAAGATCAGATGGCCGGCCAGAAAAGATCTGCAACAGAGATCTCTGGGAGCGAACCAACCTGGCAGGAACCGATTGTGAAACAAATATGCAGAAGGAAATGGAGATGGATTGGCCATACTCTGAGGAAACCATCAAGTGACATCACTAGACAAGTCATTGCTTGAGTGGAACCCGAAAGGGAAGCGGCGAGTTGGTCGTCAGTGTAAGGGTGACTTGGAGGATGTCATGTGAAGAGGAGATGAAAACGTGTGGTCAGACTTGGAGCCATGTGAAGACTCTAGCAGAGAACCGAACGCAATGGAGACATACAGCTGAAGCCGTATGTTCCTCTAGGAATTAAAGGAAGTAATAATAATAAATAATAATACCTTGGCTTCTGTGTCTTGCCTTCTTATGTTACATTACTACTATAACAATTGTAATTTCAGGTAGGGCCATGCAGCTGATGAGAACCTGTGAAATAAAATGACGACATCGTTTTACACTGCAAATCTGGTCTTCCTTTCTTTCTTTATCGAAATTTATCAGAGGAACCAAGGGTATGAAGGTTTCTAACTTTCTTAGATTCTGTCTAAAATACGATCATGAATGCTCCATGATGCAGAATTCTTTCTTGTTGTTGGTATTAGATGGTTGGAGGCAATCTGCCACAGAAAGCCTTCGACACACCTAGGTTTCATGTTAGTTGGCACTCACCAGTCAGCGCAAAGCGTATCTGCAACCACCCTGAGGGAGTTCATGTCCCTTCTTCTGAGATTCGAACCCGCGTCACCCAGTGAGTGATGCAGTCAGAGACGTTACCGATGAGCCAGCTATTTGGGCTCGTGATTGACCTACTGTAGAACTGTGGTGGATATTTTTGATTGGACACTGGTCAGTAAGTGGTGTAATGTGTCTGCTCCTATCTTTGGTGCGGACTGAATTCTATAAGTCAAGTTTGCCATGCGGCGATCCACTCAAGTCCTAGAGAAGCTCAATCGCGAGCCCGAATAGCTAGCTTAGTGGTAATATCTTTGACTGCAGGGGGTACTGGGTGACGTGGGTTCGAATCTCAGAAGGAGGGACATCAATTCCTTCAAGGTTGCACGAAATCTAGGTGTGTTCAAGGCTTCCTGTGGCTGATTGCCTCCAACCATCTAATACCAACAATTCACAGTGCTGACATCAGTTAGAGAACCACTGGAAGACCTGGGAGTACTGGACAGTTGTTTCGTCCTAGTTTGGGACTCTTCGGTAGTACGCACCCACGGGGTTCAGGTCCCAGTGGCCCAATGGTCGACGAGCTAGCCCGCCTTGTAACCAGAAGGTCCTGGGTTTGAACCCTGGCGGTGGGTGCGTACTGATGAAGAGTCACAAACTAGGACGAAACAGTTGCTCAGTAGTCCCTGGTGGTTTTTCAATGGTTCTCTAATTGATATCAGCTCATGATGAAATCCTCCATGCAATCAAATAAAATCCCTACAATACCTGTGATGACGAGCCACCTAGTGGCATACTGGTCACATTGAAAACTTGACTTTGATAGAATTCAGTCTGCACCAAACAAAGGACTAGATATATTACACACTCGTTAATGACGTGTATTTAATCAAGAATTCTCTTTTTTTTTCTCAGTGATTTGTTTGAAATTTCAACAAATTTTGTTTATTTTGTTATGTTATTTTGATTCTTTCTAGCATAACAAGGCATGTTAATAAGTAGTCTCCCTCTCTCGTTGTTTCTCTTTGTCCTTTTCTACTTATATCCTTTGTGAAACTCGTTGATAAATCCCTTTGCATCATTCTACCGCTTTTTCTTTTTTTATCGTATTCATATATCTCAAGCACTAATATGGTTGAATTCACTGAGAAGCTTTAAGTTGTCTACACAGATTTCCATCTACTCTCCTTAATCACACACACCCCCACACACACAACAACACAAATATACGCCTAAATCAACATGGAATCTGATCTGATTGCATTAAGGATGATCAAGGTAAAAACGGCATTATTATTATTATCATTATTATTATATGACTTAATGCATTTTGACAAGAGAAATCTCTCTTATTTTGTTTTGATGATGACTCTGTCCACTATAATCAGATTGCATACAGACAGACATCGAGAGAGAGAATAGATAGATGGATAGACAGACAAACACACTAACAGACAGGCAAATTTTAAGCTTTACGCACAGGTGTGCTTGTGTGTGTGTGCACGCGTATAACAGACACACAGAATAATAGACTGGAATATCGAGGACACACGTACATACACACTCATTTATAGACAGACACACTTACAGTAATGCCATTCAATCAATACAGTTAATGTATTATAATAATAATTATTATTATAATTACTGCTATTTTTATTATTGCAAATTGATTGAAGTCAATTCATTTTGACATATTCATATAAATGTGTATGTAAGTATGTCCACTTGTACATCTACAAATGTGAGTGTGTGTGTGTGTGGTTGCGTACGTGTATTTGCGACCGTGTGTATTCCCCGAGGGGATTAAACATGTCAAATTATATTTATGATGACAAAGTAGGATTTAATGAAAGCAAAATAAGGTTTAAGTAATTCTCTCTCTTTGTTTGTGTGATAACACATCAACAAAACAAGCACATATACCATATATTGCAGGCGAAACAATAATAAAAAACAATAATTCGACAAGTTTTCTATAACCATTCTTCAACATGAACTTGTGGACTCATAAAAAGGACAGTTGCAGTGATGAAAATTTTCTTTTCGACGAAATCACCATCAGAGCTGAGTATATCGATCGTACTATGCGCCAGCTTGAAAAACACGCTCGTGAACACTATCCAGCCTAGGTGGCAAAAAGGAGAACGAAAAGGTGTGTATAGTTCAGTGAGACAGAACATCTGGTTAATTTAGGACATTCAGCGCCATTTGAAAACTCCTTCAAAATAATATACAAGATTCGATCAAACCTATCAAAGGGAGTGAAATTAATAATAATAATAACAGCTTTATTCCAAACAGTATTTTTGGTACAGGTATGGAATTTCCAGCGTGCATTACAATATTGCATCTAATTACCTTATAAAATCAAAAAGCAACAACCAAATAAAAAAGAACAGCGTTGCATTTACATTTTTAAACAATGCACCACAGAATATGAAATATAAAATTAGTGTGTAATAGAATATGTGAGCAACAATATAATAGTAACAAAGAAAGGAGAACAAAAGCTAATGGGAACTATTTGTTACAGTGCCGCAGTAAGGTGATCGTGTCATACCTAACGGATTTCTCATCACATAACAGCTGTGCCGGATAAGGTATTGTGGAGTTTTTGTACTTGGTAGTCCTGGCATATAGCCTCCTATAGTTGCTTCTAGTTCTACCAGATGAAATGCAAGGAGACAGCTGCGTATAGAGAGGGTGTTCTGAGTTTGACAATATAGAATTCGCTAGTTTCTTACATGACATTATATGTCTATCAACAATTGTGTTAACCAGTTGGTTTAACGAAATCTCACTTCCCCTACTAACAACTTTTAGTGCCCTATGCAGCGAAGCAAAGTCTTTCTTAAGTAGTCCAGGGAAGATTAATGGGGAGCAGTAAAGAGGGATAGGTAGAATACAGGAATTGACAAACTGAGGAAGCAAAGACTGCTTTATACCAGACTGCCTAAACTTCCTAACGTAGAACGTCAAGCGAAATATCTTTCTAGTCACTAGCAAGATGTGAGAGGACCAGGAAAGGTCGGAGGAAATACTCAGTCCAAGGTACTTGACATTAGATGTAGTTTCAACCTCTAAGCCGTCTATGATAGTGGGACCATTTGAGCTAGCTAGTTGTTGTAGGTCACTTTTTCGTCTGAAAGTAAAATTTACTACCTGACATTTAGACGGATTTAGCTTAAGACCGTTTGAAGAGGACCACTGACTAATTTCCGATAGAAAGCTATTTAATTTGGAACAGTTTGACTGAGAGTTCACAGGCGTGGAAACAGAGAGGTCATCAACATACTTAACTAAAGTGGCTGCATCAGAATGAGGCAAGTCACGTAAGAAAAATGAAAACAGAAAAGGAGAAAGAACAGCACCTTGAGGAACACCAGCTAAAGTAAGTGAGATAGTGGAGGACTTTCCATTGTAGACAGTGTACTGCTTCCTATGAGAAAACTGAGCATAGACGAGGCAGTAGCTATCCAAAACCTCAAAGCCACGCTATGTATCCAAAAGAAATACGTTCAACTCTTGTCCCTGCCATCACTATCATAAACAGGTAATTCTTCTAATAGTGACTATCCCATTGCCTTTCTTATCCAAACTTCCTATTTATTAATTTTATTTTTAAGTTTTCTTAATCCCTTCTATTTGCACTACCACATTTTCATATCCGAACTTCCTGTCTATTTTTCCATTTTATAATTTCTACATATTTAATCCCTAACTGCATGAACAGTTATTCGTCACATTAGTTATGATCCCACTAGATTTTGTTATCCAAACATCCTGTCTATTTTTGTTATTTCTACATTTCTAACCCCTAATTGCACAATCAGTGTCAATCTCCTCAGTAATTATGATGCTACTTTGTTTGAGTTTTGCCCCTCCCTTCCCCTCTGTTTATTATGGCATTTTAATTCCTATTTGTAATTTTATTAATTTGACCCTTAATCGGAAATTATTCTGGAACTTTCACACCCATTTATTATAAATACACGAATGTACAGTTATCAAGTTGACGGTGACTTCGTCGAAAAGCAAAATTTTCTTCGCTGCAACCGTCTTTTTATTATTCCCTATGATCAAATGTGTATATTCCGTAACTTGTGGAGTATTGAAATCGAACAGTGTCACGCCTGTTATTGGCTTCTCAGTCCTATTCTAAATAGTGTGATCACGGATTGATATCAGTTAGAACAGCTGTTTCGTCAACCTAGTTTGGGGCTCTTCAACTCCACGCACCCGATGAGATCCCCCAAGGTTTTTGAGCTTGAAGATAAATATTCGCCGGTGATATTGGCGCAGTGGTTGAATTTGAAATTCATGGGTCATTTAGAATGGGTCTCGATGGCTAAAAGGTTTATGAGCTTGACATGTAACCGGGAGATCCTGAGTTCGAACCCCTCTGGAGGTGTGTTGCTGAAGAATCACAAGATAGGCTGCAGAAACAACTGCTCAGTACTCTACGGTAGCATAATATCTATAATTCCATATGGAACAGAATAGGATAGAATATGGCTACCTCGATCAATAAATACGTCTCAGCAGACTGTCAACTCATATGCCTAAAAGTGAAGTTAACCATCTGTAATTATATGTGTAAAACTTGGGCACTGTGGTGGTAGTATGTAATTACATATTAGTTTGTTTGTTAGATATATCACACAGTCAATGAAAAAGCAGTATTATTTACTGGATGACCAGGTTTCTAACACAATTCACTTATTGTTCATAATCATATCGCCAGTTATAATCACATAACTTCGAAACTTGAGTTTTATAGTTTTCTTTGTTCTCTCCCATTTGGCGTCGCTGGGGTAGTAGAATTTTCCAGATATCTGGGTGGACAGGTGTCGAATCATTCCTATTACACGTACTCGCAGTTGATACGATAAACAAAGCTTCTCTTATCAATATCGCCCTCCATTCGCCCTGTTACATTAGATTTTAAAACTGTCATCTTATCCCATCCTAATGTATGGTTGTGTTGTGTGTAATTGCATGTAGTGAGTGCTATAGCTGAACTATTCTCTAGATTTCTTATCTTATTCGGGTCAACTAATCTAGATTTTGCTGCTAGGTTTTTATGCTCGGCTAGTCTGACTGCACCTGTTCTACTACTCTGACCTGACAATCATTTCAGGCAGGTTATTAGATAAACTAAATTGTTTTGTTTTAAAGGCGTCACAGGATTGATCCTTTAACCGACAAATCTTGTTTGTAATTGAGTTTGTGCTTGGTTTGAATGGCAGCCAATTTGATTTCTGCCTTGTTGAGAATTATGCGTAAGGTTTCCGAAATTCCTTCCTTGTATGGAATTACTACTGATGATTTATATTCCTTATTTTTGGTGTTGTCATTATCTTGTGCATGTTTGACATGCATGTCGTCATTATTATTATTGTTATTATTATTATTATTATTATTATTATCACTATCACTACTATCATTATTTATTTTATTTGTATATTTCCCTACATATTTCCTGACTAATTTATCAGGGTAATTATTAATTTTCAAAGCTTCTCTTATATGCCTCCCTTGCTGTCTTAGATTTTCCTTGGTACTGTAACAACAGAAGACAAGGGCCAGGCAACAGATCGTTTATTAAGGAAGATCAACACATATTTATAGATTTTAATGTATATTATTGTAGATTATTGTTAGTAGAAAATACAGTCTTTTGATTGGTTGTTCCTCACAGAAAGTTAACCTTGCATCTCTTTGTGGCTGTGTCAGATCATCTATACGTTAACTGTATCCACTTACGCAAAGCCTTTGTGTTCTCATTTTCTCACCACCAATATTGGGGACATAAACAGTGACGTCAATTACTGTCTACCAACTTTGACTAGCAGCCAGCTCTCACCACAGTACTACTTACTTTCTGTGCTCTATTACTTAAATATTTCACCAATGGTTGGCTGGAGGCAATCGGCCACAGGAAGCCTCAAACACACCTAGGTTTCCTTCTATTATTATTATTATTATTATTATACAATAATAATCCTTT
This sequence comes from Trichobilharzia szidati, assembly GCA_944472155.2. Taxonomy (NCBI): domain Eukaryota; kingdom Metazoa; phylum Platyhelminthes; class Trematoda; order Strigeidida; family Schistosomatidae; genus Trichobilharzia; species Trichobilharzia szidati. The sequence goes on from OX235273.1 coordinate 151,411,063, forward strand.
AATTCCTAGAGGAACATAGGGCTTCAGCCGTGCGTCTCTATTGCGTTCTGTTCTCTGCTAGAGTCTTCACCTGGCTCCATGTCTGCCCACACGTTTTCATCTCCTCTTTACATGACCTCCTCCAAGTCACCATTGCACTGACGACCAACTCGCCGCTTCCCTTTCGGGTTCCAATCGAGCAATGGCTTGTCTAGTGATATCACTTGATGGTTTCCTAAGAGTATGGCCAATCCATCTCCATTTCTTCGCGCCTATTCTTTGCACAATCGGTTCCTGGTTGGTTGCTCCCATAGATCCCAACCTGTTGCTAATCTTTTCTGGCTGGCCATCTGATCTTGAGTATTGAGCGAAGACAACTGTTAATGAAGGTCTTTAGTTTGTTTGAGATGCTCTTTATGACGCACAGTGCAAGTCTCTGATAGTAGCACTGACTTCATATTGGAGTTGAAAATCCGGATCTTATTTTCATTTTCATGCTGAGTTTTGTTGACCTCCATACAGACTTGAGAGTAGTGAAAGCTTGTCTTGCTTTTCCGATTCTTGCTTTGATATCCTCGTCAGTTCCGTTTGCCTGTAGTTGAAACGATGCTTCCCAGGTAGGTAAAGGAAGTTGTTTCTTTCAGGTTCCTCCCATTTATGCTGATCGTTGTCTGTTGTTGTTGTTGCTGTTGGTGGTGTTGCCCAGGAATCTTCATCACCTCTGTTTTCTCTATGTTCACCTGAAGTCCTATCTTTGATGCTTCTTCTGCCAACCTGTTGCATTTCGCTTGCATATCTTCCAGTTTGTGGGAAATCAGACATATATCATCGGCGAAGTCTAGATCCTCCAAGTATTTTGTGTGTCCATTTTATGCCTGTTTCCTCACTGCCCACTGTTTGTCGCATTATCCAGTCTACTGCAATCAAGAAAATCATTGGCGATAGTAGGCAGCCTTGTCTTACTCCTGTCCTCACTTCGAAGGATTCCGTAAGTTTCCCGTTGTGGATTACTTGGTATGCAGCATTGTCGTACAGCTGTTGGATGAGGCTTCCTTCTAGCTGGCACTAACCAATCAGTAAGGTTTATCTGTAACCATCGTGAAGGAACTCAACTCCCCACTGAGATTCAAACCCTGGTCACCTCCAGTGTTACAGTCAGAGACGTTACCACTGAACCAGCTATTCGGGCTCACGATTGACCTCCTGTAGGACTATGGTGGATATTTTTGATTGGACACTAGTCAGTATCTAGTGTAATATATCTTGTCCTATCTTTGTTGCAGACTGGATTCTATCAGTCAAGTTTGCAATGTGGCCATCCAATACAGTCGGAATAGCTGGCTCAATGATAGTGTCTCCGACTGTATGCGGCACTGGATGACGTGGGTTCGAATCTCCGAAGGAGGGACATGAGTTCCTTTGCGGTGGTTGCAGATACGCTTTGCCCTTACTGGTGAGGGTCGACTAGCAGGAAACCTAGGTCAAGCCTGGCTTTCTGTGGCCGACTGCCTACAACCATCTCACATCAACAATTCACAGTGAAGCGAACTGTGAGGACTAGACACATCACACTAGTTACTGACTGGTATTCAATGCAAGTTCTGTGAAGTTTCAGCAAACTCTGTAATTGAGAACTCATGCAATTCAAAGCCCTCCTAGTATTCTCCTACTTCTCAGTCATCTATCTACTAATCAAAAGAATTAAAACAGAAAATAGACGAAAAAATAAAATAAAATAAAGTAGAGAAAGAAACCAATTAGTTAATTCATCTCCCTTTTTTTAATTATAAATAATGACTACCGTTCATTTCTGCCTTATTTATCGATTTCCTCGTCACTGTATTCTTGTTGTTGCTGTTGAATTCACTCCTCCCCTCCCCCCCAGAGATGAAACATCTAATCCCAATCTATGTTTTTCAACTTTCAATCTATCTGAAAGCTGTTCACCTTCAGGCCACACCACCACCCACTTTTGTCACCACCCTGTGTTCACCTCCAGTTTTTCTCTTTCATCTTTATATTTGCTTTAGTATTTTCCTCACCTATTTTTCTTTATTTTGTTCTTTGTGTACCATTCATTCATTCATTAATTCATTCATCAAATCAACTTCATTTGTGAATTTTATTGTTCTGTCCTTTTTGGTTAGGTTAGTTTGAGATTGTTTCCTTTGTCATTAGAAAAAAACACCAACAAAGATTTTCGGTCAGTTTACTCAGGGTTAGTTAAATGTGACAATCCTTTCATCACATCATGAGATGATTTCGGTTAGAGTATTTTCAGAAGGTCGTTTCGTCCTATTTTCGGACTCCTCAATAGTACACACCCATTACCATGGTACAAGCCGATCAAGTAGCCCATCAATTTCAACTTCTGCCAGTTCTTGATATGTATATGTATTTAGCGTGACTGCCAGCCAGTATCCTAGGCGAGTACTTGTACTTCCGCCTGTCTTGATGAACCCCGCTGGTTACAACTTTTCACTAGAACCACAGGTATTTCCAGTATAGAGCCAATCCCTAGTAAGCATCAGAAAAATTATGAAATGTCGGTTTGGAGGGACTTAATTGGGGTTACATGACTGATCATGAAAACCACTAGAAAACCGTAAGGGAGTACTGTTTGAGTGTGACGAGTGCTACTGATAAGATTTGTCAGTAGTACATATATAAAGAGATGTTCATCGACCGGCAAAACATCAAATAGCAGGGAGATACATCTGATGTAAGAGAAAGCAAATATGATATAGCGTTGTGGAGCTATATGGGAGACGTGAAATGAACACAAAGAACCACACAGAATATGAAGTCCAGAAGTAGCAGGTACAATACGGAAGATCTGTGCAAAATGGTGTATTGAAGATAAGAGTCCCAGTGGCTGAATGGTATACGAACGTTCGAACCCTTCCAAAAGGTTTGGAGGATCTAGAATTCGCCAATGATGTATGTTTGATTTCCCACAAACTGGAAGATATGCTAGCGAAAAGCAACAAGTTGGCGATAGAAGAAGCATCCAGAGAATATAGGACTCCAGTGGAATATGGAGAAGACAGAGGTGATGAAGATTCCTGACCAACAGAAACAGAACAACAACAACAGACAGCAATCAGCATAAATGGGAGAAATCTGAAAGAAGCAACCTCCTCCACATTTCAACTACAGGCGGGAAAGCAAGGCAATCTTTCATTACTCTCAAGTCTGTGTGAGGATCAACAACACTCAGCATGGAAAATAAGATCCTAATTTTCAACTCCAATGTGAAGTCAGTGCTACTATACTGAACAGTGACTTGTTGCCACGCCGCACCGCGTCACGAAGAACACTTTGAACAAACTACAGACCTGCATCAACAACTGTCTTCACTCAATACTACTCAAGATCAGATGGCCAACCAGAAAAGATCAGAAACAGAAATCTCTGATAATGAGCGAACCAACCCAGCAGGAACTAACTGTGCAACAAATATGCAGGAAGAAATGGAGGTGGATTGGCTGGACATACTCTGAGGAAACCATCAAGTGAGTGACATCAAACGATAGGCCATCACTCGAGTGGAACCCGAAAGGGAAGCTGCGAGTTAGTTGGTCGTCAGTGCGAGGGTGGAGTGACATAGAGGAGGAGGTGCTGTGAAGAGGAGATGAAAGCATGTGGGCAGACGTGGAGCCAGGTGATGAAAACGTTGGCAGCGAATCGAACGCAATGGAGACGTTGGGGCTGAAGCCCTATGTTCCTCTAGAAACTAAAGGAAACAATAATAATAATAACATACATAATTTGGCTGTATAGAGATACCAATTTGCAAATACACATTCCTTTGCCAAGTTTTGTCTTCTACCGTTGTTTCGTCCTATTTCCTGACTCTTCAGTGGTACGCCCCCACCGACATGGTACGGACCGAAAACATTCCGGTTACGAAACAAGCCCAAAGACCATTCAACTACTGGGACCCAACCCAGTGGCCCACGAATTTCAACTTCCGCATTTTCGTGACATATATATTCAGCTTGACTACCAGGTAGTATCCTAGACGACTTCTCACTAGAACCCCAGCTACTTCCTGTATAGAGGCAATCACCATTAGAAAATCCATAGTGAAGTACTGGTTTATTTATCGATTTCTTCATCATTCTGTTCCTGTTGTTGAGTTCACCTCTCCCCCCCCTACACACACACCTTAGATGAAAAGTGAAATCGCCACCTATAAATTTCAAGTTTCAATCCAAACGAATGTTGTTTGCCTTCAGGTCAAGCCACCCTTACGCTCATCTCCAGTTTTCCTTTCATCCTCATTCGCCTCAGTATTTTCCGCAGCTTCGTTTGTTCGTTCGTTAGTTAGTCGGGTTACTTTTAGCGTTTCTTCCTTTGTCATTATGTAAGAGATAAGGTTTATGGTCAGTTAACTAGATCAAATACTTCAGGGTTAATTGAATGTGACAAACAATTCATCAAGAACATCTCAAATTTCCAATTCCGAATTGTAATCAATAAGACTATAAAACAAAATCATTTAGCAACATTTATGTGTATTGATTAAAAATTTTTTATTGAAAACACTTCTTTTCAATAGTATCGTTGAAACAAGCTAAAAGTGCGACAAAAAAGTAGAAGAATTTAATGAATTCGTAAATTTCACTAGAAGGACTCATCAGCTGAATACACTTGAACACGATGTGACAACAGGGAACTTTCTTAAAAATAAATAAGTAAGCTTATTGGTTACAGGGAGTTTCGTCCTAGTTTTGGACTCTTCATCGGTACTGTCATGATGAAATCCTGTAACCAATCAGTCAAATCCCTACAAACTAATACTTGAAAATTAATGAGATGCTCACTAGTAACTGGCCTTATTCAGTTACGTAGTTACATGGGGTTCTAGTGGGAAGTCGTGACCAGTAGAGTGCAGCAGGTCAGGTGTGAGGACAAACATTAGCCACCGATGATATTGGCTAGTGCCAGTCGCGCTGTGTCGTGAAATTCATGTGCTGGCCAGTGGACTAGGCCCTAGTGGTATAATGGTCTATGGGCATGCTTTGTAAACAGAGGGTCCTGGGTTCGAACCGTGTCGGTGGGTGCGCGCTGATGAAGAGTCCCAAGCACTAGGATGAAACAGCTGTCCAGTAGTCCCTGGTGGTTTTTCAATGGTTCTCTAACCGATATCAGTTCATGATGAAATCCTGTAACCAGACAATCAAATCCCTACAAAACCAATACTTAATCATAAGAGATAGTTTGAACTCTCCTCACCAAGATTAATACTCAGCTATGATATTTCAATTTGCACATATCCTGAGAAAACTAATCCTAATAATGGAAAATAACATTGTTAAGATAAGGGGAAAGGGGGGAGAAATTATGAAGGTAAGATAAAAGTGTCCTAACGAGGTAGACAGGACTTCAGGTGAACATAGAGAAAACAGTGGTGATGAAGGTTCCTAACCAACAGCAATAGCAACAACAACAGACAACAATAAGCATAAATGGGAGGAACCTGAAAGAAACAACCTCCTTTATATACTTACCAACCTACCTGGGAAGCATCATTTCAACTATAGGCGGACGGAATAGGTGAGGATATCAAAGCAGCTAGGATCAGGAAAGCGAGGAAAGCTTTCATTTCACTCAAGGTGGCGTGGAGATCAACAGCACTCAGAATGAAAAATAAGATCCGGATTTTCAATTCCAATGTGAAGTCACTACTACTTATCATACGCATCAGAGACTTGAAGCATCACGAAGGGCACTTCGAGCAAACTACAGACCTTCATTAACAGCTGTCTTCACTCAGTACTACTCAAGATCAGATGGCCAACAAGGAAAGATCAGCAACAGGGATCTCTGACAATGAGCGAACCAGCCCAGAATGAACCGGTTGTGCACCAAATATGCAGGAAGAAGTGGAGGTGGATTGGCTGGCCATACTCTGAGCAAACAAACCACCAAGTGAGGTACATCATACGCCAGGCTATCACTCAAGTGGAACCGAAATTTGAAGTGGAGAGTTGGTCGTCAGTGCGAGAGTGAGGTGACATGGAGGAGGTGATGTGAAGAGGAGATAAAAACATGCGGGCAGACTTGGAGCCAGGTGATGAAAACGTTGGCAGAGAACTGAACGCAATGGAGACGTTGGGGCTGAAGCCATTTGTTCCTCTAGGAATTAAAGGAAACAAAAATAATAATAATTCTGTAATTTACAATAAGCTTATAATGTCTCTAGTATTTTATTATAGTTCGCAATTTCACCTCTTTATTTTATCACTACACTTGACGTCTATTACCCCATGCCTTTGAACTTACATTCAGTATTCCCCATTTTTTGCTATTTGTTTGTATTTTGTGTTTTGTGGGAACCACATTTCATCAAATGCTGGTTTACAGGGATTTGATTGGTTAAAGGGGGTTCACCAAATCAGACAGGAGACTAGTCACTCGCCTATGAGACTGGCTGGAGGTTGCTGTATATACATATACATCGCGAATTGGCAAAAGTTGGAATTCGTGGACTGGTCATTGGATCGGTTCTCACTGGCTAAATTGTTCGCAAGTTCGTCTTTTAACCGGATAGTCTTGGTATAAGTATAAAACTTGGGCACTGTGGTGGCAGAGTATAACTCCATTATAGATAAGATTTTATTTTGATAAACTGTCATACGGTGTTTGTCGTACAGTAATATTAGCTGATGACAACGTTTCGAGCACAAATCATTGCCACTCATAAACATATCAAGTCTGTAGGCCCTATATTCTCTCTTATTTGTGTTATCATTATTAGTTTCCCCATTATTTTTATTTTGCTTTAGACCATTTTTGATATTCCTAATATATTTTATAGGATAGTTATCTTGTTGTGCTGCTATATTTTGACTAAACTAACGTACACGTATGTTCTAGTACTTCCTCGCGTTTATAATTGTGTGCTAACGTTGTGATTACTCGACGTCCACAACGTAATTCAAAAGGCACTTGCGAAGGAATACGATAGTGTATTATTGCCGCAATCAAAATTCAAGAATCGAGCGAGTACGAAAAGTATCAATTGTTAACATGCAAGATTTAGAGTAATAAACAAATCAAAGTACAATTACACAATGAAAGTATAGTACTATGCTGAGTAATAACATGGGTCACTACAATCTAACACCAACGCTTCTTCTTCTGTCTGTTTCATTTCATCGTTTCGGTTTTTTGTTGTACTATTTAGTGCTATTGCTCGGTTTGTTAGACACTTAACTAAGCCAGTCTTTACAGGCAGACAATGGATGAGATGAATTAAAGTCTAAATATCTATTAGCAGAATGCGTTGGCTTTTTATTATTACTAATATTATTACTATTACTGAACCCCACATCGAACGATCGATATACCTAGCTCCACAAGAGCTGATGAATTGATAAATGCAGGTAGAGTTGATCAACTTCAGGATCTTATCTTGAAGTGCGAGCGCTTCAATGACCTTGAACGCGTACTAGTCGTTGGCTAACGGCACCTGTCATTATCATAGCTGAAATAACAATGCTATTCACCACCTTAAGAGCAAATTTCACCCCAGATAGCGTTTTTAAGTACTATTTGGACAGTGTATTAATATCTCGTTAAGGTTAGGATAAGTATTAAGGTAAGTATTGGGGTTAGAGTTAGGATCAGGGTCATAATTAGAATTGCGGTTAGGCTAACGGTTAAGATAAGGGTTGTAATTAGGTTTACGACTAAGGTTAGGGTTCCTGTTAAGTTTCGGCTTAGGGATAGATTTAGAGATGATGTCATTAAATTGTAATTTGTTTGATTATCCACATTTCCCTGGTGAGTAGTCATCGATCTTCTTACTAGAAACCATAATAATTCAACCGAGGGCATATGGGGAAGACTGCACATAAAGATAATAATAATAATCTACTTTATTCCAAAAACAGTACTTATAATACAGAATGGATTTCTCAGCATTTGTCACAACACCTTGCATCGGATTTACTCAAAATATAATTAAAATAAGAAATTAAGACAAAACTAACCAGAGGAATTTGTCCACATTTACGACATAAAGTCCAAAATATTCGAAGCACGAATTGAGATTATTCAATACAATAATAGTAATAATAATAATAATAATAATAGTGACTTTGTTTCAAACAGTATTGTCGATTCAGTTTGGAAACTTCAGCATGTTATAGATTATTGGATCTAATGTTCCGTTGATATAGCAGCATAGTGAGGGGAAATACAAAATTAACAGTTATAATACAGCTTAAATGATGTCCACACTTTTGAGAAAATAAACAAATAAAAACAAAAATATTGAGAGGATTATAAATATAAGAAGTACAATAACGATAAAAGCTGATGTTGTAAGGGTGGAGAAAATGGTTTATTTAATAGTGCAAACAAGGTTAGTTAGTTAGTTCATACCTAACCCTATTTTCATCACATGTGCTAAATACGGTATAGTGGAAATTTTATACTTAGACGTACGTGCATAAATTCTTCTGAAAAGACTTCTTGTTTTAAATGAAGAGGACACTGCGGGTAAAGTGGATGCTCACAGTTTGACAAAATTCCTTTGGCAAATTTGTTGCATGAAATCAAGTGCCTATCAATGACGATGTCAACGATATGGCTCGATGGGACAGGGTACCAGTCGCCCTACTGACAGTCTTCAGAGTTCTGCGAAGTATGACATAGTCTTTTTTAAGCAATCCAGGAAAGAGTAAGAGTGAACAGTAAAGAAGAATAGGTGAGATGCACGAGTCGACAAACTGTAAGAGGAGGAGGAGTTGACTTATGGCTGAGTGCCTTAACTTCTCAATGTGAAAAGTCAGACGAAATATTCTTTTATAAATCGCTAAGACATGGGAAGATCAGGATAGGTCAGTAGAAAGAATTAATCCAAGATACTTAACTTCAGACTTGATTTCCACATCAATATCATCAATTTAGCAACGGCCATTGGAACCAACGGCTTCATTTAACTTTCGTTTACATCGGAAACTGAAATTAACAGTCTGACATTTGAAAGGATTTAGTTTAAAACCATTAGACGAAGACCATTCGCTGATTCCTGATCGAAAGCTGTTCGTCTTAGTAAAGTCTAGCTAGGAGTTAACAGACATTGAAATAGTTAGATCGTCGGCATACTTAACAAAGTACAGAATTTTCAGAGGAATTTTTCGCTCAATAGTTTATTTTTGTCGAGAATTTTCAAGCAAAGTCGTTACTGACAACAGATCACGTGACGTCAAACGAAAATTAACAAAAACAGCTCATCTTCAGTCACCTCAGTGAATACATGCACATAGACTAGTCTAACTTAGCAACTGATACTCCTCATTGTAATTGGGACGTATTTTTAAGTCATGTCAGGGAAAGATACCCTGTTTAATGTATTTTCATGCATTTTCTAGTAAATATACGTCAATTCTTATGCGAAATTCCTCGGCTGAAGGTCAGTTGTACGTTTGCATCCCTTGGGACTCTATTGTTGAACTTTGCCCTTCAGGTTAGTGAACAATAACGATCTAATAGAAGACGCTATGCTCACCGATGTAGCAGCGAATATCCTCGAAAACAAGAACTGTGAGATCCTTCTTTTAAGCCTGTCAGCAACTAAGTCACCTTTGAATTCAAGGTTCATACAAAGTATTGCCTAGGTTTCAGGCGTTAAATCACATTTCTTGTCTATAGAACACCTAGGAGAGTTAACTCTTCCTCCACAACATCAGGACTACTCCATATCTGTTAGAGAAGAGAGGGTGGATGTTGTAGGAGTTAACAGAACCTTGAAAAATGGTGAATACTGTCTCAAACAAGGACTCCAACTCATGATTTCGAAAACCTAGTCATCATTCAATAAATAATACTTACTATATGATGCTCTCTAGTGACTTTCTACAAGATGGAGTTTAATAGGGTTCTAGTGAGAAATCGTGACCAGTGAGGTCCATCCAGATGTCACGTGTGAGGATGGATGTCCCACCGATGACACTGGTTGGGGTCGTGCTAAATCACGAATTAGTAGAAGTTAGAATTTATGGCCTAGCTATTGAATCGGGTCCCAGTAGCTTAGTGCTATATGAGCTTGACTTGTAACTTGAAGTTCCTGGGTTCGAATCTCAGTGGGTGCATACTGCTGATGATTCCCAAACTAGGATGAAACAGCTGGTTGTCCAGTACTCCCTGCTTGTTTTCAATAGTTCTCTAACTGATATCAATCCATGGTTAAACTCGAATAGACTTACTATATCATAGTATGATAATATCGGATCCGTAAACAAACATGAAAGTCTCTCTCTCTCCCTGTCTCCATCTAAAAGCCTACTGTTCTTTCTGTGAGGTATATTTTAACATGTCATCACTCATCAACACAGATAATTTATAAAAACTGTCTACAGAAAGAGAAAACAACTTCTATTCCAAAAGGAAATACATCAAAATGCCGATTTTAAACGATACAAGCATACTAATGTTATGTACACTTATCTGATTACTAATTACCACTGTATATCGCTAGATAGATAGATGGATCGATTGATAGATCGACAGACAGATCGATAAGCAGACACACAAAAATAAAGACACACGGCCATGCATACAGACATATACGCGTGGATGTATAGACACATAAATAGACACACGCACGCGCGCACCCACACAGACTCGATCACATTACTTACTAACAAATGACAAAAATGAGAGTAGCGCAGTTTTAAAAAAAAATAACAACGGTAATTATCATAAAACACTATTTATTTTTCGACTTTAGTAAAATAAATTTTATTTATTTATTTTCAAACGAAAATGTAAACAATGTTTTCATCATTTTACACGACTCAATGTTTTTCTTATTTTCTTCCTTCTTAAACAAAACAAAGTAGTAATTGTATATTTTTTAAATGACTTGTTCAATATGTTCAATGCATTGAACAAAAAACCATTGAATAATTGAACCATGTGTAAATCTTTTAAAAAGAACACACTGTGTGAAAATGAAACAAAAGGGTTTCTTTTATCATAAATTATAAACCAGAAAAGATTTTTTTGTGTAATAATTGTTTGTTAATGTTGTATTGTGAACAGTTGTGCTGTTTTTTTCTGAATGATTTAATGACCGTCTTTCTTCAGTAGTAAGTAAGTAGGCTTTTCTGAGATTCATATCTGAATTTTCTGGCTTAAATGAAATTGCCTCAGATAATCTGTACTGCTTTTCTATAGTTGGTTTGTAAGGATTAGATTTGCTTTTACGAGTTTGACCATGGATTGATATCAGTTAGAAAACCAGTGAAAACAAGCAGGGAGTTTTGGACAGCCAGCTGTTTTATCCTAGTGCTTGTGAATCATCGTTAGGACTACCTCACCGACACGGTTTGAACCCAGGACATTCTGGTCATAAAACAAGCTATCTCGTATACCATTCAGCCACTGCGACCCAACTCCTCAATGTCTAACTCATGCATGAATACTATCTCGCATCAACTAGTGTGATCGGTGGGACATCCATCCTCACATTTGACTGGATGGATCTCACTGGGGTCACGACTTCTCACCAGAACTCCAGAAACCTCCGTCCTGTAGCAAGTCACTAGCGAGCATCAGATTAATTTTCTATAGCTGGCTTGTAACGATCTATATATAATATTGGAAGAGCGACTTAGGCCTGTGCAAGAACTGACGTGGAATCATACTTTTGTCCTGCAGACGATAAAGGAAGCACTGGATACAGAATTCAGCCACCTACCGGGACAAGCTGGATTCGGGAAAGGTGAATCATGTCCTTATCAAATCGCAACTCTACGCATCGTCATCATCATCGAACAGAGCATAGAATGGCAGGCAGTCAGACACCTACTTCAACTTCATTGACTTCGAAAAGGCATTCGACAGTCAGCGTTGACCAAGAAGTAATTTGGAAACTGCTTAAATACTACGGCGTGCACTTCTCAAGTCTTTATCAACCTCGTCCAACAGTTGGCTATATGACAGCGGCACGTGTCAGGTGATGCACAAAGGAAAACTCAATGAGGTCTTCAAAGTGCGTACAAGAGTGGGACAAGGGTGGCTGCCTATTGTCACCGAAAACAATATATACGTATGCGAAGAGATTTAATCCGCCTGATTCTATGGAACATGATTTGGAATTGAGATGCGGAAAGTTGATCCGTGGAAAACTGAAAGTGATTTAGACGTTGAATCGGATAGGAAGAATTTAAAAAATAGTCCATTTATTTGCTGTTTCACAGGGTAATTTAGTACTTTTATGCCTTAAATGTCACAGATCATTGATCCTTACAGTGTATCTGCTGTTGTTCTCAGAAGATTTGAGGATATATTATGTTAGCCTCTTAGAAGCATTTTTCAGTGCTTGTTTCTCCAGTAATGTTGTAACTTTTAAGTATGGAAAGATACGAAAATTATCTTGGTACCTTAATCATGTACTGCTATGAGTGTTAAATTCAAACCTCACTCGCTAGTGACTTGCTACCAGACAGAGTTTCCTGGAGTTCTAGTAAGAAGTCATGACCAGTGAGGTTCATCCAGATGTCACGTGTGAGGATTGATGTCCCGCCGATGACATTGGTTGGTGCCAGTCGCGCTAAATCACGAATTCATGGGCTAGCCATTGGGGGGTCGGGTCCCAGTAACTGAATGGTATCCGAGGTAGCTTGACTTGTAACCGGAAGATGTTGGGTTTGAACTCCAGTGAGGTGGGTGCGTCCTGGTTATGATTTGCAAGTACTAGGATGAAATAGCTGGCTGTGCAGTATTCTCTGCTTGTTTTCAATGGTTCTCTAACTGAGATCAATCCGTTATCAAACTCATAACAATTCAAACCTATTAAAATTAATGGAAAAATTACTTCTAGTCAGCCTTGAACCTTCCTTGAAAAGTTTTAATTATCCCAAAGAGTTTGTATATAATTGAAGTGTAAGTGCTTTAGATGCTGCTGCTGACGCTGCCGCTGTCTTACATCATAATATTGATAAAGGGGCCAGATATGTCCGATGTATCTTGCTTGACTACACATCCACTTATGACTCTGCGCCCAAGACGTATTTTGTTGAATTAAGCTTTCCTTGACACAAATCCATTGCTGGGATAATTGGGGGATGATGACTAGCAGTGGAATGCAGGACAACGTGCATTTCATCCTGTTTGGGACCCGTCAACTGCTGGATGTACCTGCATTAAGCAGTAAATGATTATGTTCCCACCGAAACTCGAACCCAGTGCCCATAGTTTCCAACGCCAAAGCATTATCAACTAGACCACTTGGTCCACGACAGCCAGCTCTCGTGCAATGTGTCTTATTAATTATTTAATTCAATTTTAGATTTTCCCATCAATTGATTGGACCGAAGTGCTCGGTCTCAGGTTGACATATCTGTCGGCTTCTTATGCAGATGCTTTGACGATGTCTGAGCATGTAATGAGAAGTGCATTGGTGGATGATGACTAGCAGTAGAATCCAGGACAACGCACATTTCTTCCTATTTAGACTCGTCATCTGGATGTACCTGGCGTTGGAAGCTATGAGCACTGGGTTTGAGCTTCAGTGTTGGGAACATCATCACTCACTGAGGAATGCAGGCAAATCCACTGGCTGATGAGTCCCAAATAGAACGAAATGCGCGTTGTCCTGGATTCCACTGCTAGTCACCATGCACAGATAGATCTGTTTTTTTACTATCACTGGTAAATTTATAAATAGGGAGGTCACGTCATACTACACTATTAGTTATGCAATATATCGACATAGTCGACTTCTTTAGGAAATTGGAAGATATCTTTCAAGTTATGAATTGCAAATTTATTTCGAATTGGCTCCAATGAGTCAGCCGACTATCAAGTAAGTCAATAATCGGTAATATGGCTCTTAAGGATAAATTGGCTTTATGGAATTTTGGTAGACCGTACATAAACGGGAGACGTCAAGCTTTTCACCTGAGTTCATTATACGTTTTGTTGTCAATCAGTTTCTTGATGCGGGAGTTCTTTGAGGCATTCACTTACTTTTCCATCTTTTTTTTAGTTTTGTCCACCTGGAATTTTTGCGGATCGTTAAGAATTGTCAATATTTTAGGTAAATAATCACTTGTCATGACGACAACATTATTTTCATACAGTCTCTCAAGTGGTGCTTTAAGCTCCTCGGATAGCATCTTCTGTTTTACTGACGGTGATGTGTGGTATTGGTTGGTGCTATAAAAAGCAGTTTAGACTTTAAACATCCTCTTTTGCCTTCGTCTACAGGTTCTGAGTCTGAAATTTGGTGTTATAAGTTTTCGAATTGCGTTTCTTTGTGTCTAGATGGCTTATGTGCTTTTTGGGGATGTGAAACTTGAATCCCAGAGATAAGGCGTCGAATTCAGTGAAGACATTGTACGACAGAGCCAAGAAGTTATATTCGTCAAACCACGTAGTAGAAGAATTAAGCTTTGTTGAAAAATGTCTGTGGGAAAATGGGTATCCAAAGGGATTTATCCTAAAGTACAGCAGCAAAGAAAAGGATGAGAAAACGAAACATCCATCTGTTGAAAAGACGAAAGCGTTCATTTGTCTCCCAATTGAAGGAGAAGCAGTATCACAAAAGATTGACAAGCGAATGAAAGGAGCAATAAAAAGATGCTTACATGCAGCTAGGCTGGTAACGCTATACAGTACCACATGCTTTATAAGCCATTTCAAACTGGATAAGTACCTCGCTGATGTCTGACACTTCTGGGAGCAAGTACATTGAAAGGACAGAAAGAAGGCAAGGCTTCTACCCGGTGTTTTCGAAGCATTTCGTTCGAAACTAATGTCTAAAAGGAAGCAGATATTGGCAAAGTGCAACTATTATCATACAACTTGTGGATGGATACGGGTCATTTCGTCGAGATTTCTAATTCCTTCGAAATATTATTTGGACTAAGGACATCAAATTTACTACGATTTGCAAAGGCGATTGCAACCAAACTTCTCAAACCACACTTATGCATGCACAAAGAGAGCATAATCAATCTCCTCTCACTCACCCTCTTGGTAACTGCGTTTAGATTACACTGATTAGTCATCCAAATTGGTGATTTTAGCTCACTAAGCAAGTTTCCAATTTTATAAACTATAACCTTCTTGAAAGTTAACTGGTGAATGGTGACTAGCAGTGGGATCCACAATGGACATTTCGTCCTGTTTGGGACTCCTCAACTACTGGATGTGTCTGCACTCCGCAGTGGATGATGATTTTCACGTCAAGGATCGAACGCAGTACCCATATGTGCGACGGTAGCACAGTGGTTAGTACGCTCGCCGGCCATGCACATAGTCCGGGGTTCGATCCCCGGCCGACACACGCCCGATATCCATGGTCGGCCTGCTAAATTTGGGCTACCGATATCACATTGTGAAAATTCCATACTTGTATCGAAAATACTGTGTGGAGCCAGGCTATAATAATAAAAATAACCATCTTGAGTTGATGCATGCACCTACATGCTAACAGTGTTTATTAGATTTGTCTATTTTCTATCTTTTACTCCCCTCCTCCCTACTCCTTTTCTATTTTGAAAGGCTTATAAATTGACAGTAACTTAAACCAAAAATTTCACTGCTTGCCTATTGGATACATTGGCTTTATAATGTTTTCTCGACTACCATCCAAACACTAAAGTATTTTATTGTCATTTTTTAATAACTATTGTAATTTCAGGTAATGGTCTGCAGCTGATGAAAGTTTCTGAAGTAGAGTGTTTGTTGGTCTCGCTAAAAACATCCCGAATCGGTAGAAGTTAGAATTCATGGACTCGCCACTGAATCAGGTCCCCCTGACTGAATGGTATACAAGCTTGATTTGTAACCGGAAGGTCCTAGGTTTGAACCCTAGCAGTAGGTGCGCACTGCCAATGAGTCCCAAGCTAGGACGAAACAGCTGTCCAGTACTCCCTGCTTGTTTTCAACGGTTCTCTAATTGATATCAATCCGTGGTCTAAGCTGAAATGAAATGTCTCCACATAGCTGTAAAGGAGTTGCACAATGAAGATGGGAGGTAAGTAAGATGCTGAGTAACTAATAGAGTGGGTAACAATATGGTGAGTTCACCTCAGGTCATAGAAACAAGAGACAAGCAGAGTTACGCCATAACAGAGGGGGGAGGGATGAGGCTGAAGCCAAGGATTACGTAATCGGATGAAAGAGGGCGACCAAAGACATCCAGTTACCAGAAAGACAAGAAAAGACTGATAACTACTAATTCTTTCTGAACACATCAATCGGATTTTAGGCATATGATAGAGATTGCCTGGGCAAACTTAAGGGAAATTGAGCTATTTTGCTTATTGATAATTTTAAAGGATTTTGTAATGTCCACTTCATGACCCGTAGGGATGAGAAGTCGGTTGTCGCCTTAAGACGTAGACTTTGTGGCACAGCCTCTTCAGGAAATTGGAGGTACAGCTTTCTGTGTGTTCTCTCAGTGTTCTCCCAAATGCCGACTGCCTCCCTCCAAATATCTAAATGTAACAAAAGCCATAAGGAACCCGTTTTCTGTTAATACGGTCGATTGATGAGTCCCAAAATGGGACGAAATGCTTATTAACCTATAGTCAACCTATCTTATTTACGAAAACCGTATATAAAAGCCAGTAAGTATATATATTAGTCAGATATTATATAAATTCCCATTAATAACATTTCTGCTATTTCCTGAAACCTTTATCTTTTCTAATTTCGTCTATTTGTACCCCTCGACCCGCCCCGCCCCACCACCTTCTGTCTCTCTCTATCTCCCTGCTTCCCTGAGTATCGATTCATCCCATGAAATTCTAAACCTCATTCTTATTGTCTTTACTATTATTATTATTCTGTCTGTTGATGTTGTTCCTGTGTCGTAGATGCGAATGTACCCCATCTGTGCTTTTACCAATTTTTTTGTATTCCATTAGTGAAATGGATGCGCTTTTGTCCCTCTCTTCTTCTCCTTCCACACAGCCATACCACTGCCACCACCTCGGGCTACAGGATAATTTATTCCCTTTACTACGATTATTATTATTATTACTATCATTATTATTTTCACTTTTATGCCTAAAACAAAGGGTGTAGAATTACCAGATTTCACGTATTAAATTACCGTAATAATAATAATAATAATGGTCAGAACAAAAATCGGAATCATAAAACCCACCTGTGATTTAACAATATGTCGACAATCTCTAATCTCCCGCGTCACACACACACAAGTAAATATTCATGACAGTAGTATAAAACAGATGGGTCCTAAAATATGGACAGTTAGTATATATATTGAATGTATTGGAAAGATGTAATAACTGACTACGGTTATAATACAGTCTCTCTGTAATGAGCGGAGATGATGAAACTAGCCGAATTAGCGTTATACTCACTACTGTTTCTGCGTCTTTATCAGTAGTATATAAATCTATTGATAAATAATTTCACTTATTTCGAAATTTTAATTAATCCGTAAAGAAATTACAGATGATTAATTAGATAAGAATTGAAAGTTTCCTGGAATTCTAGTGAGTAGTCGTGACCAGTGAGGTCCATCCAGATGTCACGTGTGAGGATGGATGTCCCATTGATGATATTGGTTGGTATCAGTCGCGGTAATTGCATCACAAATTAGTAGAAGTTATAATTCATGCATGGGCTAGCCATTGAGGAGTTGGGTCCCAGTGGCTAAATGGTCTAAGAAATAGATTGTCCTGTGTTCGAACCGTGACGGTAGGTGCGTCCTGGCGATGATTCGCAAGCACTAGGATGAAACAGCTAGCTGTCCAGTACTCCCTGGCTGGTTTCCAATGGTTCTCTAACTGATAAGAATCCGTGATCAACTCGTAAAAACAACAATGTTGTGTACATTAGGTTTGTCCGATAAGAATAAAAATAAGTTAGAGTTATAGTTGTCAAAACCTTTCAAAAGTGTGATGAATAATCAAATTGTAACTACGGGGACGAGTGAAGATTATTAAGGGGGTAGTGGTGGTGTGTTGTCGGATAGGGGATCATTGGAAAACCTGCAAGGAGTACTGGATAGGTGTTTCTGTTGACCTACTTTGAGACTCTTCAGCAGTACGCAGCTATTGAGGTTTAAATCCAGGACATTCTGGTTGCAAAGCGAGCGAGGTCGTAGGCCATTAAACCACTGGGACTTGATCCAGTGGCCCATGAATTCCAACTTCTGCCAATTCACAATATGCCGTGACCACTAGCAAATTTGTACTCGCTTCGGCGGTACATATACTAAAATTGGAACGATACAGAGAAGATTAGCGTGGCCTCTGCGCCAGGATGACAGGCAAAATCGTGAGGCGTTCCATATTATTTTGTGAGGTTAGCAACCCCACCCTGTAAACAAACCTGCTACAGAAACTTCAGCACGATGTATCTCCTTGAGAAAAAAGAAAAAGTCTTTGTGGGGACATGGAATGTCCGTACCATGTACGAGATTGGCAAAGCTGCCCACATCGCAAACGAATTGAAAAGATACGGAATTCAAGTACTGGGAATATGTGAAAGCAGATGGAACGGGAATGGACTCACCAAATTATCAACGGGTGAGTCAGTGATCTACTCCGGTCACCCAGAAGATAACCACTCGCACACCGAGGGCGTGGCTATCATGATGTCACCAACGGCAACCAAGGCCCTGATGCAATGGGAGGCGATCTCGCCCAGGATAATAACCGCCAGATTCAACTCCAAGGGAAGGAAAGTGTCAGTTATACAATGCTATGCACCGACAAACAACGCAGACCTCGAAACGAAAGAAGAATTCTACAGACAACTGCAGACAACAATGGACAATACTCCAGCTGGTGACATCAAAATACTAATGGGAGACATGAACGCCAAACTGGTATCAGATAACACAGGAAGGGAAGTCATCATGGGTAGAGAAGCTCTCGGAGAAATGAATGAAAACGGAGAACTCTTCGCCGACTTCTGTGCCTTCAATGAACTAGTGATTGGTGGCAGCGTATATAAACACAAGGATGTCCACAAAGCTACATGGATGTCACCAGATGGGCGAACCAAAAACCAAATCGACTTCATCTCAATCTCAAGGAAGTGGAGGCGCAGCCTGCTGGACACAAAAGTAAGAAGAGGAGCAGACGTTGGCTCAGACCACTACCTAGTACAAGGGACAATCCAAATCAAATTAAAAGCTTTCAGAGAATCAGGGGCTGCAGATAGACCACAAGCCAAGTTCAACACTCAAAAACTGAAGGACCAGAACACAAAGGATACCTTCACTGCAAGTATAAAAGACAAAGCCGAGACACAAATCAACACTGGCGAAGAGGTCAACGTCGAAAAGCACTGAAACAACTTGAAGACAGTGTGGAGTCAAACCTGCATGGAAGTTCTAGGCAGAAAGAAGAGACGGGACAAACAATGGCTCACTACGGACACTTGGAGACTAATGGAAGAGAGAAAGATGGTGAAACAAAAGATTATCCAGTGCACCGACAAGCAGCAAAAACAGGATTTGAATGCAAGCTACAATACACTGAACAAAAGAGTAAAGAAGAGTGCCAGAGAAGACAGAAGAAAGTACTATGAAACCATGGCAAGTGAGGCAGAACAAGCTGCAGGTAAAGGAGAACTCGCAACACTCTACCAAACTACTAGGTACCTATCGGGCAAACGTTTGACACAAATCAAGCCGGTGAAGGATGACAATGGAAAGTCACTCACAAAAGAAGCGGAGCAAAGGAAACACTGGCTGAACACTTCAAAAGACTCCTAAATCGACCACCACCGACAACGCGCCCAGCAATACCAACAACGGAGACAGAGCTACCAGTGAACATCAACCCCCCAACGAAATCAGAAGTCCTGAAGGCAATCAAGATGCTAAAAGCTGGAAAAGTAGCAGGACCAGATGGAATCCCAGCAGAAGCATTGAAAACGAACCCAGAGACAACAGCGGACCTGATGACGCCACTACTGGAGAAGGTGTGGAAAGAAGGCAAAGTACCCGAGGATTGGAAGAAAGGATACTTATTCAAACTACCAAAGAAATGAGACCTAAGTCAATGCAAGAACTGGCGCAGAATTATGCTCCTGTCCATCTCAAGCAAACTACTAAGCCGCATCATCCTGGAAAGGATCAAACAAGCCAATCTGGATGAAAACCTTCGACTGGAACAGGCTGGATTAAGGAGAAACAAGTCATGCATTGATCAGATCACCACATTACGGATCATCATTGAAGAGAGCTTGTAATGGTGGTCACCTCTCTATCTCAACTTCATCAACTCTGAAAAGGCTTTTGACACCGTCGATCGAGAGGTGATTTGGAAACTACTTCGCTACTATGAGGTGCCACCGACAATTATACATCTCATCCAACAGCTGTACGACAATGCTGCATACCAAGTAATCCACAACAGGAAACTTACGGAATCCTTCGAAGTGAGGACAGGAGTAAGACAAGGCTGCCTACTACCACCAATGATTTCCTTGATTGCAGTAGACTGGATAATGCGACAAACAATGGGCAATGGGGAAACAGGCATAAAATGGACACACACAAAAAACTTGGAGGATCTGGACTTCGCCGATGATATATATCAGATTTCCCACAAACTTTGAGATATGCAAACGAAAAGCAACAAGTTGGCAGAAGAAGCATCAAAGATAGGACTTCAGGTGAACATAGAGAAAACAGAGGTGATGAAAATTCCTGGCCAACACCACCAACAGCAACAACAACAACAGACAACGATCAGCATAAATGGAAGGAACCTGAAAGAAACAACTTATTTTGCCTACCTGGGAAGCATCGTTTCAAATGCTGGCGGAAATGATGAGGACATCAAAGCAAGGATCGGGAAAGCAAGACAAGCTTTCACTACTCTCAAGTCTGTGTGGAGGTCAACAGCACTCAGCATCAAAAGTAAGATCCGGATTTTCAACTCCAATGTGAAGTCAGTCAGTGCTACTATACGGATCAGAGACTTGGTGCGTCATAAAGAGCAACTCAAACAAACTACAAACCTCCATCAACAGCTGTCTTCGCTCAATACTGCTCAAGATCACATGGCCAGAAAAGATCAGCAACAGGGATCTCTGGGAACTAACCAACCAACCAGGAACCGATTGTGCAACAAATAGGCAGGACGAAATGGAGGTGGATTGGCTGGCCATACTCTGAGGAAACCACCAAGTGAGTGACATCACTAGACAAGCCATCGGTCGAGTGGAATCCGAAAGGGAAGCGGCGAGTTGGTCGTCAGTGCAAGGGTGACTTGGAGGAGGTCATATGAAGAGGAGATGAAAACGTGTGGGCAGACTTGGAGCCAGGTGAAGAACCTAGCAGAGAAAAGAACACAATGGAGACGCTCGGCTGAAGCCCTATGTTCCTCTAGGAATTAAAGGATACAATAATAGTAATAATAATAATACTAGCAAATTTCATCGGTGAGCATTTGTCCTCACACCCGATCTGCTGTACCCCACAGCTCACGACTTCCCACTAGAACCGAAGTAACTAACTACCTGAGTATGCCTAGTCACTAATGGGCATCGGATTGAAATTCAACTATTGGTATGCACGCATTTTATTGATTTCAGGATTTCATCATGAAGTGACATCGGATAGAGAACCACTGGGTCACAGAAGGTCCTGGGTTCGAACCTCAGTGGGTATGTGTTGTTGAATAGTCCCGAACTAGGAAGAAATAACTATCCAGTACTCCCTGGTGGTTTTCCAGCTGTCCTTCAACTGATGTCGGTTCATGATGAAACCCAAGAATTTGAATAAGCGTAATACAGTTGCGTAATAGGATGAGTGAGTTATGATTAGGATGCACATAGAAACAAATGAAAATATGAAACTATGTAAGAGTTCTGAAATTTCGATAGAGAAAGAAAGATCAGATTTGCAGTATAAAATGATATCATCATCATCGTATTTCACAGGTTCTCATCAGCTGCAGCCCCCTACCTGAAATTACAATGGTTATTACAGATGATGATAGTAACATACTTTAATGTTTAAGTGGTAATAGAGAAGAAATACTATAAAAGTGACGCATCCAAAATGTAAGCAGCATTACAATTTTTAGTTGTTTAAGTTTTTATCATCAATTTAGACGCTTTCAAAGTAGAAAAGAGGTGTGGGGGGAGGGGTAAGACAGAAAACGGAAGAAATTAACAAACAGTGTTAGCTTGTAGCTTGTTCACATAGCAACTCAAAAAACAAAAGCGGTTACAGTTTATAAGATTGAGATTTGTCCAGTGAATTGTGATCACTGAATTAGATGACTAATTATTGTAAACAAAATCACCAAAATTCAGTTACCAGGGGAGTAAGTGAGAGGTTAATCACACTCTCTCTCTTTCTGTAAGAATAAGTCTGGTTTGAATGGTTTGATTGCGATCGCTTCGGCAACCGTAGCAATACCATATTAGTTTGTTTATTAGATATGTCACACAGTGGAACAGTATTATTTACTGAATGACGTTTGGAACAAAATTTATTGCTCATAATCATTTCATCAATAATAATCACACGACTTTGAAACCTGAGTTTTACAGTTTTCTTTGTTCTCTCCTATTTGTCGTCGTAGGCTGTAGTGGTTGAATTTTCCAGATATCTGATGAATCATTCGCATTACACGTGCTTGCAGTTGATCCGATAAATAAAGCTTCTGTTATCAATCTCTCCTTCCATTCACCCTGCCACATTAGATTTTAAAACTGCCATCTTATCTCATCCTATTGTATGGCTTTGTTGTGTGTAACTGCATGTAGTGCTATAGCTGAACTATTCTGTAGATTTCTTATCTTATTTGGATCAAGTAATCTAGATTTTGCTGCTAGGTTTTTATGCTCAGCTAATCTCACTGACTGCCCCTGTTCTACTAGTTTGACTTATGTATTTGACCTGACAATCATTGAAGGCAGGGTATTAGATAAACTGAATTGTTTCGTTTAATGGGATGCATTCCTCGTGGTGTAGCGGTTAGTACTCTGGACTTTGAATCCAGCGACCCGAGTTCGAGTCTCGGCGAGGCCCCCAGTGCGTTGGTGGCACAGCGGTTAGGACGCTCGCCGACCATGCATATGGTCCGGGGTTCGATCCCCGGCCGACACACTCCTTTGCCTCGCTAAACCAGAAATAAAGCTAGAAAAGAGAAAAGATTCGGAATGAGGCTAGCAGCCCCATCCTGTAAAAATAAACACTGCTACGGAAACTTCAAGCCTCCAGCTTGAATCCCTATGTTCCACTGGGAACGTGAAGGAATAAAAAAATGGGCTGCATTCCACAGGATCTTTTAACTGACAAAGCTTGTTTCTAGTTGAGTTTGTGGGACTGAATGCCAGTCACCTTTATTTATGCTTGCATTGTTAAGAATTTTCCGAGGTTCCTCCTTTGTATGGAATTACTACTGATGATTTAGATTCCTTATCGTTGGTGTTGTCATTATCCTGTACATGTTTGACATGCATGTCGTCATTAGTATTACTATTATTATTATTGTTATTATCACTATCACTACTATCATTGTTTATTTTATTTTTACATTTCCCTACATAGTTCCCGACTAATTTATCAGGGTAATTAACAAGTTTCAAGGCTTCTTTTATATGCCTCACTTCCTGTCTTAGATTTTCCTTGGTACTACTTAGTTTTTGTGCTCTATTACTTGAACATTTCACCAATCCTATTTTTACTAACATAGGATGGGATGATCGGAAATCCAAATGTCTGTTTGAATGTGTGCGTTTCCTGTAAACACTAGTGTCTAACTTCCCATCTTCTTTTCTTTTTACGCTACAATCTAACATTGGAAGTTCTCCTTCGTGACTTTCGAATTCCTCATAAGTGAATTGAATTTCCCCCACCTTTGAGTTATTGTGTTCGAAATATCTGTCTGTATACTGTATTGCGTGTACAGTGAATGTGTCATCTACATACCTCCACCATACTTTTGCAGTGAGGCTGAACTTTTAAATCGCTGTTTTCCCACTTATCCATGAATACGTCTGCCACGACGGGGGATATTGGTGACCCCATGGCAACTCCCTCAGTTTGTTTGTATATTTTCTGCTGGAATTTAAATACTGTGGAAGTCAGGCATAGCTGCACTCCCAACATTATGTCCTCAAGTGTCACTTTCGTCCTCAGTTCGAGTTCTTGGTCATAAATGAGTTCGTTTCTGCCTGCCTCTATAGTCACATTTATTATCGATCTACGTGTATATAAACCGACGATGTCAAAACTAACCATTTTCTCTTCATTATCTAATCTGTCTGTGTTTTAGTTCATAAGAATTTGTTAGTCTAGATTTCGAGTGGCTTTATGTGGATTTTATTATTGTTTCCTTTAATTCCTAGAGGAACATAGGGCTTCAGCCGTGCGTCTCCAATGCATTCGGTTCTCTGCTGGAGATTTCACCTGGCTCCAAGTCTGCCCACATGCTTTCATCTCCTCTTCACATGACCTCCTCCAAGTCACCCTTACAATGACGACCAACTCGCCGCTTCCCTTTCAGGTTCCACTCGACCGATGGCTTGTCTAGTGATGTCACTCACTTGGTGGTTTCCTCAGAGTATGGCCAGCCAATCCACCTCCATTTCGTCCTGCTTATTTATTGCACAATTGGTTCCTGGTTAGTTTTGGATTTTTATACCATGGCTAAATATTTAGATAATTCAAAAGTAGGTGGATTTCTAAAATTAAGTATACAAGTATAGATTCACTACCCCACACGGAATCAGGTTATCACGGTAAGCTCATATGCAACAGAGTCATTAGGACATTGTTTCAGATGTCGAAGCGTAAATCCATTTAGCCAGTGGGTTTTATCTCATAAAAATTTCCTCCTATACATAATTAGGCACCCACGCACACACCCACACACACAGATGGAGACATGCGCATACAAACACATAAATAAATAAACGAATTTTCACAAAATGAAAATAAACACATGTTTACATATATTTATGTGTGTGTATAACTTGTGAATATTAGTGTGTATCAATTGTTTCTTCAGACACACACTCACACAAATGCACACACACATGCACACACACGTACACACTGTCCCTCTCTCTCTCCCCCCTGTCTCTCCTGCTTTGAAGTCTACAAAAATGGAACAACCCATAAACTGAAAGAAATCAACAGAAAGATCTACACTGAACTGTCTATTCTCCTTTCTTTTTCTTTTTTTCCCACTTTGAGACGCCAGTCATAAATCCTTACCGTCCCCCGCCCACCCAACTCTATTTCTGCTGTTTTAGATGTTTCAAAGTGTATCGCGCCCGCCCACCCCTTTCTCACCGCTCTTCACAGTTTCCTTCTCTCCTTGTTATTTCTTGTACCGTTGTTAACACAAGCTGTTGTTAATGACCATGGTGTTGATGTCGATGAGGTATAATAATAATAATAATAACAAGGATAATGAGCCATAAAGTGGGGGGGGGGTTGAGGAGCAATGGTGGCATTCAGGGCAGTAGCAGCAGCATCAGCAACAGCGGCAGTGAATCCACCGTTCGAGGTTATATAAATCTTTCACATCAAAAGGAACAATGAAAGATAAACAGGATAACGGGGGGGGGGGGGAGAAGCAGGCAGAAGATATCAAACATTTGTGGTGTAAGTAGGTTTATATAGGGAATAAAGAACGCCAAAGATGAGGAATATAGTCATCATTATTAAAATACTACTTCCAATACTACTAATAAAAATAGTAGTAGTATTAATATCCCTTCAAAATTAATTATAAAACATAACTAAATGAATAACAATAGTAATAATAATAAAACTGAATGAATGAGTAAACCTTTAATATACACCCTTGTTAAGTGACCAATAAAAATGAAGCACAAATGCGTAAAGTTACGCCGCCCCCACCCACGCACGCATGCGCAAACACACTCGCCCACGCACCCTTTCGAATATCGCTAACAAATCATTAGTAATAATCATCAGTCATCGGGTATATAATGAGGCAATAATGAGGCAATAAAAGCAGGGAAAAAAATAAGTTCCTTTTTATTTACTCATCAGTTTCTGTTGATGTGTGTCTGTTGGGGTGGGGGTAGGTGTGTGTGTGCGTGTGTGTGGGTGTAAGCATGCAACATAGCAACAAGTATCTTCGTATTTCTTCAACATTCTTTACGATAATAATAATTATTATTATTATGGGTAGTCTGATTTATTGTGGTAATGAGGTCATAAAATAGGCAGAATCATCCATACCATCGTCACCACTCTGTGTGCGTGTGTGTGTGTGTGTTAGAGATCGATAGTCAGTCTGTAGTGATTCTGTTTAACTTTTACCCCGTTAAGTGTCTTTAACTACTTTTAAATAGTTGGTTCGCTAGTGATTTGCTACAAGAGGGAGTTTCCTGGAGTTCTAGTGAAAAGTCGTGACCAGTGAGGTCCATCCAGTCAAGTGTGAGGATGGATGTTCCACAGATGATATTGGTTGGTGCCAGTCGCGGTAAATGCATCACGAATTGGTAGAAGTTAGAATTCATGGGTCCCAGTGGCTGACAGGTATATGAGGTAGCTCGCCTTGTAACTGGAAGGACCAGGGTTCGGATCCCAGTGAGCTGGGTGCATCCTGGTGATGACTTGCAAGTACTAGGATGAAACAGCTGGCTGTCCAGTACTCCCTGCTTGTTTTCAATGGTTCTTTAACTCGTCAATAACAAATATTTAAATATTTCGCTGCCTAATTGTAATCCCTTCACAGCTTATAATGGTGACGATAATGTTGATGAAGTTGATTGGGAATAAAGAGAATTTGAAATCTGCTTGTATCAATTCACCCATTCAGAGTAGACGGCGTGTACAAGAAGTAGTCAAATGACGACTCGATAAAACTATCAAGAAAACTTATTATGCTACTGCAAAACTCATATTCCTTTGTGGTCAGAGATAGCTGCTAGCCAAATTGGTAGACACTAATTGACGTCAATGTTTATGTCTCAAATATTAGTCATGTGAAAACAAGGTCAAAGACGGACAGCAGACTTTGCGTAGGCGGATACAATTAGCAGATAGAGGATCTGACACTCAAGAGACAGCAACAAAGAGATGAAAGATTAACTTTTAGTGAGAAACAACCAATCAGAAAACTGTGTTTGTCAACTAACAAGAATCTATAATAATGTACACGAAAATCTAGAAATATGTGTTGATTTCCATAATAAACAATCAGTTGCCTGACTCTTGGCTTCTGTCGTTACATCTTAACATTAACCAGTAAGCAGATGCTTCAACAATCTGGGAATGATTGGTTCAAGGATTTCATCATTAGCTAACATCAATTAGAGAACCATTAGAAAACTAACTGGGAGGACTACCAGACAGCTGTTTTATGCTCATTTTGGACTCTTCATCAGTAAGCGCTCACCAACTGGGCTCGAACCTAGGACCTTCTAGTTACAAGGCAATCTAGCTCGTAGACCGTTAACCCACTGGGACCCAATCCAGTGGCCGGCCTATGAATTCTAGCTTCTGCCAATTCATGACATAGCGTGACCATTTCGCAATGTCTTCTTTGATGAGTTACTGCCTCATTTTCAACCTGCTACATTCTTCTGGTCACAGCTTCCACTAGAAACCCAGTTCACTGCCTGAATAGGGCCAGTCACTAGTGAACATTAGATTAATTTTCAAGTATTGGTTTTGTAGGGATTATTTTTGATTGGACGGAGGATTTCATCATGAGCTGACATCAGTTAGAGAACTATTGTCTACTTGCAAGATGGAACATTTGCCAGGATAGTTGAAAACAGCTGAAGTCAAAGTACCTAAAAATTCAATAACAAAACACTTTGTGGACTACGGACTTGACACGGACACGCTTTCATGTCATTCATTGTTGTCAGTGAGCAGACAAAGAAACCGGAAGATGCTTCTAAGTGCCGAGGAGGCTTGGGCAATTAGAGTTTATTAAACTTGGTCTCTGTGTACAAAAGCAAATAGTGGTCACTCTGAATCTACCATAATAATATATTTTGCTTATTAACTGTTATTATTATTAATATTATTATTAATATTTTATTCCTGGCCAACAGCAACAACAACAGACAACAATCAGAGTAAATGAGAGAAATCTGAAAGAATCAACCTCCTTACCTACCTACCTAACTACCCACCTAGGAAGCATCGTTTCAACTACAGGTGGACGGAACTGATGAGGATATCAAAGCAGTAAGGATCCGGAAAGCAAGGCAAGCTTTCATTACTCTCAAGTCTGTGTGGAGATCAACAGCACTCAGCATGAAAAAAAATAAGATCCGGATTTTCAACTCCAATGTGAAGTCAGTGCTACTTACTATACGGATCAGAGACTTGGCGCCAAGCCATGTCACGAAGGCCACTTTGAACAAACTACAGACCTTCATCAACAGCTGTCTTCACTCAATACTACTCAAGATCAGATGGCCGGCCAGATAAGATCAGCAACAAGGATCTCTGGAAGCAACTCAGCAGGACATTATGCCACAAATATACATGAACAAATGGAGGTGGATTGGCCATACTCTGAGAAAACAAACCATCAAGTGAGTGACATCACACGCCAGGTCAACACTCGAGTGGAACTCGAATGGGAGGCGGCGGGTTAGTTGGTCTTCAGTGTGAGGGTGACATGGAGGAGGAGGTCATGTGAAGAGGAGATGAAGGCATGTGGGCAGACGTGGAGCCAGGTGAGAAACGTTGGCAGAGAACCGAACGCAATGGAGACGTTGGGGCTGAAGCCCTATGTTCCTCTAGGAATTAAAGGAAACAATAATAATAATATTACTAATATTCCTGTTTCATTTAAAACCATCTTTTATCATTACCATTATCCTAACTCGTTGCAACAGTATTATTATTGTTATTATTACTATTATTATCAATATTATTTAGTTCTCAATTCCTGATATATACCCAAGTTCTTTCACACACTGATAACCAATTAATTGTTTATTTAGGTGATATAGTTGAACTGTAATGCATTTTATCCTAATTTTATATCCTTGTATGAAGAATATTCAGCAGCTGAAGAGTCCCACCGAAATTCGATGAATTCATTAAATCCTGTTTTATTAACACCTTTTACTGCTTATTTAAAAATTCTTATCAGGAAATAAATGTTTCCAAAAATCGGAAAAACATACACACAAACAAACCACAAAAACTTCATACATTTATTCTCTACTTATAAATTTGAAATAGAGCAAGAAAAACGGTGGTTTCTTCCAAATTACTTCGCTGTCAACGTTGTCCATTGAAGGCCTTCTCAAAGACGGTGAAATTGAGGTAGAGATTTGACTACTATTCTATGCTCTGTTCGGTGGTGATGATGGTGATGACGGTGCAAAAAGGTGAAATTTGATTCGCACACGATTTCCTTTCCGTAAGTGAATTCACCTTGTTCCAGATGGTGCTTCACACCCAGATCATCTTTTGTTCTCCCCAGGATGACACGACTTCATATTTTACTGTCACGTGATATACTGCAGATTATTATTTCACCTGAAGCTATTGTGAGAAGAGGAAATCTTTTTTGTAGCTAAACACGGTGAGAACTTCTGTACTATTGTTCTGGAACTTCGGGCAGGACTTCGAGGCTGCTGCGCAGTTGAGTGGCGTTCAAGATCCGTCAACGATAAGGCTGTTACTTGGAACGTTACTGGGAGGTTGGACGACGGCAGCATATGATAGTGTGAGGCGAACACGAACCAGGGTCATGCAAACTGCTCCCAAAGTGGGAAGGACTATACATGGTCACCGTGAGACGGAGTCACGCATACACGATCAGAAATGCAAACAAAGAGGAGCGGGTGAACGTCAGCAAGCTCCGGAACTCGATACAGCAAGACAAGTTAACAAAGCCGCCAGCACCAAGAAGATCCAACCAACTTCAGTCGAAAGTTTTTGATGGGGGGACAAGTGTGGTGGTGTGATACAGACAATATGTGCCAACGGAATATTATTCTCACATATTCCCACAGTTCAATTCGGCATTAGCAACAGAATACTAAGTATATTTGAACATTCTATTTCATGTCCCTTGATGTAAACCGAAATCAAGTTCGCCTTGTAACTAGAAGGTCTTGGATTCAACTCTCTATGGAGTTATGGGTGTGTATTGCTGAGGAATCTCAGACTAGGATGAGACAACTGTCGAGTAACCCTGCCAACACAACAATTCGGTTATTATTATTATTTTTCCCTTGAGTTCCGAGTGGAACGTGGGGCTTAAACAGAAAATCTCCACTTTATTCTATTTCCTGTGGTCCTCTTTAACTGGTCTCACCATTGTCCATAGATTCTAAACTCCTCCCTAGACAACCTCCTCCATGTCACCCTCCGACTATTGAGTGCCCAGCTCGTTGTTTCCCACTCGGGTTCCACCCAAGCGATGGCCTGGTGCGTGGTGTCACCCGACGGTTTCCTCAGCGTGTGCTCAAACCATCTCCACTTTCCTCCACGTATTTATTGAACAATGGGTTCATGGTTAACACGTTTCCAGGGTTTGTTGTTGCTAATTTTTTCTCACCGGCCATTTGATCGTCGAAATAAGGCGGTAGCCTGTTGGAAAAACTTTCAGTAACGCATCCGTTAAGTTTCTGGCTCAACATTAGTGTTGAACAGAATCCGAATCTTGTTATTGATGCTGACTAGGTGCAGAAGACTTCCATCCCGATTTCAGATTGATGATTTATAATTGTGGATTTGATGCCTTCATCCGAGCCTCCACCTGTAGTTGAAACCAGACTTCTTAGATGTGTGAAGGAAGTAACCTCTTTCAAATTTCTCCCGTTGATGGTACTGGTTGTTGTTGCGGTTCGTTGGTTATCTTCATCACCTCCGTCTTCTCTATGTTCACCTGAAGTCCTGGCTTCGCTGCAGTGCTTCTTCTGCCACTTTGTTGATTTTCCCCTGTAAGTCTTCAAGTTTGTGTGTGTGTGTGTGACACTACGCATAAATCATCCGCCTCAAAATCCAAATCGTCTACAATAATTCAACAAGAACAGAAGAAGAAAAACAGGAAAATGCCTAGATAAACCATGAAAACTGGGTGAAATGCTTCTCCTTAGCAACCTTGCTTAGCAACTAACATGTTTACGTGTTTTACATGTTTATCTGTTTTGTTTTAAAACAATGTTTATTTATCTACACAACTAACTTCTTCTTTGGTGTTTACCCCACCCCCGCCTCCTTTTTTTCTTTCCTGATGTTGAAAGATACACTCCAGAGGTTTCTCCTCTTAACTGTTGCCTACCGGATTTTCGAATAAGGAAGAGTTGTAATGTTTCTTTTGACACATACATTGAGAGAGACGTGAAGTGGGGAGGTTTTCGGGGGATTTAAAGAGAAAAACATGACAAAATGCAGAAAAGGATTGTTTACAGAACAAGAACCTCCACCCCCCCAACCAACCAACCACGAAGATAACAGATAGACGATAGAGATCCAATGTTTATGCATAGATTTTTTTGATTTGATTGATTGTTAACGACAAATGTTTTTTTATTGATTGTTATTAGTACTCCCTCGGTTTCGGAGTGGAATACAGGCGGCTTGAGTAGTATATCACTATTTCATTGTGTTCTCCACAGCTCTTGCTAGATGACTGTATAATGATTGCCCAGAAACATTCATTTCATCCTCTTATGACCTCCTCTGTGTCCCTGTTGGAGCCACGCCCAAATCGTGTATTCATATTCACGTTTACACTTGAGGGTTTGGTTGAGGTTTGATGTCATTCAACGGCCTCCACAGCTTGTGTCCCACCCACCTACGCTTCCTTCTGCACCAGAGTTGCTTGTTGTTGCCAGTCTTTTCTGTTTATCTTCTCATCAGAATGGAGAGAAGGAAGCGGTCAGTGTTGGTGAATATTGAATTGTTGCTGAATTTACGCAACGTTTTACGCAGCATACCTATGTTTGTCATTATCTAGCCGACGAATGATCGGGGAGCAAACGAAGGATAAGCTAGAGAGTTTTGCCACATCTATGTGCATGTGTCAATTCAACTGCACCTGCAGTGACAGTTATGTTGGGCGTTCAGCTAGACAGCTTAGCCAATGTGTCAATACTGAACATCTCCCATCGTGGTTTGGTAAAGGACAGACAAAAACAATCCGTAGCTCAATTTTGTCACACTTCATTGATAGTGGTCATGTAGTGGAGAAAACGAGAGTCTTTCTAATAGACTTCGTATTCGTCTACTGCACACATCTGAGGCAAGCGATAAGCATTCGAACTATTAAACCTAAACAATGCATTCAAAAGAAGTTCGTACAGCCATTATCCCTCCCTTACTGGCCTTTTAAGACATAACCAACTGGTGACTTCTACACCACCCCTTACTTACATTTTCAACCCTTCTCTTATCATCCCTTAATTTTATCACATCTTCATTAAAAAACGTGTTTCATTTACTTCCTTTACAATCAGTCTAGCATTACTAAATCGGTTCATTTGTTTTTCTTAGCCTTTATCGACTACTATGTCTACCTGAACATTTGTTTGTTTAATCATGCTGTTTTTCACTATTCATTTTATCACAGATCGCATCACTTTTTCATCCTTATTATTGATAAACCTATTATTTGGGAACCATCGGCAGTACGCACCCACAGCCAGGGTTCGAACCCAGGACCTGCCGGTTACAAGGCAAGCTCGTATACCATTCAGCCACTGGGACCCGATTCAATGGCTCATGAATTCTAACTTCTACCAATTCGTGATTTAGCACGACCCTAACCAATGTCGTTGGTGGGACATCCATCCACACACGTGGACCTCACTGGTTACAACTTCTCACTAGAACTCCAGGAAACTCCATCCTAAAGCAAGTCACTAGCAAGCATCAGATCAATTTTCTATAGTTTGGTTTGTAAGGGTCAGTTATGCTTTTACGAGTTGATCACGGACTGATCGTAACCAGTGAGGTCCAATTAGATGTCACGCGTGTGGATGGATGTCCACCCAACGACAATGGTTGGGGTCGCGCTAAATCACGAATTGGTAGAAGTTAGAATTCATGAGCCATTGAATCGGGTCCCAGTGGCTGAATGGTATACGAGCTTGCCTTGTAACCGGCAGGTCCTGGGTTCGAATTCCAGTGGGTGCGTACTGCCGGTGATTCCCAAGCACTAGTATGAAACAGCTGGCTGTCCAGTACTCCCTGCTCATTTTCAATGGTTCTCTAACTGATATCAATCCGTGATCAACTCGTAAAAAAATATTAGAGAAGCTTTGAAACTTAATAATTACCCTGATAAATTAGTCAGAAAGTATGTAGGGAAATGTAAAAATAAAATAAATAATGATAGTAGTGGTTGTGATAATAATACTAGTAATAATAATGATAATAATGATAGTAATATTAGTGACGACACGCAGGTCAAACATGCGCAAGACAACACCAACAATAAGGAATCTAAATCATCAGTAGTAATTCCATACAAGGAAGGAACCTCGGAAACCTTACGCCGGAGAATTCTTAACAATGTGGCAGGAATAAAAGTGGCTGGCATTCAAACCAACCACAAACTCAATTCGAAACAAGTTTTGTGGGTTAAAGGATCAATCCTGTGGAGCCTTTAAAACAAAACAATTTAGTTTATCTAACACCCTGATGGAATGATTGTCAGGTCAAATACACAGGTCAAAGTAGTACAACAAGGGCAGTCAGTCAGACTCGCGGAGCATAAAAACCTAACAAAATCTGGATTAGTTGACCCGAATAAGATAAGAAATCCAGAGAATAGTTCAGCTATAGCACTCACTACATGCAATCATACATAACCATACAATATAGGATGTCAATTCACGATATAATGGAACTGGCATCATCGGTGGCGAGTATTCCTCTTCACACATTCGACCTGCTGTATCGTACTGGTCACAAATTCCCATTAGAAGCCAGGGAACTACCTACGCGAATAGTAAGCATCAGATTACGATTAAAGTGGTGGTTTTTTCATTAGTGATTGCCCATTGTGAGTTGTGGTTTATTTTTCAATATTTTTCCATAAAATAAATAAAATAGCCATAAAATAAAATGGTTGTTTATGTTATTTTGTTTTCGCGTTATTTTCTTGTTGTTGTTGTTGGTTTTACTCCATTTGATTCTATTCCGAATGACAGTTATTCAATCAACTCACTTTTTTCTTCAGTTACGGTCTACAGAGCAGAGGCAGAAGCAGAAGCAGCAGCATAACTCCCGTGCGTATAAAGCCTTACCTACATGTCTAACTAACGCTCCACCTACGCATATTACGGTCGATAGACATACACATGCATGCACACATACAGCTAGATCGATAGGCAGATGGACAGATAGGTAGATCGATAGATAGACAGATAGACGCATAGACAAACACACACTCATACAGACATGATATTATTAAGGCTTCACTCGAGATAACAGCGACAACAACCACAAAACTGCTGACAGTTAATTAAAATAAATTAACAATCTGTCAAATATTGATTCATATGTGATTCCGTTTTATGTCGATGAGGTTGTACACGCACACATGCGTGGACAGACACACGAAGGCCTACGCACACATACACACGCACAGACATATATGTGTATGTATGCGAATATATACTCACTAAATAATGATTAACTCTGGCCGAAAGAAATTCAACATTTCTCTCTCCATTTATTTCTTTCCAATCTTTTCTTCTTTTTCATGTGATATAATGATAGTAAATTAAGTAATTAACTAGCATGGATGGTGATGGTGATGAGGGTGGGAAGAGGACAAGGAGGAGGAGGGGAAACTGTCAAGTTCCCCTGAGAGAGATACAGAGAGACATAAAAGGTGTACGAGGAGAAAATCAACATAAAATTGTACACATTGAACATTGAATGTTGGACATGTTGACATGTTGACTGACCATCCATCTCTTTCTATTTGCCTCTTCTCTCTCTCTCTCTCCAACTCTCTTTAATGGATTAAAATTGATTTTTGAATGAATGACGACATGAAAGAAATTTCGGAGAATTTAATCACCGCTTTGTATGTGATTGTGGTTGTTGTTGTTGTTATTCTCCCTCCCTCCGTCTCTCCCTCAGGGGAAGGAAATGAGAATTGTGATTAGTGAGAGGAGGAAACTGAAAGGCGTGGCATGTAAGATGAAGTAATTAAATTCGACATTTGGACAGTTCGAGGCGGTGAAATTTCATCATCG
The DNA here is from genome assembly GCA_944472155.2 of Trichobilharzia szidati. NCBI lineage: Eukaryota > Metazoa > Platyhelminthes > Trematoda > Strigeidida > Schistosomatidae > Trichobilharzia > Trichobilharzia szidati. Next base: position 151,446,202 of record OX235273.1, read on the forward strand.
ATTGCTTTGACCATAGGAAATAAAAGGCAGTTGCAGAGAAGAAAATTTTCTTTTCGACGAAGTCACCGTCAGCTAGGCTGTACATTCGTGTATTTATAGTAAATGGATGGGAGAGTTCCAGAATAATTTCTGGTCAAGGGTCAAATTAATAAAATTACAACTAGTAATTAAAATGTCATAATAAAACAGGAGGACGGATAAAACTCAAACAAAGTAGCATCATAATTACTGAGAAGATTAACATGTTGTGCAATTAGGGTTAGAAATAACAAAAATAGACAGGATGTTTGGATAAGAAAGGCAATGGGATAGTCACTATTAAAAGAATTACCTGTTTAAGATGGCCATGACAGGGACATGGGTTGGATACATAGCGTGAGTTTGAGCTTCTGGATGACTAGTGCCTTCGTTATGCCCAAATGTCTTAATTTTACTCCCTTTGATAGATATGATCGAATCTTGTATATTATTTTGAAAGATTTTTCGAATGGCGCTAAATGTCCTGAATTGACCAGATGTTCTGTCATTGACCTAAATACACGTTTTCGTTCTCCTTTCATTAGAGAAGTTGGACAGTGTTCGCGAGTGCGTTTTTCAAGTTGGCGCATGTGATGGCCGATGTACTCCGCTCCGCAAGAGCATGTAAACTGGTATATATTCACGTTGAAGTGGCTTAATGCGACAGCTTGTCTTTCGCGTTCTGGCTCAACATTTTCTTGCAGGAAAATGTCAGTCGTAGGCTCGCGGTGAAGTACGTTTTCCTCAGCGATTTGGAGAGGCGTTTACGAAGGATTTCTGCTTCATTGTCACCTTTAAATTCTAGGTTTAGCAGAAGTATCTTCTTTGGGACGGATTGGACTTGTTCAGAAGGTTTCTTTGATTTGAGATTCTTGTTTATGAATCTTGGAGGAAAACCGTTGCACTCAAATAACGAACTGGTAGGAGTTAGAATTCATGGACTCGCCAGTGAGTCGTATTGCAATGGCTGGATGATTTACCGGAATGTTCTGCGTTCGATCTTCAACCGGTGCATACTGTTGCCTAAAAGTTCCAAACTAGGTGGAAACAGCCGTCTACCAGTATTCCCTGGGGGTTCCCAATCGTTCTTTAAATAATATCAATCCATGATCGAACGTGAGACAAATCAATTCGCTGCAAACAAACTCTTGGAAACTGAAATTATTTTGATCACAATCCATGTGAAATCCACTTGGACATCCTAAACGGTAATCAAGAATGAGAGCAGAATTGGATGAAACTACATCCTACTGATTGGCAGAGATAAGTAGTGGTATCCCAGTCACACCAACAAACAGTAGTGACTGTTAGCCAGCCAGATCGAGGCGATGTAAACACCAGATGGTCTTTTCGGTGGTTTGAAGTCGAGCTCGTTAGCGGCTTACCTCGTTTGACCAGCTTAGAGAGACGAGTCAGTTCAAATCAACCGAATATCGGCTAGCTACTTAGGGTGGAATGTTAGTAGTATATCCTGGTATATTGATGCATTCAAGTTGTTTGAGTTGATTTCGATGTCTGAGTTGAGTAAAAGTGACTACATTGACGATGACTTCGTCCTCAAAACGACTGATCTCTTTTATCTGGTTGGCAAACAACACTGTTTGGTGTCAGTGGTATGTGACTACTGATATTAATTCAGTGAGTAGCATACGCTATCACCAGTCCTCTCACACCACTGAATATAACTCACCTGCCTCCCCGCTTCACTCCGAAAGAAACTTTTATTCTCTTGACTACCAGTACATTAGTAGATCATCCATTTTTCTATTCCCATTTCATCTTATGTTCTCAATAAATGACTGACCGTACAGTTCATATACACTCAGTTGACAGTATTAACTAACGGCCTGTCATTCCATCTTATTCACACGTGCACCCCACACCCAATACAGGCAGTTTCTCACATAATTTTCATTTGCCTTCAATGACTGGCTATTTGTATTCGTCTAATATTCATGGATTTATAACTAACTGTACAGTCTGACGAGGAAGAAGTTGTCGAAACCACAATTGTCCTCTCAAAAATTTTATCTTATCATACTTCAAATCGATGGCCTGATTAAGAACTTAGACTGCCTACCGTCTACCGAAACAAACCTCCTACATCACTACACATTGCAAATAAATTTCTCTTATTCAGCTTTGTTCAAATCTAGTAGAGTGTGACGTATGGTAGTATTGATTTGCAATTAGTTGTGTTCTCTGAGCTGGTTAATTTTGTTGCGGAGCTTTCGTAGTCCTTCTGGACAACCTCCCCCTTCAGCGTAATTTTCAGCATTAAGTGAAGTGATTAAAATTTCTTCATGGATGATATAATTGCGTCTCCAGGTAACCATCTTTACGTAAGTATTGATCCTTTTTTATTGACTTGAATTTTGAGCATTCTCGTCACGTGATTTACTTTTTATTAGTTGGTAGATTTAGTCTATGTTAACATGTTTGTAAATTGCATATTCGTTTGAGTACCACGCTTCTAGGAATTCCCTGGCAGCACTTTTGGTGTTTCCTTTGTTTAAAATTTTGACATTCTCCCAATCAAACTGATGTCCATAATTACCTCTATGCAATGATATGATATGGTATGATATGTCATTTCTTTTCACAGCTGATTCGTGTTCCTGGATTCTGATTCGAAGGGGACGCCCACATCGACAAATGTAATGTTTGTTACAGTTCATACATGCAATTTATTTTGTACATGGTATTAATTTCATCTCGCTTTTCTGTTGTATATTCCGGTTGTCACAATATCAAATGAAGTAACTGTGTTGGCTGGCTGCCTTCTGTGCTATATCTACTTCAAACAGTTTCAGTATTCCATGTTATTCCAGAGATACTTTTTATATATAACAGGATGAATTTTCTTTCGGTCATTGATGATGGTTCCTTGTTGGTGTTGTGATTCGATTTTAAACACTTTCTGATGGAATTGCCAGGATATTCATTCTTTTTGAAGACGGTTGATAGTAAGTATTTTTCCTCCATTCTCTTCAATACAGGAGTAGTGTTACAGTGTGTTTGAACTCTTTTAAACTATGTCTGCACAGTTTCTTTTGTTGGTAATCGGGTTATTATTATTATACTTGAGTATTTGATCTTTGTGTGCGTTGATTTTCCAGTACACTTGTGTTTCTAAATTTCCCCTGTCTTAGTTCTCATGAGTAAGACATGTGAGAATGGTATTTTGTTATCTGATTCTTTTTCTACTGTGAATTTGATGTCGTGAAATATGGTATTCATTAATGTATGGGTATGTTCCAAGTCATTTCTTTTAATTATTACAAATGTATAACAACATAACGTACCAAGAGTTTCGGTTTAATTAATTATCCCAATCTTTGCGTTATGCTGCTTCAGCTATCAATCCTGATATAGGCGATCCCACTGGTGTTCCTTTTACCTGTTCGTACAGACTGTCATTATTATTAGCCTACCTTGAGTACTATCCACTTGTGAGGTTACGAAGAAAATGCTGACAAAAGTATACAAGTGTATTACTTATTTTAAATTATTATCAAATTTGGATATAAATCAAGAATAAGACTCGATGCCGTACACACCAAAGTTATATGGAGGAATTACTTCAAGCTTTATTTTTTTTCCAAGTATTTGTAATCCATCCAAAACATACTTGGGTTTTTTTGTTAATGCGAAGACAATATTTCTATATTTCTTGATGTGTTCCATTGAATGACTAGTTATCATATTGTTCCCATAGACAAAATGACTGCAACCTTATAATTTTACCATGAACCAAATTTATGTAATTTAAATAATACTTATCCATGCCTGTACAATTGGTGTGTCCTACACAGGTAGGAAAAATGTATTTTATTAAATTACTATTATTAAATATGCTTACTAATCGTATATGTAATTTATCATATTGATGATGCCTGTAAACTGGCGTCCCTCATGTAAAAAATGAGAATATACTATTATTATTATTATTTGCGTATTGAATTGGAAGAATGTTGTAAGACATAATTCTATGAGTTCTATCCAAGCTGAACATTGCCTTTTTCTGTTTTCGTCACTAAAGAGTAATTGTTGCATATTTTCTGTTGCTACCTTTGAACTAACTGAAGTATATAATGCTGTGACATCAAAGGACACCATTATTTCATTGTCATCTACTTGAATGTTTTTGATTTTCCCTAAAAAACTGGATTGACGAATTGATAGAATGGTCGCATGATTCTGTTAGGTAATTTAATTTCCTGAAAAGTCCTTCAGATAGATTATATGTTGGTGTTTTTAATAATGATAATAATAATAATTTGCTTTATTCCAAAACAGTATATGTGATACAGAATGGAATTCTCAGCATTTTTACTACAGTATTGCATCCAGTTAGTACATTATCAATAAATAGAATTCTACATAGATTAAGGAAATCTCAGTTCATTATTACAACAACACATTGGCATGTCGGTAGCAAAGGTAAAGCTGAAACAGTGTTTGAAGGTGTTAGAAAAGTGGGAGCTGTCTTATTAACTGGCGTAAGCGAGAGAAAGAAACTATGGAGATTATTCAAAATGTTGTTTACATCCTACCGATTCACAAGTTTCTATTAAACACATGAGACAGAACAAGCATCATCCAGATAGATGGATGGGAGATTATCCGAGTGAGTACACGAGATGATGGATCGTGGTGGGTGTTCTTGCCTTCATCAAATGTACTCCTACACCCTTTTATAATCGACACATTCAACAAAGTGTTGTCGTGTATTTCTCGACGGAGACGAAGAAGAGATGTCATCGTGATGGATTGATTAACGCTTCAAGGGCAGATTGTACTGTGTTACACGATCTACTGTCAATCAAACTTCTGTTTGAAGATCCTCAATGAACAGAAATTCTCATGCGATAAACTCGGCTGAAAATTCTGTACACATTTTATGAATAGTGTCCAGAATAAAGCTATTACTATTGTTATATTGCTGTTATTGTTATTATTATTATTATTATTATTATAGATTCAGTGTATTCCATACTAAAATATCTCCGACACTTCCAGTTGAATATTGTAATCCCCTGTGAATATTCACGTAGATTGTTACGATCCAATGACAACACTGTGGATCATCACTGAATAGAGCTTGGAATGGCAGTCACCTCTCTATCTCAACTTCATCGACTCTGAAAAAGCCTTCGATAGCGCAGCGTCGATCGGGAGGTGATTTGGCAACTAATTCGCTACTACCAAGGGGTGCTGCCAACAGTTATGCATTTCATTTAACAGTTGCATGACAGTGCTGCGTGACAAGTAATCCACAACGGGAAACTCACAAAATCCTTCGAAGAAATGGAGATGGGAGTAAGACAAGCTGGCTGTCTACTATCTCCTGATGTTGGTAGACTGGGTAATGCGACAGACAGACATCAGCGGGCCGGGCAACTAGGAGACAGCCATAAAATGGACTCACACGAAAAACTTGCAGGATCTGGACGTCGCTGATGATATTTGTTTGATTTCCCACAAACTGAAAGATATGCAAGTGAAAAGCAACAAGTTGACAGAAGAATCATCCAGAGAAGATAGGACTTCAAGTGAACATAGAGAAGACAGAGGTAGATGATGAAGATTCCTGGCCAACAGCAACAATAACAAACAACAATCAGCATAAATGAGAGAAATCTGAAAGAAGTGCCCTCCACTAACTACCTGGGAAGAATCGTTTCAACTACATGTGGACGGAACTGATGAGGATATCAATGCACTGAGGACCAGGAAAGCAATGCAAGCTTTCATTACTCTCAATTCGGTGTGTAGATCGACAGCACTTCTCAACATGAAAAATAAGATCCGGGTTTTCAACTCCAATGTGAAGTCAGTGCTACTTACTATACGGATCTGAGATTTGGCGCGTCACGAAGGGCACTTCGAACGAACTACAGACCTCCATCAACAGATGTCTTTGCTCATTACCATTCAAGATCAGATGGCAGGCCAGAAAAGATAAGCAACAGGGAGGGATCTCTGGGAACCAACCAACCCAGCAGGAACCGACTGTGCAACAAATATATAGGAAGAAATGGAGGTAAATTGACCATACTCTGAGAAAAACATAAAGTGACATCACAAGGCAGGCCATCACTCGAGTGGAACCCTAACGGGAAGCGGGGAGTTGGTCGTCAGTGCAAGCTTGGGGTGACATGGAGGAGGAGGTCATGTGAAGAGGAGATGAAAGCATGTGGGCAGACTTGGAGCCAGGTGAAAACGTTGACAGAGAACCGAACTCAATGGAGACGTTGGGGCTGAAGCCCTGTGTTCCTCTAGGAACTAAAGGAAACAATAACAAATAATAATTGTTATGAGAGAATGCAATTGTTTTAACTTATTCATTCATGCTTTATTACCAAAGAGGAGATACCGTTTTCAGGGCTTTTCTCTGCCTCAAATATTACAAGCATAACTGACATGCTAGCGATATTGTGTCACTAATTTCATTGGAAAGAGCACTTCAACACATATGTAGGAGAGCATGGAGATGGATGGATTGGGCATATGTTGAAAAGACAGTCGAATAACATCGTGCACTATGCAGGCTATTGCTTGAATGAAGCCGCAATGCGAAACGAGTAGTGGGTTGTCACTACAAGGGTGACATAGAGGAGATCGTGCTAGGAAGTGGAGGAGATGAGAGATTATGGGCAGTCGTCTGGCTAGCCAGTTGAAGAGGACAGCAGAAAACAGAACTAAGTGCAGATGTGCTATATAAGCCCTATGTTCCACTCAGAACGACAGGGAATAATAATAATAAAACAGTTCAATAACACCTTTATTTAGCCACACTGGTAGGTGTTCTCTAAACAGTACGAAAAGTCAAGTTCCTTGAGCAACATTTTTTTTTGATTTACAGCTTGATTCCACATCGTATTTTCAGTACAAGTATGGAATTTTCAGCATGGATATCGGTAGCCCAAATTTTGCAGGCTGACCATAAATATCGGGTGTGTGCCGGCAGGGGATCGAACCCCGGACCATGTGCATGGTCGGCGTGAGTCCTAACCACTGTGCCACCGACGCACATGGGCGGTATAACTCGCTCCATCACAAGAGCAGTTGAATTGGAGTAGAAATTAGTCCTTTTCTGCTTCCTTGGTGTCTATTTGTAAGGAAGAAGTAAGCAGTTTTACTAAAGACGTGAATTCCTTACGAAGGGATGCATCAGTCAGTTTGCAAGTGTTTGTTTTCGATGTATGTGAACCAACTAATTTCAGCTTTCCAAATTATGCTACTCTATAAAAAATTAGTAGCTAAAGCAATTTATTGGCAAAATATGATGGCATTATTTCCTTTGTTATCAACGAGACAGTTGTGATGATGGTAGCGTGAAGTTTATTTTTCTTATTCCATTCTCTTGGGAAATAGACTAAAGAGAGTGTAAACATGCTACCATATTGATGTTGAACACTCAGTCACAGCTCATTCGTAAACAAAACTCGTAGGTTCGCTGTAAGTGTATTTCAAATCATTGCAGAGATGATATTTCACTGGACAGTTGTCTGTTTTGTATTGTGAGAATGTCTCCCATCCCATGTTACTACGAGGATAACCATTCCTGATCGATATATCAATTAATCGAGGTGACTGTAGATCATCATACTTTGGGATCCGTTATTATTCCTGACAATCTTCTTGAAACTAACCCTAATCCATTAACTCTAATCCTAACACTGAAGCCCATCCTCTGTCCTAAATCTACCTAACACTTTAGATACACACAATTACTTAGGGAATAAGCAGAATACTATACCTACGCAGTTTAAATTGAAGTGACATTTAGTGGAATCCTTTAAATCTAATTGGAACTTGGATGTCAACATATGACAGATGTTCACTTCGGCAGTGACTCCTTAAATTCGCCATCAATTAAGAAACACACACTACGAATGTGTTTGTACCGAGTGTGTTATACAAGTAGATGGACGCATCATAGGACCAGGATAAAATAGGCGAAATAAACCTCACCCATCACATAGAATAAATGAGAATTTTCCTCATCCTCTAATGAACACAAAGCAGAATATTCTGACCTCTCACCAGTTGGTCCGTTTGTATGCGAATATGTCCAGTTAAGTCATAATACACCTGACTGTGCTAACAACGCCATCCACACATTGATTTATCTTACTATCATGTCAGTTGAACATATACACTGAATCCTCTTTCTGTCACATGTAAGCAGGAGGAGAAGGGGGAGGAGGCGAGTTCAAGTCAACAGCTCTTATTCATTGTCAGACATACGATTGTATTGTGGAGATAGCTGCTACCTTGATGTGCTGGTCGGGCTTGCACATCACGATGACCCAACCAGCTACACTGGCTGGAACTAGTGTTCCTACAGGTCCTACGATGCCAGGAAGGTTGTTAGGATAAAGATTAGACTAAAAGAATTTTTCTTTTTTACGCAATTCTAGGGGTCTGTGGGCGAAGTCGTACTGCTCGGGAACATGGGTGTAACAGCCACAGTAAGGTGTTTCCCTCAGACGACCAGCATGCCAACCAGCTATACTGTCTCTCCACTCCGGAGGGAGAGAGGGGTTTAGAAAAGGTTGACCTCAACAAATGTACATCCCGACTTACCCTACAGTGGTCCATAACCGGTGGTAAGTTTACTAATACGGAACCAATCCAAGAAACCAGTTCATACAGGCCGTGTGTGACCGGCCGGTCTCAAGCAGTTGTCCCCTGGGGTCTGCGCTCATGCATCACTAACCCTTTTTCTATTTCAGGTACCTGAAGAATCAACCAACTTCCATGGAGTGGGCAGCTGAGAATTGACAACCACCCACACACTTCCAAAAGCTCACAAAGCCTTACAGACATTGTATAGGAAATGGGTTTGAGAAATAAAGAATATATCGAAAGCCACGTTATTTCACAATAGGCTAGTGGATATATTTAGGAGTTTTCACACTCTTTGTTGTACACAGAAATAACAGCAGGGCTTGACGAAACGAAATGTTTATTGAAGAGGATTCGACATATCTCAACGGTATATATAATGACGACAATCTATTGACTGACATCCCTTCTCCAAAATCCAGTAATCACGAAATATACATATTGGATGATGGGAATTCTTAGAAAGATGGTTACAACGAAGAAAATTTTCTTTTCGACAAAGTCATCAACTAGACAACTGCACATTCGTGTATTTATTTATATTGCATGTGTGTGAAAGTTCCAGAATTATTTCCGGTCAGAAGTCAGATCAATAAAAAATTACTAAGTGTAATAAACAGAAGATAGGTAGGTAGTGGCACTATTCTAGAAATATTTCAGGTCAAAGGTCAAATTAAAAATTACAATATGTAATAATCAGGAAGATCGGGCAGAAAAGACAAAATAGGATTATAATTGCTGGAAAACTCGTCAGTTTGTATAAATACGGGTTACGGACGTAGTATTAACGAAATGGGTAGGAGGTTCGGACATATAAAATAAAGATAAAAACAGTAACCAAATCTAATAATGCAGATAGAGATTTAAAACCGTAAATATAACAAATAAACAGGAAGGTTGGACAAGAAGGGCAATAGGATAATCATTATTTCTGAGACTGACTTCTCATGATAGCCAAGGTGAGGACAAGGGTTGGACGTATTTCTTTTGAACACATAGAATAGGATTGAGTTTTTGGATCGCCAGTGCTTCAGCTATTCCTAGATGTCTTGATTTCACTCCCTCTGGTAGGTTGGATCGGATCCTGTATATGGCATTGAAGGACTTTTCAAATGGGGCTGAATGTCCACAATTCACCAGGTGTTCTGTTATCGAACTGCGTACTCCTTTGCGTTCTCCCGTTGCTAAACATGCTCGATGGTGTTCCCCTGCACGTTTGGAAAGCGGCCGTATGGTACGGCCAAAATCTGATAACTTTTGAAGATTTTCGATCTGATGTGGAGGATAGTTGAGTTCAATGTCCACAGTGCACTCTGCTCCGAAATAAGCATGTCTGCATTAAATTATCTTACAGAGGTCAAATAAGATAGAGAGATTGACCCATACGAAGACACGATCCAACGTAGATTTTGTTATCCACCCATATCATCACAAGCTGGGATGTATAGGACAGTGGATTCCAAGCAAGTATTTGATTTGTCAACGATCTCGCCTCATAAACCGAAGGTTTACTGGAGGAGTCATCATAGATTAGTACGAGGAGAAAAATCAACATAAAATTGTACACATTGAACATTGAATGTTGGACATGTTGACTGACCAGCCATCTCTTTCTATTTGCCTCTTCTCTCTCTCTCTTTCCACCTCTCTTTAATGGATTAAAATTGATTTTTGAATGAATGACGACATGAAAGAAATTTCGGAGAATTTAATCACCGCTTTGTATGTGATTGTGGTTGTTGTTGTTGTTGTTGGTGGTGGTGGTTGTCTTTGTTATTCTCCCTCTCTCCCCCTCTCAGGAGAAGGAAATGAGAATTGTGATTAGTGAGTGGAGGAAACTGAAAGGCCTGGCATGTAACATGAAAAAAAATCAAATTCTCCATTTAGGCAGTTTGAGGAAGCGAAATTTCATCATCGATTCCTTTGATCATAGGGAATAAAGAAAATAATAAAAAGACAGTTGCAGAGAAGCAAATTTTCTCTTCGACGAAGTCACCGTCAGCTAGGCTGTACATTCGTGTATTTATAATAAATGGATGGGTAAGTTCCAGAATAATTTCCGGTCAAGGGTCAAATTAATAAAATTACAACTAGTAATTAAAATGTCATAATAAAACAGGAGAACGGATAAAACTCAAACAAAGTAGCATCATAATTACTGAGAAGATTAACATGTTGTGCAATTAGGGGTTAGAAATAACAAAAATAGACAGGATGTTTGGATAAGAAAGGCAATGGGATAGTCACTATTAAAAGAATTACCTGTTTAAGATGGCCATGACAGGGACATGGGTTGGATACATAGCGTGAGTTTGAGCTTCTGGATGACTAGTGCCTTGGTTATGCCCAAATGTCTTAATTTTACTCCCTTTGATAGATATGATCGAATCTTGTATATTATTTTGAAAGATTTTTTGAATGGCGCTAAATGTCCTGAATTGACCAGATGTTCTGTCATTGACCTAAATACACGTTTTCGTTCTCCTTTCATTAGAGAAGTTGGACAGTGTTCGCGAGTGCGTTTTTCAAGTTGGCGCATGTGACGGCCAATGTACTCCGCTCCGCAAGAGCATGTAAACTGGTATATTCACGTTGAAGTGGTCTAATGCGACGGCTTGTCTTTCGCGTTCTGGCTCAACATTTTCTTGCAGGAAAATGTCAGTCGTAGGCTCGCGGTGAAGTACGTTTTCCTCAGCGATTTGGAGAGGCGTTTACGAAGGATTTCTGCTTCATTGTCACCTTTAAATTCTAGGTTTAGCAGAAGTATCTTCTTTGGGACGGATTGGACTTGTTCAGAAGGTTTCTTTGATTTGAGATTCTTGTTTATGAACCTTGGAGGAAAACCGTTGCACTCAAATAACGAACTGGTAGGAGTTAGAATTCATGGACTCGCCAGTGAGTCGTATTGCAATGGCTGGATGATTTACCGGAATGTTCTGCGTTCGATCTTCAACCGGTGCATACTGTTGCCTAAAAGTTCCAAACTAGGTGGAAACAGCCGTCTACCAGTATTCCCTGGGGGTTCCCAATCGTTCTTTAAATAATATCAATCCATGATCGAACGTGAGACAAATCAATTAGCTGCAAACAAAATCTTGGAAACTGAAATTATTTTGATCACAATCCATGTGAGATCCACTTGGACATCCTAAACGGTAATCAAGAATGAGAGCAGAATTGGATGAAACTACATCCTACTGATTGGCAGAGATAAGTAGTGGTATCCCAGTCACACCAACAAACAGTAGTGACTGTTAGCCAGCCAGATCGAGGCGATGTAAACACCAGATGGTCTTTTCGGTGGTTTGAAGTCGAGCTCGTTAGCGGCTTACCTCGTTTGACCAGCTTAGAGAGACGAGTCAGTTCAAATCAACCGAATATCGGCTAGCTACTTAGGGTGGAATGTTAGTAGTATATCCTGGTATATTGATGCATTCAAGTTGTTTGAGTCGATTTCGATGTCTGAGTTGAGTAAAAGTGACTACATTGACGATGACTTCGTCCTCAAAACGACTGATCTCTTTTATCTGGTTGGCAAACAACACTGTTTGGTGTCAGTGGTATGTGACTACTGATATTAATTCAGTGAGTAGTATACGCTATCACCAGTCCTCTCACACCACTGAATATAACTCACCTGCCTCCCCGCTTCACTCCGAAAGAAACTTATATTCTCTTGACTACAAGTACATAAGTAGGTCATCCAGTTGTCTATTCACATTTCATCTTATGTTCTCAATGAATGACTGACTGTACATTTCATATACACTCAGTTGACAATATTAACTAGCGGCCTGTCATTCCGTCTTATACACGTATGTACCCCACCCCCAATACAGACAGTTTCTCACATAATTTTCATTTACCTTCAATGTCTGGCTATTTGTATTCGTCTAATATTCATGGATTTACAACTAACTGTACTGCCTGACAAGGAAGAATTTGTCGAAACTATAATTGTCCCCTCAAAAATTTTAACTTATCGCATTTCAGATCGATGGCCTGTTTAAGAAATTTATCTAACTACAGTCTACCGAAACAAACCTCCTGCATCACTACATACTGCAAATTAATTTCTCTTATTCAGCTGGTTCAAATCTAGTAAAATGTGACTTCTGGTGGTATTGATTTGGAATTAGTTGTGTTCTCTGAGCTGGTTGGTTTTGTTGTGGAGGTTTCGTAGTCATTCTGGACAATATCTTCAGTGGAATTTTCAGCATAAAATGAACTGATTTAAATTTTCTATGAATGACAGAATTGCGTCTCATGGTAACCATCTTTACATATGTATTGATCCTTTTTTATTGACTTGAATTTTGAGCATTCGCGTCACATGATTTAGTTTTTATTAGTTGGTAGATTTGGTCCATATTAACGTGCTTGTTAATCGCATATTCATTTGAATACCACGCTTCTAGGAATTCCCTGACTGCACTTTTGGTGTTTCCCCTGTCCAAGATTTCGACATTATCTCGATCAAACTGATGTCCATAATTATCTATATGCATTGATATGAAAGAATATATATCATGTCTTTTCACAGCTGATTCGTGTTCCTGGGTTCGGATTCGAAGAGGAGGCCCACTTTGCCAATGTAATGTCTATTACAGTTCATGTTTGCAATTCATTTTTTAAATGGTATAAATTTCATCTCCTTTTTCTGTTGGATCTTTTGGTTTGCACAATATCGAATGAAGTGATTGTGTTGGCTGGCTGGCTTGTGTGCTATATCTATTTTAAACGGTCTTAATATTCTAGCTATTATTTCAGAAATATTATATATATATATATATATATATATATATATATATATATATATATATATATATATGGTAGGATGAATTTTCTTGTGGTCTTTGATGATGGTTCCTTGTTAGTGCTGTGATTCGATTTAAACATTTTTTGATGAAATTGTGAGGATATCCATTCTTTATTAAGACAGTTAATAGGTAATTTTCTTCCCTTCTTTTCACCTCTGGAGTGCTACAGTGTGTTTGAATTCTTTCAAACAATGTCTGCACACAGTTTCGTTTGTGAGTAATTCGATTATTGCTAGTTGAGTATTTGATCTGTGTGTGCTGATTTTCTATAAACTTGTGTCTCTAAATCTCATGTGTTGGTTCTCCTGATTAAGACATCTAAAAATGGGATTTTGTTATCTAATTCTTCTCCTCTTGTGAATATGATGTCTTCAAAAATGTTGTTTATTAATTTATGGGTATATTCCAAATCGGATTTCTCTTAATTATTACAAATGTATCATCAACGTAACGTACCCAGATTTTCGGTTTCATTATAGGTAGAGCTATTAATTCTAATCTTAGCAGTATAACGGCTTCTGCTATTAATCCTGATATAGGCGATCCCATTGGTGTTCCTTTTATTTGTTCATATATTTGAGTATTGAATTGGAAGTATGTTGTAAGACATAATTCTATGAGTTCTATCCAAGCTGAACATTGCCTTTTTCTGTTTTCGTCACTAAAGAGTAATTGTTGCATCGTTTCTGTTGCTAGTTTTGGACTAATTGAAGTATATAATGCTGTGACATCAAAGGACACCATTATTTCATTGTCATCCACTCGCATATTTTTGATTTCCCCTAAAAAACTGGATTGACGAATTGATAGAATGGTCGCATGATTCTGTTAGGTAATTTAATTTCCTGAAAAGTCCTTCAGATAGATTATATGTTGGTGTTTTTAATAATGATAATAATAATAATTTGCTTTATTCCAAAACAGTATATGTGATACAGAATGGAATTCTCAGCATTTTTACTACAGTATTGCATCCAGTTAGTACATTATCAATAAATAGAATTCTACATAGATTAAGGAAATCTCAGTTCATTATTACAACAACACATTGGCATGTCGGTAGCAAAGGTAAAGCTGAAACAGTGTTTGAAGGTGTTAGAAAAGTGGGAGCTGTCTTATTAACTGGCGTAAGCGAGAGAAAGAAACTATGGAGAGTATTCAAAATGTTGTTTACATCCTACCGATTCACAAGTTTCTACTAAACACATGAGACAAAACAAGCATCATCCAGATAGATGGATGGCAGGTTATCCGAGTGAGTAGATGAGATGATGGTTCGTGAGGGGTGTCCTTGCCTTCATCAAATGTACTCTTACACCCTTTTATAATTGGCACATTCAACAAAGTGTCGTCGTGTATTTCTCGACGGAGACGAAGAAGAGATGTCATCATGATGGATTGATTAACGCTTCAAGAGCAGATCGTACTGTGTTACACGATCTACTGTCAATCAAATCTTCTATTTGAAGATCCTCGATGAAGAGAAATTCTCATGCGATAAACTCCGCTGAAAATTCTGTACACATTATATGAACAGTGTTCAGAATAAAGCTATTACTATTGTTATATTGCTGTTATTGTTATTATTATTATTATTATTATAGATTCAGTGTATTCCATACTAAAATATCTCCGACACTTCCACTTGAATATTGTAATCCCCTGTGAATATTCATGCCGATTGTTACGATCAAATCGCAACACTACGAATCATCACTGGATAGATCTTGGAATGGCAGTCACCCCTCTATCTCAAATTCATCGACTCTGAAAAAGCTTTCGATAGCGCAGCGTCGATCGGGAGGTGATTTGGAAACTACTTCGCTACTACCAAGGGGTGCCGCCAACAATTATGCATTTCATCCAACAGTTGTATGACAATGCTGCGTGACAAGTAATCCACAACGGGAAACTCACAGAATCCTTCGAAGAAATGAAGATGGGAGTAAGACAAGCTGACTGCCTACTATATCCTGATTTCGGTAGACTGGAAAATGCGACAGACAGCGGCGGGCAACAAGTAGACAGGCATAAAACGGACCCACAAAAAAAGTTGGAGAATCTGGGTCTGGATTTCGCTGATGATACGTTTCTGGTTTCCCACAAGCTGGGAGATATGCAAGAGAAAAGCAACAAGTTGGCGATAGAAGAAGCATCCAGAGAAGATAGGACTTCAGGTGAACACAGAGATGACAGAGGTGATGAAGATTCCTGACCAACAGCAACAATAACAGACAACAATCAACGTAAATGAGAGAAATCTGAAAGGAGCAACCTCCTTCACCTACCTACCTAACTACCCACCTAGGAAGCATAGTTTCAACTACAGGCCGACGCAACTGATGAAGATATCAACGCAGTGAGGATCCAGAAAGCAAGGCAAGCTTTCATTACTCTCAATTCGGTGTGTAGATAAACAGCACTCGGCATGAAAGTGAAAATAAGATCCGGATTTTCAACTCCAATGTGAAGTCAATGCTACACTACACTATACGGATCAGAGACTTGCACTGCGCGTCATAAAGAGCACCTCAAACAAACTACAGTCCTTCATCAACAGTTGTCTTCGCTCAATACTCTGCTCAAGATCAGATGGCGGCCAGAGAAGATCAGCAACAGGGATCTCTGGGAGCGAACCAACCAGGAATTAATAATGCCGAAAATATGCAGGAAGAAATGGAGGTGGGTCGCTTCAAGGGCAGATTATACTGTATTACACGATCTACTGTCAATCAAATCTTCTATTCGGAGATCCTCGATGAAGAGAAATTCTCATGCGGTAAACTCCGCTGAATATTCTGTACACATTATATGAACAGTGTTCAGAAGACAAGGGCCAAGCAACAGATCGGTTTTTAAGGAAATCAATACATATTTATAGATTTTCAGGTACACTATTATAGATTATTGTAAGCACACAAACGCAGTCTTCTGATTGGTGATTTCTCACTGAAAGTTAATCTTTCATCTCTTTGTGGCCGTTTCTTGAATGTCAGATCATCTACGTGCTAACTGCATCAGCCTATGCAAAGTCTGCTGTGATTGGTTGTTGAATCAGTCTTTGTTCATATTTTTCTCATGACCAATATTGGAGACATAAACATTGACGTAAATTACTGTCTACCAATTTTGGCTAGGAGCCAGCTCTCACCACATTATTATTATTATTGTACATTCTGCGCAGTCCATCCGGAAATACCTCCGACACGTCTACTTGAATATTGTAATCCGCTCTGTGAATATTTATGTAGACTGTTATGAGAGAATGAAATTGCTTTTAACTTGTTCATTCATGCTTTATTATCAAAGAGGCGATGCAGTTTTCACGGCCTTTCTCTGCCTCAAATATTACCTGCATAATTGACATGCTAGCGATATTGTGTTAGTAATTTCATTGAAAAACACAATTCAACACATATGTAGGAGAAAATAGAGATGGATGATTGGGCATTCGCCAATTAGGAGGATATCGAATAACATCGCTCACAATGCAGGCTATTGCTTGAATGAAGCTGCAATGGGAAACGAGGAGGAGATCGTGCGAGGAGGTGGAGATGAGAGATTATGAAATCATGCGGCTAACTAGTTGAAGAGGACAGCAGAAAGCAGAACTAAGTGTAGATGTGTTGTTTAAGCTCTATGTTCCACACAGAACCACAGGGAATAATAATAATAATATATAAATAAAACAGTTCAGTAACACCTGTAAGTTTCATAATATGCACCAACATAACACTTCATTGAATAAATATGAGACAAATTAGGAAAAATAATGATGATATGAAATTTATGAGCTTATCGGTTCCACTGAAGGCCAGTGAGGGCAGTAGTAGTGGCTAGTTAGACCTGTTTCGTCCACACATAGAGCACCAGTTGCTTCAGATGAATAGGTATGTAGTACCCGATAGATGATGGAAAAGGGTTCTTCAATGCTAGCCAGCTGTGTGGCCACTTTGAACCAGGTAATCTAATGTTCAACACTGTTGATGAACGCTTTCACTACACCTTTATTTAGCTACACTAGTAGGTGTTCTCTAAACAGTACGAAAAGTCAAGTTTCTCGAGCAACATGGGCAATATAACTCGTTCCATCACAAGAGCAGTTGAATTGGAGTGAGGAGTAGTCCTTTTCTGCTTCCTTGGTGTTTATCTGTAAGGAAGAAGTAAGCAGTTTTACTAAAGACGTGAATTCCTTACGAAGGGATGCATCAGTCAGTTTACAAGTTTTTGTTTTGGATGTATGTTAACCAACTAATTTCAGCTTTCATAATTATGCTACTTTATAAACAATTAGTAGCTAAAGCAATTTAATGGAAAATAAGACGGCGTTATTTCCTTTCTTATCAACGAGACCGTTGTGATGATGGTAGCGTGAAGTTCATTTTTTTATTCCATTCTCTTGGGAAATAGACTAAAGAGAGTGTAAACATGCTACCATACTGATGTTACTCATTCGTAAACAAAACTCGTAAGTTCGTTGAAAATGTATTTCAAATCATTGCAAAAATGATATTTCACTGGACAGTTGTCTGTTTTGTGTTGTTAGAATATCTCCCAACCCATGTTACTACGAGGATAATCAATAGAAAAATTATAACATTACTGATCGATATATCAAATCATTGAGGTGACTGTAGATCATCATACTTTGGGATTCGTTATTATTCCTGACAATCTTCTTGAAACTAACCCTAATCCATTAACTCCAATCCTGACACTGAAGCCCATCTTCTGTCCTAAATCTACCTAACATTTTAGATACATACAATTACTCAGGAAATAAGCAGAACACTATACCTACGCAGTTTAAATTGAAGTGACATTTCGTGGAATCCTTTAAATCTAATTAGAACTTGGAGGTCAACATTTGACAGATGTTCACTTCGACAGTGACTCCTTAAATTCACCATCAATAAAACACACACTACGAATGTGTTTGTACCGAGTGTGTTATACAAGTAGATGGACGCATCATACGATCAGGGTAAAATAGGCGAAATACACCTCACTCATCACATAGAATACTTGAGAATTCTCCTCATCCTGTGATGAACACAAAGCAGAACGTTCTCATCTCCATCATGGCTCACCAGCTGGTACGTCTGTATGCGAATATGTCCAGTAAAATCATAATACACCTGACTGTGGTACCAACGCCATCCACCATCCACCAATATCCACCCATCTATCCATGTATTTCACTATCATGTCAGCGGAACATATACACTGAACCGTCTTTCTGTCACATGCAAGCAAGAGGAGAAGGGGGAGGAGGCGAGTTGAAGTCAACACCTCTTATTCATTGTCAGACATACGATTGTATTGTGGAGATAGCTGCTACCTTGACGTGGTCGTCAGGCTTGCATATCGCAATGACCCAACAAGCTACACTGACTGGAACTACTGTTCCTGCAGGTTCTACCATGCCAGGAAGGTTGTTAGGGTAGCGATTAAACTAAAAGCAGTTACCGGAATAGTGTAAGAATTTTTATTTTTTACACTATGCTGAGGGTCTGTGGGAGAAGTTGTACTGCTGGGGAACAGGGATGTAACAGCCGCAGTAAGGTGTTTCCCTCAGATGACCAGCATGCCAGCCAGCTATGCTGTCTCTCCACTCTGGAGAGAAGGGGTTAAAAAGGATCGACCCCAACAATTGTACATCCCAACTTATTCTACGGTGGTCCGTAACCGGCGGTAAGTTTACTAATACAGAACCAATCCAAGAAACCAGTTCATACAGGCCGTGTGTGACCGGCCGGCCTCAAGCAGTTATCCCCTGGGCTCTGTGGTCACGCAACACTAACCCTCTTTCTATTTCTACTCGAAGAACCAATCAATTTCCATGGTGTGGGCATTCGGGAAGTAACAACCGTCCACACACTTCCAAAAGCACACGAAGCCTTACAGACATTGTGGAGAAAATGGCTTTGAGAAATGATGATTATATAGAAAGCCACGTTATTTGACATTGGCCTAGTGGATATATTTAGGAGTTTTCACACTCTTTGTTGTACACCAAAATAACAGCAGGGCTTGACGAAACAACGGTATATATAATGACGACAATCTATTGACTGATATCCCTTCTCCAAAATCCGATAATCCCGCAGTATACACATTGGATCATGGGAATTATTTAAAAGATGGTTGCAGTGATGAAAATTTTCTTTTCGACTAAGTCATCAACTAGACAACTGCACATTCATGTATTTATTTATATTGCATGTGTGAGAAAGTTCCAGAATTATTTCCGGTCAGAGGTCAGATTAATAAAAAATTACTAAGTGTAATAAACAGAAGATAGGTAGGTAGTGGCACTATTCTAGAAATATTTCAGGTCAAAGGTCAAACCAAAAAATTACAATGTGTAATAATCAGAAAGATTGGGCAGAAAAGACAAAATAGGATTACAATTACTAGAAAACTAGTCAGTTTATATAATTACGGGTTAAGGATGTAGTATTAACGAAATGGGTAGGAGGTTCGGACATATAAAAATAAAAACAGTAACCAAATCTAACAATCCAGATAAGGATTTAAAACCGTAAATATAACAAGTAAACAGGAAGGTTGGACAAGAAAGGTAATAGGATAATCATTATTGGTGAGACTGACTTTTCATAATGGCCAAGGTAGGGACAACGGTTGCACGTATTTCTTTTGGACACATAGAGTAGGATTGAGTTTTTGGATCGCCAGTGCTTCAGCTATTCCTAGATGTTTTGATCTCACTGCCTTTGGTAGGTTGGATCGGATCTTGTATATGGCTTTGAAGGACTTTTCAAATGGGGCTGAATGTCCACAATTCACCAGATGTTCTGTTATCGAACTGCATACCCCTTTGCGTTCTCCCCTTGCTAAACATGCTCGATAGTGTTCCTGCGCACATTTTACAAGCGAACGCATGGTACGGCCAAAATCGGATAACTTTTGAAGATGTTGGATCTGATGTGGAGGATAGTTGAGTTCAATGTTCACAGTGTCCTTTGCTCCGAAATAAGCATGTCATTCATTAAATTATCTTACAGAGGTGAAATAAGATAGACAGTTAGAAAGATAGATAGATAGAAAGATAGACAGAGAGAAAGATAGGCAAACTGACCCATACGAAGACAAGATCCAACGTAGATTTTGTTATCAACCAATATCATCACAAGCTGGGATGTATAGATCACTGGATTCCTCACTATTATTTGAATACTCAACCATCTCGCCTCATAAACCAATGGTTGCGTGTTGGATTCATTATAGATTAGTATGAGAATGACACTGTAGGGCCAAGAGTGATGATTCTGCACACCTCCTAGTCAGATGACAAAAATGACACATTTGGCGTACCTTTGAAATATACTCAGAAATAAATATCCACTCTCTTGTTTTTCGCTTATTGAGTCTTCTTCCTACTCTCCGCAACTGCCCGTGTACCAATAATAATTCTTTGCAGCTAGCCTTGGAATTCACAGTAACCGTCACATCCTCATTCAAAGCGTACTACTCCTCAACCACCACTTTGGCAACTTCCGCAATGAGTAATCGAAAAGTTAAACTATTAAAGCCCATCCTAAAGGGACCTTGGACAACAGTCAGAATTCAGATGCCAAATAACCTTTAAAATAGTTTAGAAAAACGAATTAAAAACGTTAGAAAATTGTTATTTAACCGGATAATGGTCTCTAATATGTTGCAGAAACGTCTCCCAGTTTATTCCAAGGATGAACAGCAGAGAAACCACACCACACTGGATACATGTATTGATCGATGTGGCTTCAAACCATGGTATTTTACGATCCATTGACATTCCTGATTCTTTCTTTGAATCTCCCCAAGAATCCTTGGATAGAGTTTGCATGCGTGCCCGTGACCTGATTTACGAGTTCGGAGGAATAGTTGACACGATAGGGAATATAACCCAAAGATGACTGTTTGTTATATCTCCTCCATTCATTTGTATGTGTGGTTGTTCCTGACAATACCAAGCGATGAATGATTGGAATTAATGTTGTGGTACTTCTAATTCATACTTTTTCGATGAAACCATTGCAAAGTGAAGTGTAATAGATTCCAAGTACCTAAACTTGATTTACTCTTCTCTTTCCCTGTTATACTTATTCTTAATAAGCACAGTGTCATCAATGTGAGCAACTCCTCCTACTCGTCCAAGACTGCCAGTAATCGCCTGCATCTTCTAGGACGCTACGTCTCTACAGTGCCGATACCATTGCACTGTAGAGACTAGGCTATTTCCTGTATCAGCTGCCAATGACCTCACAGGTCTTTGTAACATCCAACAGTACATAAGACGTAGGATATTCATCAAACACAGCTGAGACTTGGAGAAAAATATGTAATCAAGGAATAAGTAAAATACTGCACACTTACCCTCACGAACAGATTTTCTCTTATCACTTGAACCACATCTATAACAGTACTTATCTCCAACAAGGTTGTATGGCTTTAGCATCATAATAACTCCACAAACACAAATATTAGTCACCACAATTAAACCATTGTTAATACAGTAATTAAATATTCGATCTTCGCGGAATTCGCTAACCAGATCTATAAATGGAGGCATAATTTCTGCTAGGAATGACCTTCAGAAGTGTCCGGAGAATCTGAGTGGTCCTTCAGAGGCAACCTTGAAGGACCTTGCCTGTGGTTATGATGATTTTACTTCGCTGGAAAAAAAATCCTCGAACCCTCTCCATTTACTGTACAGTTAGATTATGTAATCTTAATTGTGCAAGTTGAACTTGCACCTAATTACAAGGAACTGTAACTTTGTGTATCATGTGTATTCACCTTGACAATTGTAATTATCCTGTTTGAGTATCGTCACCATTTTGCCCTTTTCATATCGATACTTCGCATGATAAGTGAGTTGAGTGTGTTCAGTTCCCCACCACTACCACCACTGTCCCACTGACTCAAACGATATCGAAGTGCCTATCGAGTACTTCTTGGTTGTCAGTGGTTCCATTCGACTGATGTTTGTTCGTGATGAAATATTATTGACTGACTGATTCAGAACAGACAACTTTGTAGACATGGAGTGCAGTAGTTCACCTCTCACCACCACTCCATCTACCACACAAAGGTGGAGAAATCAGATGAAAAAACAATTCAGAAGACACATAATGAACATCAGTGAACAGCAGAAATAATAGTCAAGTGGAAAGCATGAGGACTGAATGGACCTGGTGGATTACAAGGAGTGAAGACATCTCAGACACTGAGAACAGTTTTGAGTCATATCAACAACAGCCTCCAATTAACGGTTTTTTAAAATCTCGAAAAGACAATCTCAGTAAGACAGTCAACACTTTTCTATGTGACTGGCTGGAACCAGCTGTTGAATAAGTCATAGATAGATTGATACCTATCCAAATTCTTTTCCAACTTCATTCTATGTCAGCTAAAATTTCATGCTGAGGAAGGCGGTCGGCGATATCTTGGCCATCTCAATCAATGTAGCTTCACAACCAGATCGATTCACTTCCCATCCTCATCGAACACTCCAACATTCCTAAGTTCAATACGTCTCTCTCTCTTTCCCTGACTAAATCTACCTCGACATTAAACAACTTCCTACAGATAAAACACTGTAGAAGAATATTTTCACTGAATTTTTCTAATCCTCACCAGCCTTAAACGAGGAGGGATATTGAGACAATCATATCTAGAAAAGAATAGATACTGAACAAAGAATACTCTTTTCGATAACCTGCTCTTCATCAGGCTCTACAGTTATATATACATCCATAATAGTGAATGAATGAATTAGTGTTTTGAACAACATTGATGTTGTTTAATAACATCGAATCAATAATAATAATAACAATGGATTACAGTTTAGTAGCATCATCTTATGGCTCAAAACAGCATATCTCAGTTTTGTCCAATTACCCCTGCAGTCTTCTTTAGCTGGCTGGCTCCACGATCATCAATAGTCTGTCATCTCACCCTAGCGCAATCTTCTTCACGTCAACCTCGGACCCACACCCAACTTATCTGTTCTCACTGGGGTTGAAGTCGAGTGACGGCGTGGTGCTCGATGTCATTCGATGGTCTACTTAGTGTGTGCACGATCCATGTGTATTTTATTCGTAATATTTATTGAGCAATCGGTTCTTGGTTGGTTTGCCGCCAGTCAGAGTTTCTTGGTGCTAATTATTTCTGGCCATCTTCAGTATGGAAAGAGAGAAGGCAGCAACTGTTGCCAAGCGTCTTCATGAGGCTGCTGGAAATGCTTTTCCTGACACACTCTGCAAGTGTCTGTCGACCCACATAGAAGAACTGACTGATAGACACTCACTGTCACTTCAGTGTGTTCGTGGTTGTCGTCTGGATGACCGGACGATTTCGATAGTCCACATCCATTCCATCTGCTGTCCCAGATTCTTAACACTCCCACTCCATATTTTCTCATATAATTGGCCCCCTAGACAGCCTTGCCACCAGGCTCCGTACATTCTACAGACATTCCACGTCCCCATTCATATCTTCGCTTTCACTTAAATAAGAGACATAGGCTGGCTGATTGACTGGTTTCCCGAAGGCTAACTTTCAGTAACTGATGGGCTGCCCGCGGTTTCATTTCGTCTCTCCGATTCCAGAGAAAAACACATCAGAAAACATCTACCTACTCACTTTTTGCAAAGTAGTATAATTCTAAATTGAAAGTAATGAAAAACAAAAATCATGAACTAATGCATTCTTTCTGGGTATAGTTAAAGCCACTTGTCACACCTGTTGATCACTTACATATTCGGATAAACTGAGAAACCGCGTACTTCTATCATATATAAACCAGTATCCAGGTTATTTATCACCTGAGTCACTTCCCTGAAACCAGTTATTATTATTATTCGTCGTACGACTCGACTAGGTCGCTATCCAAGTCATTCATAATATTTAGTTCGAAGATAGCCAGAAGTATTGGAATCGACAAGTGGATCTGTTTATCAGCAGATTCTATTGTGTCGGAAGTAGAAAACACATAACACTGTCGGAATGGGACTGAAATCACGACCTCCTGTTCACGGGGCCACCTTGTTGACCAGCATTTAGCCACTGGGACGTAACCAAATGAACCGTGAATCCCAAATTCTGTCATTTGGAGATACATAGCTGTGATGCCAGCCAGTTTCATCCTTCGCGAGTATTTATCCACACATCAGATCTGACCTGACCTACCTAATGGACCACCTCGTCAGTCACGACTGCTCACTGGAACTACAGACAATTTCGTCCCGTAGCCAATCAATCACTAGTGATCATGAGGTTAGTTTTCAGATCCCTATGTATCTATCTCCCGCTTGAAGTGGTATAATAAGGTGAGCAATATTGAGGTTAGGCTTCGGTCGAGTGCTAGGTAAGGAGGGGAAATCAGTCGACGAAACTGTGAAATTACATCGACTGAGATGGTAAGGACATGTGTTACGTATGCCTAGTCATCGCCTTCCTCGACAGGCAATGTTAGCTGATATAGGGTCAGGCTGGAAAAGAGCTAGCTAGTGGCTGTCAAACGAAAACATGGCACCGGTCAATGAAATATACAACAGTTAGTGTAAGCCAGCCACGTGGGAAGGTGTAGACTTCATGGCTGGTTGGGGTCCTCGGGATGGTAAAAACCAATGAAGGCTGGATACAATTGGTGACATGGCTCAAAATCGTTCTCAGTGGCGCAGATGCATCCACTCCTTGTGACTTATGATTTCCAATGAAATTGTTTTGTTCTTCGTTATTACTACATCTTTGTCTCACACCTCTGTTTACTGTCTCTAATATGCATTTCTCCTACTTTCTTCTCTTCCTTTGTGTACTACATATAATGTGGCGACTTGAATTATGTGCAAAGTTCTATGTCGAAAACAGACAGACAGACAGACGAATGAAAACTGTCAGCTGACCGCAGGGTGGAGATCGTGCATTTCTAGTTAGAATTCATGACGAGTGGAGAGGAATCAGTTGTTTATGAGAACAGATACTCACTCACTCACTCACTCGTCGATGACACTCGTCAGCAATCACGCTGTATACACAACAACATGACCCACTGGATTCCATCCTAGTCACTAATTAGTCAACACGCTCGCCTCATTACGCAGTGAACTGATTCCTACGCAGTGCTTCAGAAGAGTTCCACTACTCTTTGCTGGCTTTCAATGCTTACCTCTAATTGATCTCAGATCATCAGCCAGCCGACTTGACATCAATCAAATATCTGAAAGTCGAATTCACATATCGATTGGCGAAGAAGAAGAAGAAGGGGAGAGTGCGTCGTCCAATTATAGATAATAATTGCTACACGTTAACAGATTCAAAGTTAATTTGGATCATGAATTGATTAATTGATCGATCGATCGATCCATCAACCAATCAATCAATCAGCCAATCGATCAATAAGCTAGCTTATCCGAGTAGTAAATTCAAGAAGGACACCAGTGTTTTGTAAATGAAGATATAATCCAGTTCTCAAATGATTTCAAAAAGAAATCAATTTCAATCGGTGTTTTTTTCTTCTGTTTTTGTAGATAACGTGTTGTTAGAAGGAGTCTTTCACAACAACAACAACAACAACAGAGGCAACATGAATTATGATAATCTAAATTGTTCTGCTGTTTATGTGTGAAAACACAAGAAGGAATGAAGAGCGAGTGAGAGAGAGAGATAAAGAGAGTAGCGAATACAGTGAGTTTATATTTAAAGACGCCTGATGAAGACGTGATTTCACTTGACACAATAAGATCATGCATGTCTGCTTGTATATTTGTATGTGTGCGTGCATGCATGTGTCTATGTAGGGTACAATTGAAAGTCACCTTAATCAATGACCTCTGTAGCTTACTACCATTTTTTTTGAATAAGACGATAATTGGAGGAGCACATACAATGCATAGACACACAAATAGACAGACAGACAGACACATTACAACACATCAGCACACTGTCATCGATTGATTCAGTGAGTGAGATACTGTACTCAAAATTCTACTCAATATATATATATATTATTATGCATTCCAAGCCTTCTGAGTGGAGCACAAGACGTTGGCAGTGTGTATTTATTGCCCTCTACGAACAACTACAGGCTTTCATGTCCTCTTAGCGTTCACCCCTGCTTCGTATCAACCATCGAACAAATTGTCCACACTGTCACCTCCAGTTATGGTTTCACTCAACTGTTCTCGATGCTACACAGCAGTGACAGCTGTAAGTCGTGTGAATTTCGAAATATGAATTATGACTATTCTACAGGGACATATGATGGAGATTTGTAGCTCAGGTAGATGATTTTGATGTGGTTGTGTTATCTGAACTAGCTGGATAGTTATTTTGCGAAGCTTTCATCGCCCCATCACTAGGCAACATCGTCGCTTCAGTGCATACTTCAATTCGAATAGAAGTGAGCTTTTAAATTTCTCCACGAGTTTATTAGTCATCTCTCCTGGTAGTGACCTTGAACTTGACTCTGGTTGTTGTTGTGTGTTTCCACACCCTCTAGGTGGTTGCTTGTTTTGGAACTGATTGTTTCCTTGCCTTGAACTTTGACCCTTTGTATGTCAGGTTTCTTTCTTATCGGTTGGTAAATTTTGTCGATGTCGATGTGTCTATTGATTGATTATTCACTGGAATACCAGGCAGGCTTCTAAACATTCTTGGTGTTTTTCCTCTGTGTAATATTTGAACGCTGGTTGTCCCAGTCGAATTGATATCCGTGGTTTTCTGAGGGAGTGGATGTGATGTCTTTTGACGGCTAGCTTATGTTCATGGATACGAAGACGAAAGGGACGTTCTCCACTTTGGCCAATGTAGTGTTTTTCGCAGTTGTTACAATTTATTTTTGTAGATGATGTTGATTTTATCTTATTTCGTTGTTGAGTCTTTTGGTCGACACAGGGCTGGCTGAGTCAAGTGATTTTGTTTGTTTGTGTGTGACGTCAATTCCTAGAGGTTTGAAGAGTCTTGTGGTGATTTATGAGGTATCCTTATTATATGGTAGGGCGATTTTCTTTGTGCCTTCCTTGGAGGCCTTTGGTTTGATAGGTTGGCTTGGGGGTTTCTTCAATTTTCCTTACGGTGGGAGTGCTGTAATGACACCTGGCCCTCTTGAATGGTTTTTGTATACAATTCCTTTTGTGTGTTATTGAATTGTTGCTGTTGTAATTCAGTATTTGGTCTGTGTGAGTTGATTTTCTGCATACTTGAGCTTCTAATTCCCCTGTGGTTGTTTGCTTGACTAAGACGTCCAAAAATGGGATTTCGTTCTCGGATCCCTCTTCTCTTGTGAATTTGATGTCGTTGAAGACGTTGTTGATTAAGTTGTGAGTTTTATCTAACTCGTTTCTTTTGATTATTACAAATGTGTCATCTACGTAATGTATCCAAATTTTGGTAAGATTATGTTTTCGAGCCTTTGCATCACTGCTTCTGTAATTATGGGTGTTCCTTTAACTTATTCATAAGTGTGGCTGTTGAATTGGAAGTACGTTGTTAGGCCCACGTTTATGCATTCCATCCAACTTGTGTGTTGCGTTTTGATTGTTGTGGGAGGTGTTCGTCGTTGTTGAGTAATTTCTCCATGGTATTTTTGACTAGTTTCTGTCCAACTGAGGTATATAATGCTGTGACGTCGAAGGATATTATTATTTCTTGGTCATTTATTTGGATGCCTCTGATTTGCCCTAGAAATTGGATAGCGGAATTGATGGAGTGATCACAAGATTCCGTTAGGTTTTTCAATTTTCTGTATAATTCTTTGGATAAATTGTATGTTGGAGTTCCTGGGAGTGATACAATTGGTGGTAACGGGATATTTGGCTTGCGTATTTTGGGTCTGCCGTAGAATCGGGGATTTCATTCGCCATTGGTTTTTGTGGTCTTGGTGAGCTTGTTTAAAGTTCTTTGGATGCGGTTGTTTAATGTTTGTATGGGAATTGATGCGAGTTGTTGATATACATCCTCGTCTTTGAGTAGTTCTTCAGCTTTCATGGTGTTGTTCTTCCTTTGTCGGCTGGTAGAATGACGATGTCCTTCCTATTTTTCAGCTTTTTGAGGGCCTTTAGTTCTTGAGAGTTGAGTTGTGTGTGTTGTTTCTTCTGTTTGACCATTGGTACTGTCTGTCTGTCTATATTCGACATAGAACCTTGCACCGATGTGCAGCAGTTAGAGTCGCCATAATCCATTCCTCGTAGCAAACAAAGTAAGAGAAGAAAGTAGAAGAAATGCAAAATACAAACAGTAGATAGGGATATGAGACAAAAGGAATAGTAATATCGAAGAACAATATGGTTTCATTGGAAATTATAAGTCACAAGGAGTGGATGCATCTGCGCTAGTCATTGACAACGATCATTTTCAGCCATATCACACACCAGTTGTCTCCAGACTTCATTGGTTTTTACCGTCCCGAGGACCTCAACCAAGAAGTCTAAACATTCTTACGTGGCTTAAACTGTTGTGGATTTGACTGACCTATGAAGCCATTTTTTGGTTTGACCACCACTAGCTCTTTTCCAGCCTGACCCTATGTTAGCTAACATCGCCCGTCGAGGAAGGCGATGTCTAGGCATACGTAACACACATCCTAACTATCTCAGTCAATGTGCGTCGGTGGCACAGTGGTTAGGACTCTCGCCGACCATGCACATGGTCCGAGGTTCGATCCCCTGCCGGCGCACACCCGATATCTATGGTCGGCCTGAATTTGGGCTACCGATATCCATGCTGAAAATTCCACACTAGTACTGAAAATACGGTGTGGAATCAAGCTGTAAATCAAATAAATAAAAAAATAAATAAATTTCACAGTTTCGTCGATTGATTTCCCCTCCTTACCTAGCACTCAACGCCTTACCGCATTATTGCTCACCTTATTATACTACTTCATACGGGAGATAGAACGCTAGCACCTATGATCAAAGACCGCTAAACTTTTCATGTCATCCGCTTTCAATGGCCAGGTGTCACAGCCATAAAGGAGGACGGAGCGGACTACTGAGCAGTACACCCGCCCTTTGGTATACTTGTTTGGCGTATCTCTTCTTGTGTTTCCTCGTTCAAGTTTGATGATTTGAGTAATGATTCAAGGGCAGCGAAAAAATCAGTTTTCGCAGCATCTCCGGTGTTGTAGTTTAATCCTTTTTGTAGTAGTTGTTGTTCCATTTTTGATAGTGGTTGTTTTGATAGGTTGACTACGCAGTCAATAGGTGCATTGTCTGGTTGTTGTTTTCTAATCTTGGCTAGCTTGGTTTTGAGAACTCTCCGTCTTTGTTCTCTGTGTCTTCTACTTGACAATGTAATTGCGGTGGTCAGAGTTGACAGTTGTTCCTGGTCAAGGGTTTTCTCTAGTTTTTCTTTTTTGGACATCCATTATTTGTTGATATTTCTTGATCCGATATTGTGCGTCTGTAATCATTAATTTGACCATTCGCCTTCCACATTGTTCAACCAATTTCCATCCCATTGGGCAGTTGACTGGTAGTTTGTATCTGACACTGGTCGGTAAGGTTTGATGACAAAGGCACACGTGGAGAAAGAATAATTGTTCTCTGGTGGATCCTTGCCTTTTGGCAAAGTCTTCCTACTTTTGAACAGAGAACAGCGTGTTCCGCCCGTAAGATTTAGATATGATGGAGACATATTCTCCAAAGGTCACCACAAGATACATAGACGCACACACCAACTACATGTGCACAAGTTAGTTTTAAGCATGAGATGAGCAGAATGAGAAGGAAGCATGATACCTCCAAACAGTGCCCTGACACACACTCACACATGTCTGTCTGTTTTCGACACAGAACTTTGCACACATGTGCGGCAGTTCAAGTCGCCACACTCCACTCCTTGTAGCACACAAAGCAAGAGAAGAAATGTAAAATACAGACAGTAGATAGAGATATGCGACAGAAGGAATAGTAATAACGAAGAACGAAACAGTTTAACTGGAAATCATAAGTCACAAGGAGTGGATGCATCTGAGCCAACCATTGAGAACGATTCTGAGCCATGTCACCAATTGTTTCCAACCATTGGTTTTTACTGTCCCGAGGTCCCCAACCAGGAAGTCTACACCTTCCTACGTGGCTTAGACTAACTGTTGTAGATTTCATTGACTGGTGCCATGTTTTCGTTTGGGCGTCGGTGGTATGGCGGTTAGGACGCTTGCCGACCATGTACATGGTTCGGGGTCCGATCCCTGGCCGACGCACTCTTTTACCTCGCTAAGCCCGTAGTAAGACTGGTAAAGAGGGAAGGTTTGGTATGAGGCTAGCAACCACATCCTGTAAAAATAAACACTGCTACAGAATCTTCAAGCCTCTAGCTTGAAGCCCTATGTTCCAGTGGGAACGTGAAGGAATAAAAAAAAATGTTTTCGTTTGACCGCCGCTAGCTCTTTTCCAGCCTGACCCTATATCAGCTAACATCGCCCGTCAATCGAGGAAGGCGATGACTAGGCATATGTAACACATGTCCTAACCATCTCAGTCGATGTAATTTCACAGTCTCGTCGACTGATTTCCCCTCCTTACCTAGCACTCGACGCCTAACCTCAATATTGCCCACACCTATGTTCAAAGATATAGGTGTCTGCGTTCTTGCACATACACTGAGACGAGGCACAATTAAAAAGATGGTTGAAGCGAAGTTGAAGAAACAAAAGATTTTAGGTCATATCACTGAGAAGTGACAACTTTTAATTCCTACAGACTTCATGAACACATCCAGGTAGGTGACGTTCTCCCAGTGATTTCATGACTGGACACCTCATTCCAGTCTGTATGAAAGTGACACGGAAATACTTTAGGAGTGCTAAAATCTCCATGGAAAACATCTTGACATTCTATTCACTGGAGTGTTTTGTTCTTCTAAGATTACAGTTATGAAAGCAAATCACCGACATGATTACGTCAGCACTGTAGCCCATGGTGTTCACGTTTGCTTAAGAATTCTAATCTCAGTAATATGTGGAGCCAGGTATGTCGGCTGTAACCAGCGTTCACTATCCAAACATAACTTTTGTGCGTCGGTGGCACAGTGGTTAGAACTCTCGGCGACCATGCACATGGTCCGGGATTCGATCCCCTGCCGACGCACACCTGGTATCACTGGTCGGCCTGCAAAATTCGGGCTACCGATACCGCATGCTGAGAATTTCATACTTGTACCGAAAATACGGTGTGGAATCAAGCTGTAATCAAAAAAATAAAACACATACCAGCATGGTTTTACAAGGGAGAAAATCGATGCCCCCCACAGCTCTATCTTAGAACATCTGATAGATTCCGGACACCAAGCTACAGCCCCAAACAAACTTCAGAGTCATATACAGAATATGAAGCAGTCTTCCTAAAAGTGTACGAGTCAAACTTCTCCAAACTGCAGAAGCAATAGCAATTCACTTGCTAAGCCTTAAACTCTGCATACAGAAGAAGTTCGTTCAATCACTACACTTGCAATGGACGTAATCTGTCTTAATACCCGACAGGTAAAATCTATTTCTTTCTTTCTGTCTCTTCATTAGTATTATTTTGTCTTCACAATTGTAATATTTTACATGTTCAACTTTCCTGTTCTCTACCTCCAACCAGAATGAATTTCTACACTCCATTACCACTGTTACTGACTTGACCAACGTTCAATTTCTAGTCATTTATATTACGTCATCGGATCTATTTGCTCACTTTTAGTTCTAGTTTAAATGGCATTATTCCCTACTCCACCTGTACTTAGTCTCTACCTGTTATTACCTTTGTTGCTTTGTTGAAAGGAGCAATAAATAGAAGCTTCCCGGCAGCAAAACTCATAACAGTATACAACACCACTCCTTCCATGATCCACTCAAAACTGGATAAATACCCTGCTGATGTCACCTCCAACTGCGTTTATGAATTTACGTGCACTTGCGGGAGCAAGTACATTGGAAGGACAGAAAGAAGGGCTTCTATCCGGTTTTCTGAACATATTCCAAGAAACCTATGCCTGAAAGGAAGCAAATATTCTCAGAGTGCAATTACCAGACATATTGTTGATACCGGACATCTCGTAGAGATTTCTAAGTCTTTCAAAATATTAAACAGACAAAGGACAGCAAATTTACTACGATTTGCCGAAGCGATCGCAATCAAACGATTTAAACCAGACTTATGCATAGAGAAAGAGAGTGTGATTAACCTCTCACTCCCTTGGTAACTGGATTTTGATGAGTCATCTAATTCAGTGATCTCAACTCACTGAGCAAATCTCAATCTTATAAACTGTAAATGCTTTTGTTTTTTGGAGTTGCCATGTGAACCTACAAGCTAACACTGTTTCTGTTAATCAATTTTTCTGTTTTCTGTCTTACCCCTCCCCCCTCTTTTCAACTCTGAAAGTGTATAAATTGATGATGATAACTTAAACTAAAAATTGTAATGCCTTCATTCTTTTTTGGATGCGTCAATTTTATCTCTTCTCTACTACTAATCAAACATTAAAGTATGTTATTATCATTTATATAACCATTGTAATTTCAGGTAATCTGCAGCTGATGAGAACCTGTGAAATAGAATGATATCATTTTATACTGCAAATTTCGTCTTCCTTTCTTTATTGAAACATTTTAGTTAATTACATTGAGTCATATAACTTACTAAGTCAATCTTACTTTAGTTGCTGTCTAATTAACTTTGTTTCTATATTAGATCATTCTTGTATTACCTGATTAATTGTCTAAACTTGACAAACCTCATGTACACACACACACAAATAATTATATATATAAATGCGATTCTACAGCAATGTGAATAAATTCGCCGAAAAGAATCTCTTCGCTGAACGTCTTCTCTTTTTCATATTTATATTTCGATACTGACTGACTGGTATCAGCGTAGAACTTTGTATCGATGTGCAGCCGTTCAATTCGCCACACTCACTCCATGCAGCACACAAAGCAAGAGAAGAAGGTAGAAGAAATGCAAAATACAGATAGTAGATAGGGATATGAGACAAAAGGAATAGTAATAACGAAGAACAATATAGTTCCATTGGAAATTATAAGTCACAAGGAGTGGATGCATCTGCACCCATCCATTGAGAAGAAATTTGAGACATATCACACCAATTGTATCCAGCCTTCATTGGTTTTTACCGTCCAGAGGACCCCAACCAGTCAGGAAGTCTATACCTTCATGCGTGGCTGGCCTAAACTAACTGTTGTGGATTTCACTGACTGATGAGGCCATGTTTTGGTTTGACCACCACTGGCTCTTTTCCAACCTGATCCATTCTATGTCAGCTAACATCGCCCGTCGAGGAAGGCGATGGCTAGTCCTAACTATCTCAGTCGATGTAGCTTCACAACCTCTTTGATTGATTTCCCCTCCTTACCTAGCACTCGACCGATGCCTAAACTCAATATTGCTCACCCTATTATACCATTTCACACGGGAGATAGAACGCAGGCATCTACGATCAAAGAAAGCTAGTCAGGCTATTCATGTCTTCCACTCTCAATGGCCATGTCTCACTCACAGTCATAAAGAAGGACGGAGCGGACTACTGAGCAGTACACACGTCCTTTGGTCGATAGCCAGCTAGCTGGATATCACGTCTACGCCAGAGATGGTGTAAACTGGCATATGCGAAACGAGCCTTCTGTATCCATGCCGAGATTTCGTCAGCGATCAACCCATTGGAGTTGGCTGATGCAACTTCCCAAATAGGTGAAGTGGTCAACACGCTCCACCAACCACTTCACTCCCTATTTCTAAGCTAGGAGTAACTATAGTCCAGTCCATTCCTGTAGCCTGATCATCTTACATTTGACAGCAGGAGCGAATTGCATGCCGAACATTCGAAGGTCACTGACCCTTCCAAATGATATGGAACTTTCATACACTTGATTCCCTTGATAAATTTCGATAGAGAAAGAAAGACCAGATTTGTAGTATAAAATGATATTATCATCCTATTTCACAGGTTCTCATCAGCTGCAAACTACCTGAAATTACAATGGTTATAATTAATAACATTTCATACTTCATTGTTTGAAAGGTAAAATAGAAGGCATTATAAGATAAACGCATCCGGAATATAAGGAATACGAACACAACGATGAGTTCAATTTCCTAGATCTAAATGTAAAATGAAGAGACGATGGAACGGTCGAAAAGTCCATCTACAGAAAAGAAACTTGGATCGGACAATATCTTCACTACAACAGCTTCTGCCCTATGAGCTATAAGCGGGGATTAGTAAGGACACTGTACGACAGGGCTAGGAAGTTATGTTCGCCCAACAAGATAGAAGAAGAATTAAGCTTTGTTGAAAAATGCCTTAAGGAGAACGGGTATCCAAAAGGATTTATCCTAAAGTACAGCAAAGAAAGAGATGAGAAAGAGAAGTATCCAACAGTTGAAAAGAAGAAAGTATTCATTTGCCTCCCATACAAAGGAGAAACAGCATCGCGAAAGATTGAAAAAAGGATGAAACGAGTAATCAAGAGATGCTTCCCTGCAGCCAATCTGGTGACAATATACAGTACTACATGCTCTATAAGCCAATCGAAACTGGATAAATACCCTGCTGATGTTACCTCCAACTGCATTTATAAATTTACGTGCACCTGCGGCAGCAAGTACATAGGAAGGACAGAAAGAAGGGCTTCTATCCGGTTTTCAGAGCATATTCCGAGAAACTTATGCTTAAAAGGAAGCAAATATTTACAAAGTGCAATTACCAGACACCTTGTGGATACAGGCCATTTTGTTGAGATTTCCAAATCCTTCAAAATATTAAACATACAAAGGACAGCGAATCTACTACGATTTGCTGAAGCAATTGCAATCAAACACCTCAGACCAAACTTATGCACACAGAAAGAGAGTGTAGTCAATCTCTCACTCCCTTGGTAACCATATCACTTTCATTACACTGATTACTCATAGACACTAGTGAGTTCAACTCACTAAGCAAGTTTTCAAATTGATGAACTTTGACCTTGTTGAGTTGCCATGTTGACACTGTTTATTAGATTTTTCTGTTTTCTGTCTTCTCTCACCCCCCCTTTTTTCTTTCCTTTTTCTATAGTTTGATAGCATATAAATTGATGGTAACCTAAACTACAAAAAATTTTAATCCTTATATTCCGGATGCGTTTATCTTATAATGTTTTCTGTATTACCTTTCAAACAATGAAGTATGAAATGTTATTAATTATAACCATTGTAATTTCAGGTAGTTTGCAGCTGATGAGAACCTGTGAAATAGAATGATATCATTTTATACTGCAAATCTGGTCTTTCTTTCTCTATCGAAATATGACATGGAACTCTTCGAGTGGTAAATGACGTTACTTTCGGACCACTTAACGGAATTTCATGATTCACCTTATCGCAATAACCGTATGGGTCCCCATCTCCAGTGAACAGATGATCGTATTTATTAATTAACTCTGTCATATTGTGTACCCTCGACAGCTTAACCGCTGCTATCTCGCTGGTCTCATACATGCTGATACGTCCGTATTTCGTGATCACAACCTTCGCTTGCGTGTCGATTATCGCACCAATCTCCCGCAGAAAATCTGCCCCAAGTATCGTCCGCTGTAATTCGGGTACAACAATGAAGGGAAACGTCACCTCGCAGCTGCCAACAACGACCGTACAGTTCGATCTACCCGTGATGCGTAACACGTGCCCGCCTACCGTTTGTACTGTCAATGAACATGGACTGACACTCTTACATAAGTTCTTATCTATTAGAGACACAGCCGCCCCCGTATCTACTAAACATACTACTTCTTGATCATTCACTCGCAGCTTCGAATACACAGCTCCTTTCTCAATCGCCCCCACTACATCTAGTTTTATACGAGAGAAAGAACACGTATTATACCGTCTGAAACGTTTTCTTTTTCGTCTTTCTGGGCAGTATCTCCTCCAGTGTCCCGGCTTACTACATTCAAAACATCGGTCTTTTCTATCAGCCAACTTTAATGCCACCACTTCCCACTGCAACGCTTCAATTTTCTGCTCGTATTCGTTTGGTTTTGGTTGCTCTATAGAGGCTACAGTTGTGCTCAGCAGCTGTCTGGTCACCTTCGCCAGCTCACTAATATCCATCGGCTGCACAGCGTTAACCAGTTGTAATCGCTGAGAGATGTGGTCTGGGACACTCTCGATGAACTGGGAGGTCAATAACTGCGCCTCTGATTGCTGATCCAAAGTGGGAAGCGCACGTCGAAGTAGGTTCGTCAATTTCACCGCCAACACTAAAGGGTCTCCATCAGGTCCCAGCTTCGTTGAACGGAACTGCTGCATTGCTAGCTGTCTGTCTGTTGCGCTGTCGAACTCCGACACCAATCGTTCAACCAATGTCTTCCAAGACGCTGTGCCATCTGACCTCTCTACGCTGTCATATGCCGCCTTCGCTCGGCCTCTCAACAGCGTCCCCAGCACAACCGCCTTCGCCTTGATACCCACCAACTCAGCAACGGCCTCGAAGTTACGTAAGAAGCTCCGTATGTCTCCTTCTTCAAACGCAGTTGGCCATGGGATCTTCATTGTTCGGAGGCAGAGACACCAATTGTAACGACAGAAGGCAAGAGTCAGGCAACAGATCGTTTATTAAGGAAATCAACACATATTTATAGATTTTCATGTACATTATTATAGATTATTGTTAGCAGACAAACACAGTCTTCTGATTGGTTATTTCTCACTAAAAGTTAATCTTTCATCTCTTTGTGGCTGTTTCTTGAATGTCAGATCATCTATCTGCTAATTGTATCCGCCTACGCAAAGTCTGCTGTGATTGATTGTTGAGTCAGTCTTTGTTCTTGTTTTCACATGACTAATATTTGAGACATAAACATTGACGTAAATTACTGTCTACCAATTTGGCTAGCGGCCAGCTCTCATCACACTAGTACCATAGTTAATGCAGAAAGTAAACTGTTTTCGCCACTCTTAAACACCTATGGAGTCATTCCATCTGATCCCACAGCTTTGTCATATTTCCGAAGAACAGACATATCTACCAATCAGAACACTGGATGACAATGTTTTCACGCATCTGTCTACACTTGAGTTTACAAAGTCTCAGTCTAAGGTAGAATCGTTGTTTGTTTTATTTTCTCCATGGAAGTATGAACTGATGTCTACCAATGATATTCAGCATCTCGGATGATGGTGACTAACAGTGGAATCCAGGAGGTGCATCTCCTCCTGTTCCAGACTCATCATCTGAGTAGACTTGCATTCTGTGTCAGTAAGTGATTCAGTGAGCGATAAAGTCCCGCCTGAGTCTCGAACCCTACACGCATCATTTCAAGCATCAAATAACCTTCACGTTAATCCTCAGACGCCGTCGTTGAAGCGCCTTCACACTAGGCGGCCGTCATGCCGCAACAGAGACCAACTACTTCATTATTATTATTGTTTCTTTTAATTCCTAGAGGAACATAGGGCTTCAGCCAAACGTCTCCATGGCGTTCGGGACTCTGCTAACGTTTTCACCTGGCTCCAAGTCTGCCCACACGCTTTCATATCCTCTTCACATGACCTCCTCCAAGTCACCTTTGGACGACCAACTCGCCGCTTCCCTTTCGGGTTCCACTCGAGCGATGGCCTAGTGTGTGATGTCACTCCCTTGGTGGTTTGTTTTCTCAGAGTATGGCCAATCCATCTCCATTTCTTCCTGCTTATTTGTTGCACAATCGGTTCCTGGTTAGTTCTCTTCCAGAGATTCCTATTGCTGATCTTTTCTGGCCATCTGATCTTGAGTAGTATTGAGCGAATACAACTGTTAATGAATGTCTGTAGTTTGTTTGAAATGCTCTTTATGACGCGCAGTGCAAGTCTCTGATCCGTATAGTAAGTAGCACTGACTTCACATTTGAGTTGAAAATCCGGATCTTATTTTCACTTTCATGCTGAGTGCTGTTGACTTCAACACAGACTTGAGACAAATGAAAGCTTGTCTTTCTTTCCTGATCCTTGCTTTGATATCCTCGTCAGTTCCGCCTGTAGTTGAAACGATGCTTCCCAGGTAGGTAGAAGAGGTTGTTTCTTTCAGGTTCCTCCCATTTATGCTGATTGTTGTCTGTTGTTGTTGGTGTTGCCCAGGAATCTTCATCACCTCTGTTTTCTCTATGTTCACCTGAAGTCCTATCTTTGATGCTTCTTCTATGGCCAACTTGTTGCTTTTCACTTGCATATCTTCCAGTTTGTGGGAAATCAGACGTATATCATCATCGGCGAAGTCCAGATCCTTCAAGTTTTTTGTATGAGTCCATTATATGCCTGTTTCCTTGTTACCCGTCGCTGTCTGTCGCAATATCCAATTTATTGCAATTAGGAAAATCATTGGCGGTAGTAGGCAGTTAGCTTGTCTTACTCCCGTCTTTACTTCGAAGGATTCTGTAAGTTTCCCGTTATGGATTACTTGACAGGTAGCATTTTCGTACAGCTGTTGGCTGAGATGTATAATTGTTGGCAATCACCTCTCGATCAACGCTGATCTGTCGAAGGCCTTTTCAAAGTCGATGAAGTTGAGATAGAGAGGTGACTGCCATTTCAAACTCTGTTCAATGATGAACCAACTACTTCACTCCAACATAATCAATAATCAATGCAAAAGGCAGTTAACCTGAGAACGAATGATATCCAGCATAATCTACATTACACACTACAGCATACATTTGGTCAGATGAGGTAATAAATAACCCTAATTAGATGCTGATCTATCTGGATTCAACATAGAACTTGGCACCGAAGTGCAGCAGTTCCAGTTGCCACTTTCCAAATACCACACAAAGGTAGACAAGAAAATGAGTGAAGAGAATCAATAGAGTTTTGACAAGTATAAGAGTGAAACAGAATGAGTAGTGGCAGAAAGGAATATGAAAGATTACAGAGACTGAATACATCTGCGTA
Organism: Trichobilharzia szidati; assembly: GCA_944472155.2. Lineage (NCBI taxonomy): Eukaryota > Metazoa > Platyhelminthes > Trematoda > Strigeidida > Schistosomatidae > Trichobilharzia > Trichobilharzia szidati. The sequence goes on from OX235273.1 coordinate 151,485,596, forward strand.
AGCCATTGACAACGATTTTGAGCCATGTCACCTATTGTCTGTCTCCAGCCATTGATTCTTACAGTCCCGAGGGCGGGCCCCAACCCGGAAGTCTGCATCTCCCTACCTGACTCAGTTTAACTGTCAAGGATTTCATGGATTGATGAGGCCATGTTTTTGTTTGGCCATCACTTACTCTTTTCCAAGCTGCACCTATATCAGCTAGTAATGCCCGTCGGGGTGGGGGAGGCGATGGTTAGGCATGCGCAGCACGTGACCTAGCCATCTCAATCTGTGTAACTTTATAGCCTCTTCGATTGATTTTCCCTCTTTGCCCAACACTCTACGCCTAACGTTAACAACGCCAACTTACCTTATTATACCACCTAAAGTGAGAAAGAAATCGTAGACATCTATGATCAAAAACAGTCAACCTTTTCATGTCTTCAACTCGTATAGGCCATGTTTCAGAGCCACAGAGAAGGACGGGGGGAACTGCTGAGCAGTACACACGTCTATGTTCTAGGATCTGTCGGAGAGTGAAGATATTATCTATATTTAGATGCTTATGATGTGGTTGTGGTCACAATGGTATCAAGGTTGCTCTTAAGAGCTTAAAAGAAGGAGAAAGAACTATTGAATGTATCTTGATGTCGAAATCAATCAGTTGATCACATTCTCGCCTATGAAATCAACTCCTCCCACGTATTTACATATACATCTAACACTGATATTATATTATCAATTGTAACATCATACCTTCATCATATTGTCACACGGCATACTGATCTATGTAAAAATGTGTAGGCGGTTTTTAAACAGACACGATCATTATTTCAATAACACTGGTTGATTTTTAAGGCGTGTAGTAAAATTCAGTGAAAATAATCTCGAAGTGTTTTTGGTTTGTTGGGAGTTGAAAGAAGATTTTGTCACAAAAAGAGATATGCACTGAAGAGAGAACCACTGGAAACCAAGAAGGGAGTGCAGGATAGATATCGCATCCTCCTAGTTTGCCACTCTCCAACAATGAGTACCCGCAAACCTATCAGGTATCCGACTCAAAAACCTCAGTTTATGAGAGATGCTGGTTGACCGATCAGCTGTTGGCTTAGAATTAAACGACCATGAGATGCTCCATCTCTGGCGTAGGCGTGACATCCGGCTATCAACCAAGGGACGTGTGTACTACTCAGCAGTCCACTCCGTCCTTCTCTATGGCTCTGAAACATGGCCAATACGAGTTGAAAACATGAAAAGGTTGACTGTTTTTGATCATAGATGTCTATGATCTCTTTCCCACGTTAGGTGGCATAATAAGGTAAGTAATGTTGACGTTAGGCGTAGAGTGTTGGGCAAAGAGGGAAAATCAATCGACGAAGCTATAAAGTTACATAGATTGAGATGTCTAGGTCACGTGCTGTGCATGCCTAACCATCGCCTCCCCCACCCCGACGGGCATTACTAGCTGATATAGGTGCAGGTTGGAAAAGAGTAAGTGGTGGCCAAACAAAAACATGGCCTCATCAATCAATCCAAGAAATCCTTGACAGTTAAACTGAATCAGGTAGGGAGGGAGATGCAGACTTCCGGGTTGGGGCCCGCCCTCGGGACTCTACGAATCAATGGCTGGAGACAGACAATAGGTGACATGGCTCAAAATCGTTGTCAATGGCTTACGCAGATGTATTCAGTCTGTGTAATTTCTCATATTCCTTTTAATAATAATAATAATAATAATAATTTGCTTTATTCCAAAACAGTACCATTACTCATTCTGTTTCACTCTTATACTTGTCAAAACTCTATTGATTCTCTTCACTCATCTTCTTGTCTACCTTTGTGTGCTATTTGGAACGTGGCAACTGGAACTGCTGCACTTTGGTGCCAAGTTCTATGTTGAATCCAGCCAGCCAGCCATTAGATGCTTAGCGTACTAGATGCTCTGGCGGTGTTCCCCTGACTTCATATCTCCAGATCTTTCAAGGGTGATCTGAAAGTCGGCGACTTTATGGTTGTGTAAAGGGAGAGATAGTAGGGTGCTACGCCATGAATATATCTCCTGCCCTGATAACATTTACGGAAATATGACTCAGATGTTGAATCGCTTGACTTTCATGTAATGGATTTCAGATTCGAATCCGACACCAACTGTCTTAACTTGAGCAATATTAATAAACCTCCATATTAGTTTGTTTACTAGATGTATCACGCAGTGAAACGGTATTATTTACTGGATGACGTTTCTTATGAACTAAAACATAGATTAGATAATTTAAAATTAGATAATGAAGAGAAAATGGTTAGTTTTGACATTGTCAGTTTATATACACCTATACCAATAAATATGGCTATAGAGGCAGTCAGAAACGAACTCATTTCTGACCAAGAACTCGAAGTTAGAACAAAAGTGCCACTTGGGGACATAATGCTGAGAGTGCAGGTATGCTTGGCTTCCACAGTATTTAAATTCTAAGGGAAAATACACAAGCAAACTGAGGGAGTTGCCATGGGATCACCAGTATCCCCGGCCGTGGTGGATATATTCATGGAGTGGTGGGAAAACATAGCAACTGAAAAGTTCACCCCCACCCTAAAAGTAAGGTGGAGGTATGTAGATGACACATTCACTGTACTTAATACACAGGATATAGATAGATTTTTCGAACACATTAACTCAAAGGTGGAGGCAATTCAATTCACTTGTGATGAATTGGAAAGTCAGGAAGGGGAGCTTCTAATGTTACATTGTAGCGTAAAAAGGAAAGAAGATGGGAAGTTAAACACTAGTGTTTACAGGGAACCCACACATTCAAACGGATATTTGGATTTACGATCATTCCATCCTATGTCAGTAAAAATAGGATTGGTGAAATGTTCAAGTAATGGGGCACAAAAACTGAGTGGTACCAAGGAAAACCTAAGACAGGAAGTGAGGCATATAAGAGAAGCTTTGAAACTTAATAATTACCCTATAAATTAGTCAGGAAATATAAAAATAATAATAATGACGACATGCATGTCAAATATGCGCAAGACAACACGAACAATAAGGAATTTAAATCATCAGTAGTAATTCCATACAAGGAAGGAACCTCGGAAACCACCTTACGCAGAATTGTTAACAAGCCAGGCACAAATAAAAGTGGCTGGCATTCAAACCAACAAACTCAATTAGAAACAAGCTTTGTCGGTTAAAGCATCCTATAGAGCCTTTGAAACAAAACAATTTAGTTTATCTAATGTCCTGCTGGAATGATTGTCAGGTCAAATGCATAGGTCAAACTAGTAGAACAGGGGCAGTCAGACTAGCTGAACATAAAAACTTAGCAAAATCTAGATTGGTTGACCCGAATAAGATAAGAAATCTAGAGAATAGTTCAGCTATAGCAATACATGCAGTCACACACAACCATACAATAGGATGGGATAGGCTGACAGTTTTAAAATCTAATGTCACAGGGTGAATGGAAGGAGAGATTGATAACAGAAGCTTTGTTTATCGAATCAACTGAGACAGAGTACGTGTAATAGGAATGATTCAACACCTGTCCATTCGGATATCTGGAAAATTCTACTACCCCTACAAACAGGAGAGAACAAAGATAACTATAGAATTCACTTACTACCACACTGCCCAAGTCTTACACATATATCAACAAACCTCATTCAATAAGCCCCATCTATTGCTTGATACATCCTGAGAAACCTGAGTTCTACTCACCCATATCGAATCATGCACTGGGAGGCGGATATTCGATAGGATAACCATAGAAACTTTGTATCAAATAATACAAAATTTTAGACTTAACTGGATGATTGTTGACAGCAGAGTAGAAATGCTACTTAGATGTGACAAATAATTTTTGTGGAATGTTTAGCTGAAGGAAAACGACAAGGTGTTTAGCGTGAAAAGTTGTACCTGTCGAGGATAGTTGGCAATAAAACCTGTACAATGTCAGTCCATCATTCAAGTATCGAAGTTATTCTACATGTTTCCAGCTGGCATATAAGCGTTACTAGCACAACTAGCTTCACAGTCCAATGGAGTTAGTCACCGACGAGCTTCACACCACTAAGTTTGTGCGTATATGAGGGATAATGATACTCACATGCTCAGCTTGCCAAGACACGGTAGACGGAGACAGTTTAGTACAAGCTACAACCCAGTGCGGTTGAAAGTCGAGTGAATTAACGACTGAGCTACAAGCTTGCCTGTTCACCCCTATTGCTATGGAGTAACTTCGCTTCGTTTCTAGATGACACGTCTTTAGCCTTATTTTATGTATGGAGATGTGTGTTTCACCACAGAATTCGACACCGCATAAAGCCTACCATCTGAACCTAGTTAACTGGAATAGGATTTTCACGTGTCAGTCTATGAACTAGACATACTAGGCGAAAGCTGATGGTGTCATCCAGACTGAACTAGAAACGGGTGAACAAATTGGCTGTAGGCGGTGTGATTCAGACAATGAGCTACTTCTTTGAGTCAGGTGGATATGAGCATCAAATTCTTAGACATACTGGGTGATAGGTTGTGTATCCATGATTTTAGGAAGAAAACTCTAGTCATGTTTCCATAAGTCAGAGGTGTTCTGGGATGTACAGTTTTCTTAGTGCAAATGAATTCACATATAGTTACTTCTGATGGTTCCATCCAGAAGTCCCTAGCCGGCCGGTTTTTATCTTTCCAGTAGAAGTATTCAGGACTCTTGAACTTCAAATGCTATCACAGTTATTCAGTTTAGGCATGCAGAATAAAAGTTGACACCACAAAATCAGCTTACGTGCATAGACACTACAGCGTAAGGCTAGGTAGAAAAGATATTTCTAGAGTCTAGACTTTCAAACGATTAGACGAGTCTATGTTCAAAGTACTCTAAGCAACATATGCCAGGCCTCAGACAAGCGGCTAGTCCATGCTTCAAGAAGGAGGGACATATCTTAGAAAGAGTACAAAGGGTAGGAACCAAATTAGTTAGTGGTATCTCACACCTTCCTTATGATAAAAGGATGGTGCATTTAAATCTCTTCCTGTTATCATACCGAAGGAAGACAGGTGACTTGAAATACGTGCAGAATTTAGATTCTCTCACAGAGAGTGGTCAATGACAGGAACTCCTTACCCGAATCAGTAGTATCACCCACATCGACGAAAGCTTTCAAAGAGATGTTAGGTCTCTACAGAGATATATTTTGCAAGGATTAACAAAGGTCACAAGAGACTACTATCCTTATCTCATCTGAATTCCTCAATTCTCTCAAGTAACACACTATTTCTAGCTAGAACTGTACATTTAGTAGGACTAGACATCAGAACGACCAAACTATGCTGGGCGATAGAATGGCTACAGCTCAAAATGGTATGAACTTCAAGAGACCATATATAAAGATACCATAGGGATGTTGGAGAAATGCTCAACAGTGTACAAGCCTATCCCAAGTAACTGATACGTGTCACTAACTGGTTTCAAAGTAGAACTTTGAACAGATGTGCAGCAGTTCCAACTGCCACACTCCCTCCATCCAGCACACAAAGCCAGAGAAGAGAGATAATAAAGAGAAGTGTGAGTGAGGGAAAATGAATAGTAATATGGAAGAACAATACAGCCTTGTGGGATATGAAAAATCACAGAGTGAATGCATCTGCGCCAGATATTGTGAATGATTTGTAGCCATATCAACCAGTTGTCTCCAACCGTTGGTTCTTAGAATCCCAAGGACCCCAACCAGGAAGTCTACAACTCCCTATACTGCTGGGTGGCTGTTTTGAACTAACTGTTATGGATTTCTTTGACTGATGAAGCCATGATTTAGTTTGACCACCACTAGCTAACTCTTCCAACTTGATCCATCCCATATCATTTAACATTGTCAGTCAAGGAAGGCGATCGGTCGCTAGGAGTGCATGCGTAACACATGTGCTAAGCATCTCAAACGATGTAACTGATACGTAATCACCAACTACATGTGCCTTTCAAAGAAAGATAGGAAACAGTACATCAGATAAGCGGAACTGACTGGTTTAAACATAGAACTTTGCACCGATGTGCAGCAGTTCAAGTCGCCACACTTCACTCAGCACACAAAGCAAGAGGAAATGCATAGTAGTGAGAGTAAACAGAGATACGAAGCAAAAAGAATAGTAACATCGAAGAACAGTATAGCTTTACTGGGTACTATAAGTCACAGGGAATGGATGCACATACGTCATTGAGCCATATCACCAACTGTCTCCAGCCATTGGTGTTTACCGTCCCGAGGAACACAACCAGGGAGTCTACATCCTCCTACATGGCTTAAACTAACTGTTATGGATTTCATTGACTGATAAAGCCATGTTTTGGTTTGACCACCACTGGCTAACTCTTTTCCAACCTGATTCTTCCTATGTCAGCTAACATTGGGACGAACAGAATGGACCTAAGCTAATACAATCTTCAGACCGACACCAATGGGTCTCTCACAAACACTGAAAAACAGCAGAGATGTGCAAGTACCACCCAACTACGCAGCCAAAAAGCACTGGATGCATAACATACTCAGCAAACATCATCATTTCAGCTTACTATGACACGCACGACCAAAAGCAGAAGGGAAAACAACCTGTTTAGTAACAGTAACATTTTCAAACTTACAATATAACTTAACAATCAAGAAATGAACAATAACACTGGTAGTAGTAGTAGTAATAGTAACCATAATAGATATAAGACATAGGTATTAGAATCTCACATTACATAATACGAGAGTAATTCAGAACACAACTGTTTGTTGATGTACATTCACAATCAGTGTGTTTATATATATATATATATATATGACACAAAAATAGTAATAATAACAAGAGAAAAACAAAAAACAAAACAAATCGAATGTATACAAAGTATAGGAAGGAACTGAAACGTTGTTGTTATGGGTCTCATCGAAGTGGTTGGTGTTGTTGTCGCTTCGGGGAGTTAGAACATTTTTAAATGCAATAAAACCTGTACAACTGAGTTATCAAAACAATATGTCAAGAACTCAACAAAGAAAGAGAGAAAAAACAAACAAAACATAAAGTCAACTATTCTGTTGTTCACTGTTTGTCTAAAACTGTTCACTCTTCTTCTCCTTCATCAGCCTCTCCGTCCTCTTCATCTTCAAGTTCTGCACCATTCTCATCACCGGCACCACCACCACCACCCCCACTTGTCACTGTACTACAATCTGGATTCTGAGATTCCGAAGCACCAACTGACGTGGAGTTTGAAACTGATCCTGCAACCCTCTTTTTTGGTACATATGTCCCTGCTCGATATTTTATCATATCCTAAAGGAAAGCGAGTGTATGTGGTGTTGAACCAAAAAAGCAGATCCTTGGACCTACCTCTTCATAACGTTGTTTATCTTTCTGTGCTAGAAGTTCATATTTAGCTTTATCTTGACAACTTTCCCATTGACGACCAAGTTCTTTAGCGACATCAGCAACTTTCCAATCAGGATTACTCTCTCTGACTTTTGAACGGAATTCATCACAGAAGAAAAAGAAAGCAGACCAAGCTCGTGTAGGAACTGATGGATCTTTTGGACCTTTCCTCTTCTTGCCTTTCTTCATACCATCTGGTGGGATATAATCATTCATTTCTCGGTTAAATCTTTCTCTATCCATAGCAGCTAAATCTTCAAAGCGTTTTTTCTCTTTTGGTGTCATAAGCTAAAGTTTTTATTTTAATCATTAGAAACACTATGAAACAGATACACTTACATTCCAGCGTTCTGCACATTTCTTTGAAAAATCACGAAATACAATCTGTTCACCAGGATGCTTCTTTTTGTGCTCTTCTCGGATGACTTGAACAAAGCAAGCATACGCTGACATAGGACCTTTAGGCTTATTCTTATCCTTAACCATTTTATTCATGGCTTATAATTTTAAGTGAGTCTGTAAAGGAAGATAACACTTCAGTATTAAATAGTGCATTGCATAATATAGTGCATAAATATAGTGGCTTGTAGCTACTGTTAACATAAAGGCGCAGACTTACCCGTCAATACAATACAAAGGATGGCTAGGCGTAAGCAAATCTCTATCGGATAGTCAGTTAATACAAGCCTCTATAGTAAAGCAGATAGGGAAGGCTGTATACGGAAACAAGATAGCAATGGCTAAAGCAGACCGTTGCAATCAATCTAACATAGGCAGGTCAAAGACGTAGTCAGCCAATCAGATTTAAGTTTTTGCATAAAGATGACTGCGCTACATATTATGCAAAATATACATTAATTTTTAATTTTTTAAAGTAAAAATTTTAATATGCTTCGAAAAATATCAATTTTTTAACACTCAAAATAAAAGCTTGTTTGTAATAATTATAAAATTACGAGGCAATTTGATTTGCATACTTTTGGCGCCAAAACAGTCTAGATGATAAATAATGACTGAAAATTTGTCTACACAGCTCTCAAAAACATTTTATCCGATAGATGAACGTGTTGGAGCGTCTATGAGAGTTGTATCTGGCCACCAAAGCAGGCATAAACAGAAGCATATAGCCTTTACAAGTATATTATGTGGCGTATTACTAATATGATTTAGTTTCATTAACAAAACCAACTAGTATTCAAGTATATTTGATTAAAGTTACTGAAAAAAATGAAATCAAAAAAGTATTACTTTGCAATGTTAAGAACATAAAGAAAATTGACTGCAGGGATACAAAGACACAACCTAGTTATGAGTTGCAAATCATTACAGAAAATAAAGTTAGTTGATTTTGATAGCTAACATGTTATTTCCATTATTAACGTGCATGTATGAAGCGAACAAGGTATATGCCTCCTAACTATTTCATGTTCAGTACTTCAGTGGATGAGTAGGCAGTATATTGTTTATATATGCATTTTCATGTCACACTTCTGAGCACGCTTTCCAGATTCAGATTATAAGGATAGAAGGCTCTTGTTGCCTATGTTAATCCTCGCGATATATATGTCTGCAGAGATCCAGTTTCTCTTTGAAAGCGTTCACCGATGGAGCTGTTACTACTGAATCAAGTAAGGAGTTCCAGTCGTTGACCACTCTGTGAGAATCTAAACTCCAACCGTATTTTATTCGACCTCGGTTTGAGCACCTTCTTCTGGTGACCCAGTAAATGTATCCTAGAAGGGGAGAAAAGTTTTGAAAGGTCAATTCCTAAATCACCCTTAAATATACGGAATGCCAAAATTAAGTCGCCTCTCCTCCTTCGGTATGATAATGGGAAGAAATTTAAATGCTCCATCCTCATTTCATAAGGAAGGTGTGAGATACCACTAACTAATTTCGTTTCTACCCTCTGTACTCTTTCCAGGGTATGTGCCTCCTTTTTGAAGCATGGACTCGCCACTTGCATGCAGTACTCTAGATGAGGCCTGACATATATTGCATAGAGTAGTTGGAACATACCCTCGTCTAATCGCTTGTTTAATGGGATTCGTAGCATCTGAAGTTTGAGTATTTGCTAATCATTATAGCACGGATCATTGGACCACAATGCTTCCAAATAACCGCTGACCGTATGCATCTATCTGAATGCTTATCGTCATTGTTGTTCCAATGTTGAGTTCCTATTTTAATGCTGATCTCATTTTATAGTTTTGTATGGCTAGTAGACTATTCAAATTGTTGAACGGTAGCAGCAATTACCAAGATCCGTTTAAATAACCTGAAACTGACCCACAGATGGATGTGCGTGTAGATGTAGTAAGTGTTAGAAGAGGAAATATGTTTTGGATGGTATATGAAGTGTTTTGCTTATGTTGTGGGCACCTCTTTTTCTAGGTTGAAACTACTTCATACCAATATTTTATTATGCATAAATGATTAGTGCAGCGATCTATGAAGTTGTCATCGAGTGAAACAGACAACAGCCTTATTTGAATAGTTCACTGGTTCCAGTGTAGTATTCATGCACATTATTATTATTGTTTCCTTTAATTCCCAGAGGAACATAGGGCTTCAGCCAAACGTCTCCATTACGTTCGGTTCTCTGCTAGAGTCTTCACCTGGCTCCAAGTCTGCCCACATGCTTTCATCTCCTCTTCACATAACCTCCTCCAAGTCACCCTTGCACTGACGACCAACTCGCCGCTTCCCTTTCGGGTTCCACTCGACCTGGCTTGTCTAGTGATGTCACTTGATGGTTTCCTTAGAGTATCACCAATCCAATATATCTCCATTCCTTCCTGCATATTTGTTGCACAATCGGTTCCTGTTGAGTTGGTTTGCTCCCAGAGATCTCTGTTGCTGATCTTTTCTGGCCATCTGATCTTGAGTATTGAGCGAAGACAACTGTTAATGAAGGTCTTTAGTTTGTTTGAGATGCTCTTTATGACGCGCAGTGCAAGTCTCTGATCCGTATAGTAAGTAGCACTGACTTCACATTGGAGTTGAAAATCCGGATCTTATTTTTGATGCTGAGTGCTGTTGACCTCCACACAGACTTGAGAGTAGTGAAAGCACATATTCATCAGGAATTACTTTACAGAACATGGAGAATTATGCTGTACAAACTAATCTACTTGTATGTTTTAAAATACATTTCCTTAATAGATCTACCAGTTTTAGTGTTCCTCTACTCCGATTCGCTACTTAAGTTCACTTAGAGGATTTTCGGTAACGTCCTCTGTAGTTTAACTCGCTCAGTTATGAATTATACCAATGCAATATAGTGACATGTATTAAGGTGTAGTGCCTGTTTTGATTATAGCTTTTGAGACCGTAGACCCTATGGTCGTACGAGGCTTACAAAATAACATTCAAGAGACTCACATAGTTTCAGGCTAACTTGCAGATTTGTCGACTGGGTTTTAAGTGACCCCAATATTCAACACATCTACCAGCATTCAATGTTAATTGTGTTTTTTGATTCATGGGTTACTCCTTCAATCGAAATGTTTGTGATACAGTGTTTTTATTGACTACCCTCTTAAGAAGGCAGTATACTCGATTCCTAGTAATGTCGTGTTATGATTTATGTTACATCATTTGACAAGTTGTCTTTGTTTAGTGGTGTTAGTCTAGGAAGTTTACTTTGTCCATTCCCAAAAGATATTTCTTGTGGAAGCCACTATTTTCACATGGCTTTAGAAACTTACCTTCCAAGAGATGTCTAGATGGCCGAAATAGTCAAAGAGAGTCCACCTAAGTGAGTTGAGGAGCTTCAATTTTAAACCTATGCCGAGCTTATGCTCCAAGATCTGGAGTAAACGAATAGCGTATGAACCTGTTTTGACCACTGGAACCTTTGAAACACCTCCCCTGACGTTGCTTTACTGTTTTTCTGCGAGGGGGAGGGATTGGATTTCAAGTCAAATGCTCAAGAAGTGGTTCTTCAAGGCATGCATCTGCTTCGGTCTGTTCCCCGGCAGTATTCCAGCACTCATCATAATAATTAATTACTTATTCTTGTGTTCAAGTTAGTTTGAAGTCACCAGCAGTGGTTATTTTTACGGGTAGAGTTGCCAGCCTTACACCCAACCTTCGCTTTTTGCCGGGTTTATGAAGTGCTAAGCGAGGTTGGAGAGTACGTCGACCGGCGATCGAACCCTGATACTCATGCGAGTTGGTACATATCTGTGTGCTTACATTATACTAAGTTCGAGTTTTAATTAAGATAGAATAATAGTTGTAGGTCAGTTGAACTACTTCCTTTAAGTGTTTTACCCAACATTCCATTCGGTTCTCCTGAAGAGTTATCGAATTTTCATTCTTCTTGGTGTTCGTTTTACCTACCAAAGCCTTTGCAAAACTTGCTTACTTAAGAAGCTTATTCGGTTGGTGGGCATTATCTAGTAGTAGTCACTTGTCTGGTGCGTTGGTGTCACGTCGGTAGAGTGCTCGCCAACCACGCACTCCTTTACCTCGCCAAGCCAATAGTAAGACTGGTAAAGAGGAAAGGTTAGTCGGGCATGAGGCTAGCAACCCCATCCTGTAAAAATAAACATCACTGCTACAGAAACTTCAAGCCTCTAGCTTGAAGGTGCCCTATGTTCCACTGGGAACGTAAAGGAATAAAAAGTGCCTTGCGTATTTCTCTATCTTTCATTATGCATTGATGTTCATGGTAGTTGTGACAGCTTCAAAGCAAAGCTCGTCTTCATGCTTGTCATCTTTCCAGCCTACTGTGAGATCAGTCATCTTCCGAAAATCTGGCTTTTTACTATCGTATGACTGCAGGTTACCACCAGCTGTCTCCAGTATTTCTGCAACAGACTAAGTTTGTTACCAGGCTTCTCCAGGACTCTTGTTGTGAAGTCTCTTGACTCATTAACTGAATCACTCCACTTTCAGCCAGTGGGTCTAGTGTTTGATTAAAGCTTCACCTATCCCAGCTTGGGCAACTGAGTAGTACGTCACGTCAGCCCTCACATAATAAGTTTAGCTGATTTCATTATGTTTGTTCCATGCTACTATTCTTTCTCCCATACATTTCTGCTTATTGTAGTTCTTTTGAATCTTATCGGTTGTCTACTTTTATACCCCACATGGAGTGTGGCAACTTGAAGTGCTGCATTTCTGTGTTGAAACTTGGTCAGTCTATGAGAAATCTGTTCTGAGTAGTTGTGTTCTACTTCTTGGTTAGAACCCTTTCGATGAAGGTTGATTGCTTGTACTAGCCGTCTTCGATTATAGGTGTGTCTGCGTTCTATCTTCCGTGTTAGGTGGGATAATACGGTGAGTAATATTGAGGTTAGGCATCGGTCGAGTGCTAGGTGAAGGGGGAAAATCAATCGACGAGGTTATGAAGTTACATCGATTGAGAAAATGGTTAGGACATGTGTTACGCATGCATTCCTAGCCATCGCCTTCCCCTACTGACAATGTTAGCTGACTTAGGATGGATCAGGTTGGAAAAGAGCCAGTGGTGGTCAAAACAAAACATGGCCTCATGTGTAAACTTCCTGGTTGGGGTCCTTGGGACGGTAAAAGCTAGTGGCTGGAGGCAGTTGGTGATATGGCTTAAAATCCTTCTCATTGGTGCAATAAAATTCTGTTGTTCTTCCGTATTACTTTTCTTTTTGTCCCATATTTCTGTTTATTATCTTGAATCTTTGTCTACTCTCTTCTCTTGTTTTGTGTGCTACATGGAGGGAGTGTGGCAACTCGAACTGCTGCACATCTGTGCAAAGTTCACGTTGAAACCAATCAGTCACTCACTTAATGAACCACATCATTTTGCAAAGTGCCTAATGATGTTTGTGTATTTTCATACTTCAGGTACCAGTCTTTATGCTCATTCACCTAGCGTAATTTGTTACGCTTGTTGTAACTCAGTCAGCAGGTGTCGTACTATTTTTGTTGTTATTTCCTTCGGTTCCGAGTGGAATATGGGGCTTTAACAGCACATCTCCATCACAACTGCCCATGAGCCTTTAACTCCTCCTCATACGGTCTCCTCCATTTCACTCTTGGACGCCCAACTCATCGTTTCCCATTCGCGTTCCACTCTCTAGAGCTTGCTGCTTGTTGGCACTAAACAGTCTTCTCATTGTGTATCCGATGCATCTCCATTTGCTTCTGCACATCTGTTGTACAGTAAATCCCTGGTTGGTTTATTCCCAGAGTTCCTTTTTGCTAACCCTTTCCTGTAGGTCATCTAATCTTTAATATAGACTGAAGACAGCTGTCGATGAAAATTTGCATCAGCCTGTTGGAAATGATTCTGGGTCAAGTCTTTGATCCGGATCTTGTTCTTTATGCTAATTGCAGTAGATTCCCACACTGTTTTTAGAGTAGGGTGGTTCTGTTTTGCCTTTCTAATACTGCCTTCGACATCCTCATTGATCCCCACCAGTAGAAACGATGCTGTCTAGATAAGTGTAAGAAGTGATTTCATCAGTGGTGGTCGGTGCTTGTTAATATTGATCGTCGGGTATCTTCTGTGTGTTTATTTGAAGCTCTCTCTTCTTTGCTTTTGCTTCCAACTTGTTGGTTTTCTCCTGTATATCTGCGAGTTTATATGATATAAGACACAAATCGTCCGCAAACTCCAGGTCTTGTGATCTTCTTGTCCATTCAATGCATACCAGTCCTGTGGCTCCCTGCAGTCTGTCGCATAAATCCCACCAACTGCGATCAAAGGTATCATCGGTGATAGTAGGCAGACAGCCTTGTCTTACTCCTGTCTTTGTTTAGCATTCTTTTGTGAATCATTCGGTATGTAATGGTTGAATGAAGCTGATAAAGGTCTGGGACATTCCTTACTATTAAAGAATGATGCTCACGAAGGCTTCGTGTGCATTTGGAAGTGTGTGGGCGGTTGTTACTTCCCGGCTGCCCACACCGTGAAAGTTGATTGATTCTTCGGGTACCTGAAACAGAAAAAGGGTTAGTGTTGTGTGACCACAGAGCCCAAGGGACAACTGCTTGAGACCAGCCGGTCACACACAGCCTGGTTTCTTGGATTGACTCCGTATTAGTAAACTTACCACCAGTTACGGACCACCGTAGGGTAAGTCGGGATGTACAATTGTTGGGGTCAACCTTTTCTAACCCTCTCTCTCCCTCAGAGTGGAGAGACAGCATAGCTGGCTGGCATGCTGGTCGTCTGAGGGAAACACCTTACTGTGGCTGTTACATCCCTGTTCCCCAGCAGTACGACTTCGCCCACAGACCCTCAGAATTGCGTAAAAAAAATTCTTTTAGTCTAATCGTTATCTTAACAACCTTCTTGGCATGGTAGGACCTGCAGGAACATTAGTTCCAACCAGTGTAGCTTGTTGGGTCATTGCGATCTGCAAGCCCGACCACCACGTCAAGGTTTCAGCTATCGGTCAGGAGTCAGTCAATTGCGGCATTTTCGTAGTGTTAGAGCAGTTTCCAAATCACTTCACAGTCGACACTGTCAAAGGCCTTTTCATCAAGTCAATGAAGCTAAGGTACAAAGTTGACTTCTCTCTATTCCCTGTTCGATGAGATGTGCTTGTGTTTGCTTTCTCTTTGAACACATCGATATACTTTTTGAAGAAGTACTTATATTTTATTCTCTTTTTATTATTTCTAGACATGGGTGTTTAATGCGTCAAAGCTGGAAGAGAAACGACAGTTTATTAGCCTATTTTGTCGTATATTCGCCACACTCTTACCGCATATTTTCAAAGATGTTGAATTAGTCAACTTTCCACAGAATATTAATATATCACCTATTGGACAAAATGAATCGTTAGATGTCTTGTTGAGTAAGTGGAATTTTTATTTTTTTAATTTATCAATCAATACTTCCCCTTTTTCTGTTGTTGTTCATGTTACTCTTCGATTACGTGATACTAGAATGTGTGTATTATGAATGTAGGTAATTGATTTTTAAGCAGGGTATTTGTCGTTTAGAGTTCTATTCAACATTGTATAACCTGAACAGCTGAGCTTCTAAAAGTTTTGGTGGGGCTCATATCTCTCTATTATTATTATTTCTTTTAATTCCTAGAGGAACATAGGGCTTCAGCCAAACGTCTCCATTGCGTCCGGTCCTCTGCTAAAGTTTTCACCTGGCCTAGAAGTCTGCCCACAAGCTTTCATCTCCTCTTCACATGACCTCCTCCAAGTCACCCTTGCACTGACGACCAACTCGCCGCTTCCCTTTCGGGTTCCACTCGAGCGATGGCCTGTCGTGTGATGTCACTCACTTGGTGGTTTGTTTTCTCAGAGTATGGCCAATCCACCTCCATTTCTTCCTGCTTATTTGTTGCACAATCGGTTCCTGGTTGGTTTGCTCCCAGAGATCCCTGTTGCTGATCTTTTCTGGCTGGCTATCTGATCTTGAGTATTGAGCGAAGACAGCTGTTTGAGATGCTCTTTATGACGCGGCGCCAAGTCTCTGATCCGTATAATACGTAGCACTGACTTCACATTGGAGTTGAAAATCCGGATCTTATTTTTGATACTGAGTGCTGTTGACCTCCACACAGACTTGAGAGTAATGAAAGCTTGTCTTGCTTTCCAGATCCTCACTGCTTTGATATCCTCGTCAGTTCCGTCCAGCTGTAGTTGAAACGATGCTTCCCAGCTGGAGAGATGTGAAGGAGGTTGTTTCTTTCAGGTTCCTCCCATTTATGCTCCCATATCTCTCTGGTGCTGCATATACTCGAAAGGTTCCTGTTTTGCTGGATTATTATTCATCCATGCATTCCTCGTTATCAGTTCCCTGTGGTTCCACGATTTATTACTCAGCAAGGTTTCATTTCTTCTTCAAATGATCTTTATGTCAAACTCATGCTCAACTCATTGTTTCTCATCCAGGTTCAACTCAGGGGGCCTGGAGTGTGATGCCTCTTGAAGGTCTTCTCAGAGTATATGTCCAATCCATGTTTATTTCATTTCGCATTTTTTTGGGAAGTAGGTTGTTGGCCGGTTTTCCGGTAGAGTTTCTTATTGGTCATAGGTTAAGTTAGGTAGTTTCAACAAAGAGCTTTGCACAGATGCGCAGCAGTTCCAGTTACCATACGCCCTCCATGTAGCACACAAACCAAGAGAAGGTAGTAAAGAGAGATTCCAAATAAGATGGTCAACAGAAGTGTGAGTGGGGGAAAAAGAATGGTAATATCTAAGAACAATTGAGTTTTATTGGATATATTATAAATCACAAAGAGTGAATGCTGGCTGGCTTAAACTAACTGTTATGGGTGGATTTGATTGACTGATGAAGCCATGTTTTGGTTTACCACCGCTAGCTTTTTCCCAACCTAAATGGTGTTATGTCAACTAACATTGTCAGTAGAGGAAGGCGATGACTAGAAATGTGTAGCACATGTCCAAACGATCTCAGTCGACGTAGATTCACAAACTTATTTATTGATTTTCCTTCCTTACCTAGCACTCGACCGATGCCTAACCTCAATATTACTCACCCTACTATCCCACCTAACACGGGCGACAGAACTTAGACGCCTATGATAAAAGACAGTTAGCCAAACTTTTCATGTCTTCCACTTTCAACGGCTATGTCTCACCACTTGCAGCGGCCACATAGAAGGTCGGTTATAGTTTTTGCCTATCTGACCTTCCTTGTGAAGTCAAGGAAAGTGTTGTTAAAGGTGTGCAGTGGATCCTTTTGAAAGCAATTCTCTGAACTCTGAGGATAATTTGGATAGAACACCTACTCAGTCTAAACACGTATTTGGAGTCAACACGTCGAAATCCTTGACGTTGTCCCTCACAGGTAAGAGCAGCCAGTCATTCAGTATTCGTTCAGCTTCACATAAAAATGTCTCCAACGTTTCTTCATTCAATCTTTGGTTTTTAATTATGGAGCTTAAAATACGCTTAGTAATTCCTATAAGTCTTTCCCGTAGCCCACCTCTGAGACTGGCTTATGGTGGGTTGAAGTGCCACTCGGTGTTTCTTTTCAATAACTCTCCATGAACTCTCGTTTGAGGACCTTCGAATTACTCTTTAAGCTCGGTGTGACAGCCCAGAAATTAGTCCTCATGTCACTGAACATGATCATAGAATGAGTCGAAAATGTTACAGGATACATGGGATAATATAACTCCTTACACACCGTTGTGAATAACTCCACAGCTAGCAAGGCTGCAGTAAGTTCTAATCTCGGAATCGAAACCGTCTTTAGAGAGGTGCAAC
Source organism: Trichobilharzia szidati (assembly GCA_944472155.2). Classification (NCBI taxonomy): domain Eukaryota; kingdom Metazoa; phylum Platyhelminthes; class Trematoda; order Strigeidida; family Schistosomatidae; genus Trichobilharzia; species Trichobilharzia szidati. The sequence goes on from OX235273.1 coordinate 151,503,177, forward strand.
TCTAGATTTACCCATCACGAGGCGAACATCTATATCATCCCTTAAGGTGGTAGTTCTGATGTAAACGGCTGCTCCAAATCCAACCTCAGAGGCATCAGAAAAAACATGGAAGTCAATTATATCATGATTTCTCGATGGCTTAAGTGGACGTGAGACGGAATGTACATCCAGCGTTCTTAAATTGTTAACCCACCTTTTCCACTCTTCACTGTGTCTCTCACTTAATGGGTCATCCCATTGTAACCATTTCACGCAAGACTCGTGAAGTAATCACCTTTCCGGAAGTAGATAAGGTGATGCTAATCCAAGTAGGTCAAACACGGACGACAACACACAGAGCACACCTCTCCAAGTGAAGTGACTGCCTTCTCAATATCACCAACACTAAATCCAAAGGTATCAGAGTTCACATCCCATCCATCGCATACCTAATGTGCGTTCAACTGGTAGAGTGTCAACAGGTAAATCTCGTACAGTAGGTGCTCTGTCTTCTGCAACTATATGCTTCAAAACGTCTAGGCTGTTCGAGACCCACGGAGTTTACCTGACTTCCTCGGATTTAAGACGAGATGATCACGCATATACCACTTTCCTTGCTCGCTCTGATCAACTAGTCTTTCAACGTAACCCTTCATTACATATTTGTCGATGACATCCTTATATTTGGTCCAGAGACCTGCATCCGTTACAAACTTCTTCTTTAAACCCATTAGTCTCCTAAGAGCAGCTTCTCTGTTACAAACCGACTGTATATCTTTAAATCTCCATGGTGGGCCAGCGCTGAAACGCCCATTTTCGTATTTACAAGACTCCTCAACTATTTGAACTGCCTTTAAGTCTTCCACAGAACGACACTTCTCTGGGACACTGCTGTCACAAAACTCCTTGTCATACATACATATTTCTAATCATAGTCTCCAGTTTGTCCCCATTGTTTGTAACCAATGATGATATGTGGACCATGGGTATAGGTCCTCTCACTGTCCATCCCAGTGGTGTTTTCGTCGCGAACAGATCATCTCTACCTCCGTATCTCTCTTCTAATACCTTGTGAGCTTCTGGTACACTACATCCAATGAGTATTCTCACTCTACTATCTTGCAGTGTTGGAAACGGTATGTCACACAGGTGTGTGGCTTACCGACAACTGTTTCACGACTAGGTACTATAGCTTTGCCAAGTTTCATACTGGTGGAAGTAGTGTAAGCAATACCTACTTCAATGGTTTCTCCAGTAGTCAACTGAAATGACACTCGTTCACATATTAACGTCTTCGAAGAATTGAAAGTAATTAGGACCAAGGATTGTTTTAGGTCCTTAACACCCAATCAGCCAGCCAGCTTAGCATCTATCAATGTAATGTCTGAACCATTATCTATCCAGCAACGCACATGTATCGACACATGACCTCGGTCCTCTTACTCTTACTGGCACAACACCTAAATAGACCTTCTGGAAGTCGTGCGGTGCAAAACTGCTATTACAGTTAATACAACTCCCCTGATTCGTCGATATTGTCAGCAGCGGATGTAATCCCAGTGAACCACTACCACCATTCTCAGCTGTCTCACAGTTAAGCCTTGTGTGCCCGGCCTTTAAACAGCAGAAGCGAAACCGTTTCCTTTTCACAATTTGTAGCCTTTCTGTCAGAGACATTTGAAGGAAACGAGCACACTCACTAATTATGTGTACGTCGCCACAGATAACACACTTTCCTGAACATCCAATGCTTTGAGAACCTCTCGTCACAAATGACTTTGTCTTACTCGCTGACCTCTCAGTTTCAGAAGCCGGATGCAATATACTGGCGAATTTACTCATAGTCTGATTAACATTACCTGTCACTAATCTCAGTATATCGTCGAACTCTGGCTCTAAACCTTCATCCTCTATACGAGAGCTTATCTTCATCCATTTCCTTTGCAGTCGAGTAGGTAGGCGTCTCGCTATCACCTCTAGGACAGAACTCGAGTTCAGATCGCTCATGCAGTTCATCGAAACCAACGTATTCTTGTAGGTCATCAGATTATCCAGAAACTCAGTGAGTGCCTTGGAGTCATCTCGTAACTGACTACCATTACCTTTAACAGCCTCGAATACATTCCTTACAATCATCGAAGGTCTTCCAAACCTTTGACGCAGGATACGCATAGCCTCCGTATATCCATCCCTAGGTGGCAGAAACTTGCAACAATGTATTGCACTCGCCGCACTACCAGCACAATACCTCAACAAGTGCATTAGTTTCATTTCATCACTTAGTTTCAAACCCTCTAGCATGACTTCGATTTCTTTCACAAAGTGAGGAAAGTCAGCAGGATTCCCTTCAAAGCACCTAGGCTCGAACTTCGGCGGCTTTAAGCAACTTATCTCTCTGGCTGGTACATCATGATTATCCAACATAACATCAGACATAACATTACACACATTAGACAAATCATCAAGACTTACTTTGTCGTCTGCCTCCGAAACGCTTCGTCCTTTCTTTGGCCCAGGCATTATTGAACGTTACCAAACGATCCAGAAAAGTTTCAAATAACACTCGTCCAAAGAAAACTTGCAGACACGAGGAAAAACAAATTGCCAACAAATACAGCGAATAATTCAAGGGGCTATCAGAAACTGCTATCTCATAGCTCTTTGAATTATTCGCTGTATTTGTTGGCAATTTGTTTTTCCTCGTGTCTGCAAGTTTTCTTTGGACGAGTGTTATTTGGAACTTTTCTGGATCGTTTGGTAACGTTCAATAATGCCTGGGCCAAAGAAAGGACGAAGCGTTTCGGAGGCAGACGACAAAGTAAGTCTTGATGATTTGTCTAATGTGTGTAATGTTATGTCTGATGTTATGTTGGACAAGCATGATGTACCAGCCAGGGAGATAAGTTGCTTAAAGCCGCCGAAGTTCAAGCCTAGGTGCTTTGAAGGGAATCCTGCTGACTTTCCTCACTTTGTGAAAGAAATCGAAGTGATGCTAGAGGGTTTGAAACTAAGTGATGAAATGAAACTAATGCACTTGTTGAGGTATTGTGCCGGTAGCGCGGCGAGTGCAATACAGTGTTGCAAGTTTCTGCCACCTAGGGATGGATATACGGAGGCTATGCGTATCCTGCGTCAAAGGTTTGGAAGACCTTCGATGATTGTAAGGAATGTATTCGAGGCTGTTAAGGGTAATTAATGGTAGTCAGTTACGAGATGATTTCAAGGCACTCACTGAGTTTCTGGATAATCTGATGACCTACAAGAATACGTTGGTTTCGATGAATTGCATGAGCGATCTGAACTCGAGTTCTGTCCTAGAGGTGATAGCGAGACGCCTACCTACTCGACTGCAAAGGAAATGGATGAAGATAAGCTCTCGTATAGAGGATGAAGGTTTAGAGCCAGGGTTCGACGATATACTGAGATTAGTGACAGATAATGTTAATCAGACTATGAGTAAATTCGCCAGTATATCGCATCCGGCTTCTGAAACTGAGAGGTCAGCGAGTAAGACAAAGTCATTTGTGACGAGGGATTCGCAAAGCATTGGACGTTCAGGAAAGTGTGTTATCTGTGGCGACGTACACATACTTAATGAGTGTGCTCGTTTCCTTCAAATGTCTCCGACAGAAAGGCTACAAGTTGTGAAAAGGAAACGGTTATGCTTCTGCTGTTTAAAGGCCGGGCACACAAGACGTAACTGTGAGACAGCTGAGAATGGTGGTAGTGGTTCACTGGGATTACATCCGCTGTTGACAGTATCGAAGAATCAGGGGAGTTGTATTAATTGTAGTAGCAGTGTTTTGCACCGGACGACCGCTAGATGGTCTATTTAGGTGTTGTGCCAGTAAGAGTAAGAGGACCAAGGTCATGTGTCGATACATATGCGTTGCTGGATAGATAATGGTTCAGACATTACATTGATAGATGCTAAGCTGGCTGGCTGATTGGGTGTTAAGGGCCCAAAACAATCCTTGGTCCTAAATACTTTCAATTCTTCGAAAACGTTAATATGTGAACGAGTGTCATTTCAGTTAGAATCCTTGACTGCTGGAGAAACCGTTGAAGTAGGTACTGCTTACACTACTTCCACCAGTATGAAACTCGGCGAAGCTATAGTACCTAGTCGTGAAACAGTTGTCGGTAAGCCACACACCTGTGTGACATACCGTTTCCAACACTGCAAGATAGTAGAGTGAGAACACCTACTCATTGGATGTAGTGTACCAGAAGCTCACAAGGTATTAGAAGAGAGATACGGAGGTAGAGATGATCTGTACGCGACGAAAACACCACTGGGATGGACAGTGAGAGGACCTATACCCATGGTCCACATATCATCACTGGTTACAAACAATGGGGACAAACTGGAGACTATGATTAGAAATATGTATGTATGACAAGGAGTTTTGTGACAGCAGTGTCCCAGAGAAGGGTCGTTCTGTGGAAGACTTAAAGGCAGTTAAAATAGTTGAGGAGTCTTGTAAATACGAAATGGGCGTTTCAGCGCTGGCCCACCATGGAGATTTAAAGATAGACAGTTAGTTTGTAACAGAGAAGCTGCTCTTAAGAGGCTAATGGGTTTAAAGAAGAAGTTTGTAACGGATGCAGGTCTCTGGAGCAAATATAAGGATGTCGTCGACAAACATGTAATGAAGGGTTACGTTGAAAGACTAGTTGATCAGAGCTAGCCAGGAAAGTGGTATTTGCCTCATCATCCCATCTTTAATCCGAGAAAGTCAGGTAAACTCGGTGTGGTATTCGATTGTTCTGCGAAACACGAAGGAGTTTCCTTGAATGATAATCCACATAGGGGTCCAGTCCAGATTGCGTGAGCTCATTAGTTGGACTGCTGTTAAGATTCAGAAAGTTAGCAGTTGCTGTCGCTTCGGATAAAGAGAAAATGTTCCTGCAAGTGAAAGTGCCAGAGAGCGACAGGTATCACTTAAGGTTCTTGTGGTTTGATGATGGTCTTTGTGGTAAGGTGTCAGAATATAGGATGACAGTCCATCCATTTGGTGCCACGTCCTCCCCGTTTTGTGCTAATTTTGCTCTACGTAAGGCTGTGTCCACGTTTGGTTCCGATGATCTGCTGGACGTCATCGATTGTTGCTTCTATGTGGATGATTGTAACTAGTAACTTGTGTCCAATGAAAATACCCACTACAGTCCTACAGGAGGTCAATCACGACGCCGATTAGCTCAGTGGTAACGTCTCTGATTGCAGCACCCTGGGTGACGCGGGTTCGAATCTCAGACGGGATATGAGTTCCTTCAAGTTGGTTGCAGACACGCCTTGCTGACTGGTGTGTGTCAACTAGCACGAAAACTAGGTGTGTCCAAGGCTTCCTGTGGCCGATTGCCTCCAACTCTCTGATATCATCGAGAAACATATTTATTAACACATAAAAGAAGTTAAATAAGCGTAATACAATTGCGTAATAAGATGAATAGTTTTTTATGCGTGAATTGTGATTAGGATAAAGTTATATAAGAGTTTTGAAATCTAAAAATGTTAAAAAGGAGTTAGAAGAAAATCCCAATAAAACAAGCACACAGACCTCAAGTCAGTAGAAGTCAACGCGGTTGTTACCATGATACTAGAAGAAGAAGTGATTGGATGATTCTCTTTTGTCTATTTAACTTTGGTTTCTCCAGCTGAATGGCTAAGTCTTCAACAATGCTACCAAGGAGACGAAAGCGTATTGCCTTTAGTAGGTTGTTATTCTTCACTTTGAAGGAGGAGGAGTTCGTTGAGATGGAATGACCATAGTGGTTGACGAGATGTTCGATGATTGCACTGCTTAAACAACCACTATTAAATTATCAATACCGAATTTGATTGGATTTTCATTTGTCACGTATTATTGTTTTATTATAATAATAGTAATGTAAAGAAGAAAAGACCCATGAGTTTCGAAGGCAATGTTTGTTAGTACAACCTCATTATACTTCATGCATTTAATCCCATTGATGACTTTGAATAAAGCAAGAACAACAATAGCGGTTTGCACAGAATAAGAAGATGGTACCATCATTGTTTATTTCGTTGGCTTCTCATCAGCTGCTGCTTGCAGCCTAAATAAATTATGAGGTAGGTTTATGTACAGAAAAGTTTTAACATACTTGCAAATTTTTCATGGAATCAGTTGACAAAAAGTTCCGCAATTAGTGAACAGTGCTTAGAAAATTACGCTTATATAGTTTTTATACAGCCAGTTCAAGTTTAAACAAAATATATGTATGCATACAATGGCAAAGGAGTTACGTAATAAAGACGAGATATGCGTAAGATGCTGAGTGACTAATAAATTAGGTGACAATGTACTGAGTTCAACTCAAATCATAGTAAGAGTAGACAAGCAAAATTACACTATGTCAAAGAAGTGAGATTAAAGCCAAAGATTAAGTAATCAAATGAAAGAAAGAATAAAGACATCCAGTTACCAGGCAGGAGGGCAAGGAATGACTGATAACTGCTTCTTTTTGGACACATAAATCGGGTTGCAAAAGTATGAACGAGATTTCTTCAGCAAACGTAAAAAGAATTGAGCTCCTTTGTCTATTTATAATTTCTAAGGGTTTCGCGATTTTCACCTCATGACCCATATCAAAGAGGTGTCTGGTAATAGCGCTATTATAAGAGTTTATTCCCTTGAGACGTAGGCTTTTTGGCACATGTTCAGAAAATCGGAGGTGTGCCCTTCTTTCTGTTCTCACAATAAAAATGCTCCCGCAGATACACGTAAATTTGTATTCACAGTTGGAGTTAACATGAGAAGGGTATTTGTTGACTTTTGACTGCACCAAAGAGCATGTTGTTCAATAGACGGGAACCAGCTTAGCTGCAGGATAGGCTCTGGCTAGTGACGTACTCAGTCTTCTGTTGACCATTGCTGCAATGCTTCCCCTTTAAAATCTAGTTGAGTGAAGACAGGCTTTTTTCAACTGTGACTTGTTTGATATTTGAGCCTTCACATCTTCCATATTTGTTAATGAATCTTTGAGGATAACCGTTGTTTTTCAACACCTTTTCGAGAATCGTAAATTCTTCCTCTAGTTTCTCTGCAGAGCATATTCTCCTCGCTCTATAGTACAGAGTCTTGACTAGTGCTCGTTTATAGCTATTTGGACAAAAATTATTAAAATGTAAGTATTGTCCATTCCATGTCAGCCCTCCCTCCCCTTTTGACATAGTGTAATTTTGTTTGTCTCTTGTTTCTATGATTTGAGTTGAACTCAATAAATTGTTCCAAATTTATTAGTCACCACATCTTACGCCTCTGCTTTATTACGTAACTCCTCTACCATTGTATGCATACATTTATTTTGTTTAAACTTGAACTGCCTGTGTAAAAACTATATAAGCGGAATTTTCTGAGCACTGTTCACTTACTGTGGAACTTTTGGTCAACTGACACCATGAAAAATTTGCAAGTATGTTAAAACTTTTCTGTACATAAACCTACCTCATGATTCATTTAGGCTGTAAGCAGTAGAGCTGATGAGAAGCCAACGAAATAAACAATGATGGTACCATCTTCTTATTCTGCACAAAGCACTGTTGTTTTTATAGGGAATAAAAAGACAGTTGCAGCGAAGAAAATTTTCTTTTCGACGAAGTCATCATCTAGGCTGTACATTCGTGTATTTATATCAAATGGATGGGAAAGTTCCAGAACAATTTTTGGTTAGGGGTTGAATTAATAAAAATTACAATTAGGAATTAGAATGCCATAATAAACAGGGGGATGGGTAAAACTAAAACAAAGTAGCATAATAACTAAGAAAATTGACAATGTGCAATTGGGGTTAGAAATGTAAAAAATAACAAAATATACAGGATGTTTGGATAAGAAACTAGTGTGATGAATAATTGTTTTAATAAAAATTACTGATAAAAATTACTGTTGTTTTTCTTGCTTTATTCAAACTCATTGTGGCTGCATAAATTTGGTATACCATGTCTCCAATGCTTTATTTGCATGTCATTTGCAAATTGGTCGAATATCATCACATTTGCTGGGTTCTGCACAGCGCGTCCAACGTTCTTCTCACAGTTCTCTTCTTCTTCTTCGATTACTTTTTTCCAGTGTTGGAAACATATTGTTGCATTTCTGAACTTGTTTATTGATATACTACTTATATCTGATTATAAGTAGCACTCACCACAGTAATAATAATTATTATTACTATCATTTTGATTAGTTTTAATTTTATTATTCTCAAATCTTGTTTGTTTATAACTCTGCATACAGTGTGTAAGACTGGTAAGTTAAAATCAGAATTAACCGCTCATATCTGTTGACAATAACAGTGAGAAATGTTCAAGATGTATTTTTATTTTGGTTGTGGGTATTTAATTTGTTCTATGTTTCATCACGGATTGGATGTCAGTTGGGGAACCTTTGAAAACTATTAGAGAGGACTGGACAGCCAGCTGTTTCATCCTAGCTCTTGGGACTTTTCAACAATACTGCTTATTCATGATTGACCTCATCAGGACTGACTGGTTTCAACATAGAACTTTGCACCGGAGGAGGAATTAAAAAGAAACGCAAAATAGAGACAGTAAACAGAGATATGAGGCAAAAAGAATATTAATATCGAAGAACAGTATAGTTTCAATGGGTATTATAAGTCACAAGGAGTGGATGAATCTCCGCAAGCTATTGAGAATGATTTTGAGCCATATCACCTGTTGTCTCCAGCCTTCATTCGTTTTTATCATCCCGTGGACCCCAACCAGTCACGAAGTCTACACTTTCCTACGTGGCTCAGCGTCTTCACCTAGGAGGGATGACTATATCGTCTGCTTATTCTTAGTCAACGAAATTACTCCCTGATGGTAACAAGTCAATTTTTGAGTCGCTGAAGCCAGCAGTTAGGGTTAATTCTATTAGTACATCTATGATGAAATTGAATAGAAATGGGGATAGTGGGCAGGGTATCCCTGACGGACACCACTATTTGTCACCAGTTCAGATGGTAACTCGCCGTAAGCTCTCACCTTGCTGACTGGATGAGTGCGAGTAGAGTGAGTGCCTTGATCAGTGCGATGTATTTCCTCGGCATTGCCTTCACAGTCAATTGTCGACAGATTACCTGTCGGTCGACAGAATCGAATTCCGCCTTTAGGTCAAGAAATATAATGATTGTTGGACGCCGGTCAGTGTGCGTATGTTCCATCCCAGAATCTGTTGAAGGGTGAATATATGATCAATACACCCTCTCCCTCGTCTAAAGCCTGCCTGGGATCGAATCAAGAACCTTCTAGTTACAAGGCAAGCTTGTAGGTACGTATAAGTTGGAACAAGCGTAAAAGATCTATACCATAGTCAAATGCTCTTGAACTGAAGTCTGTTTCTGGTAATGGTGTTGGTGGTTGTATTTCTCACTGACTTTATTTTCCAAGGAATACCCTGTGTGCACTGCATAATTGGCGGATATATGGTGCAGTGTTACGGTGTTTTTTTTTTTGAAAAAGTCATTTACTAAGCTTAATATATTTATTTGCGTGAATATTTTTGTTTTATGTTGTGTGATATAAATGTCGGTTTTACAGTAACCATGGTGATGTGTATTCCTTTATCATTTTAATTTTTTTAAAAATTTTTTAATTCTCGTAACTTCATTTTCAATTTTTGTCGTTGTCTTGTTTCTTATCCAATTCCCTCGAAATGATTGGTCATCATTCTAACCTTCTCAATTATGTAGGATGCATTCCCCTGTTTGGTTTTATATACACATTCTTATTACTTATACACTTAGATTTGAGTTTTAATTACTAACTTAGTAGAATAACCTTTGAAGACTTGTGGGTGTCATTTGACACACTGTATAATGAAGGTGATCTCTTCGCTGACTGATGTGTGTGTTCCGCCTAATTAAAAATCGATGAAACTTCAACTTGACTGTTATAATAGATTCAAAACCATATTTTGACTGATGGACTAGTTTCAGTATAGAACTTCGTACAGATGTGCAGCAGTTTCAGTTGTCACACTTCCGCCATGTTGCAGATAAACCAACAGAAGAGAGTAAAGAGATATAATAAACAGAGGTGTGAGTGGGGTAAATATGGAAGAACAATACAGTTCTATTGGATATGACAAATCATCAAGGAATGAATGCATCTGCACCAGTCACCACCCAGAACGACGATTTTGAGCCATATCACCAATTGCCTCCAGCCTACCATACGGAGTACCCCAACCAGAATGGCAGTCAACACCTCCCTACGTCGCTGGCTGACTTGAACTAACTATTATGGATTTCATTGACTGATGAAACCATGTTTTGGTTTGACCACCATGTTCTAGCTTTTTTCAAACCTGATCGATGCTTTTTTCCTATCGGTTCTGTGATTTTTTCAGCTATCTTCACGCATACAAAATAAGGAATTCATTGTGAGCTGATATCGGTTAGAGAAACATTGGTAAATCAAAAGGGAGTACTGGACAGATGTTTCGTCCTAGCGCTTGGGACTCTTCATTAGTACGTAGGGGTTCGAACCCAGGACACCTTCCGGTTACAACGTAAGTTCGTACACCATTTAACCACTGGAACCCGATCCAATAGTCAGCCCATGAATTCCAACTTCTGCCAGTTCACGGTATAGCGTGACTGGCACTGGCCAATGTCATATGTGGCGAGTATTTGTCCTCATACACACAGCAGACCTTCTGTAGTCCACTGGTCATGACTTCTTACTAGAACCTACCAGGTAACTACCTACCTGAATAGGGGGCCAGTCGCTCGTGAGTATCACATTGATATCCAAGCTTAATTGTAACCAGTTATATTTGTGCGAATTAGCACTTGAATAAAAAATGAGGAAGTTTGAACTAATAATTGTGCCAATATCTGTAGCTATCTATCTGTTAAAAGAGCTCTCATAAACGACAACTGTCTGTCTGTCTGTTTTCGACATAGAACTTTGCACATATGTGCGGCAGTTCAAGTCGCCACACTCACTTGTAGCACACAAAGCAAGAGAAGAAAGTAGGAGAAATGCATATTAGAGACAGTAAACAGAGGTGTGAGACAAAGGAATAGTAATAACGAAGAACAAAACAGTTTCATTGGAAATCATAAGTCACAAGGAGTGGATGCATCTCGTTAGCCATTGAGAACGATTTTGAGCCATATCATCAATTATCTCGCCTTAATTGGTTTTTACCATCATTCCGAGGACCCCAACCAGGAAGTCTACACCTTCCTACGTGGCCTAGACTAACTGTTGTGGATTTCATTGACTGGTGCCATGTTTTCGTTTGACCGCCGCTAGCTCTTTTCCAGCCTGACCCTATATCAGCTAACATTGCCCGTCGAGGAAGGCGGTGGCTAGGCATACGTAACACATGTCCTAACCATCTCAGTCGATGTAATTTCACAGCCTCGTCTATTGATTTCCCCTCCTTACCTAGCACTCGACGCCTAACCTCAATATTGCTCACCTTATTATACCACTTCAGACGGGAGATAGAACGCAGACACCTATGATCAAAGACAGCTAATCTTTTCATGTCTTCCACTCTCAATGGCCAGGTCTCACAGCCATAAAGGAGGACGTAGTGAACTGCTGCAGAGCAGTACACACGCCCTTTGTCGATAGCCAGCCAGCCAGATATCACGTCTACGCGAGAGACGGCGTAAACTGGCATATGCGAAACTAGCCCTCTGTATTCGTGCTGAGATTTCGTCAGAGATCAACCCGTTGGGGCTGATGGTACTTACCAAGTAAACGACAACTCAATTCGGTCAAGGTAAATAAACAAGAAATTACAAACTTGATCAATAAATATTGATTGTTAATAAATAACTATTAATTATTATTTACTTTGCCTGTTTATTGAAACATTCCAACCTTCGCTTCAATTTTAGATCCTGATGTGGAGGCTTCATCAGCTACAGGTGGTGGTGGTACTGCTGGAGGTGGAGATGGCAATGGTGGTGGTGGTGAACGTCCTTCAGATGCAAATAAGGTCGGGGAGGTTGGTTCACCACTGTCAGATGGTTATCGTTCATTGACTAAACGCGAAGAAGATGATATACGTCAGTTTTTAGATGAACTTGACAATGAATCAACGTTGTTCAATGCTGCTCAATTGACAGAACGTTTACAACAACAATTAGCACATATTGAAGGTGTAAGTCATTAGATATTTATCTATGTTGCTTTGTAAAAAGTTGGTTTACTGTGATCATGGTGGGCACGAGTGAGTTGTGAAATCAGCCTGGGGAATAATCTCGTTGACTTAGAATATGCAGATGATATAGTCCTGCCTTCTAGGCGAAGACGCAGACATAAGGCAGCAGAATCTTTTGAACACCTTGAGCTGCGCTCCTGTCAAATGTAAGATGATCAGGCTACAGGACTGGACTGGACTACATTGACTCCTAGCTTAGAATTAGGGGGTGAAGTGATTGGTAGAGCATGTTGAGCATTTCACTTATTTGGGAACTTGCATCAGTCAACCGCAGAGGGTCGATCGCTGACGAAATCTCATCACAGATACAGAAGGCTAGTTTTGCATATGCCAGTCTACGCCGTCTCTGACGTAGACGTGATATCTGGCTGGCTGTCGACCAAAGGTCGGGTGTACTGCTCAACATTCTACTCTGTCCTCCTTTATAGCTGTGAGACCTGGTCATTGAGAGTGGAAGACTTGACAAGACTAGCTAGCTGTCTTTGATCATAGGTGTCTGCGTTCTATCTCCAGTGCTAGATGGTCGATGTAATAGGGTGAGTAATATTGGGGTTAGGCGTCGGCCGAGTGCTAGGTAAGGAGGGAAAATCAATCGACGATTTTGTGAAGTTATATTGTCTGGGGCGATGGTTAGGGTGTGTTTTACTCATATATTCCTAGCTCGGCACTACATGCACTGCATGCATTAACACAACCATACAATAGGGTAGGAAGGAGAGGGTTACAATTCTAAGAAGTAATAAATTGGTATGTGGGCGGGGAGAGAGACAAAGAGTGGTTGATTACTGAATCCTTGTTCATCGAGTCTACATCCAACACAACACGTACAATAGAAGTAACTCAACACAAATACCAGAGATATGGAAGATATTGTCGCCACCAGTCAAATTAGAAGAGGATAATAAATAATCTTAAAATTCGATTTCAGTTCAAGCACATCACAACATTCTAACAAGTTACTTATTATCACTATAAAACACTCGTCTTATTTCCCATCTGATTGTATTTGATTGATAACACTCATATTATTATTTCTGAATGTACATTATCTTATATTACTGATTTTTATTAAAATGTCTAATCATCAATTCCACTCATGTATATAAATGAAGCAAGAGAGTTGTGTGAGTAAGCAGCTTGATATTATTATGAGCAGTAATAAAATGTGGTCGAAACGTGGTCATCAGTTAATATCACGTGCTGTATAACACTGTGTGACTTATCAAAATAAAATCTTATCCATAATGGAGTTATACTCCACCATCACAGTGCCCAAGGGTTTATACTCTTATCAATAATACATCAGCTACATAATCCAAAAGGATCGAATGCCGTTTCAATCTGTTTTGGTCATGGTCAACCATGGGAACACTAGTGCGCTGGTTCGGACATCAAGTCAAAGGCAGGTGGGAGAGGGGTGACCCCTTGAAACAACCACCTGCACCAGTCTAAGTGTCTGGGAAAGTCTCCCAACCTTCACACATACTATGAGGTATTGTGTAGCACATCTCTTCGTGCTCATAATGTACGAAGTTGGTGTTTTAATAATAATAATAATAATAGATTCCTGGGCAACAACTGACAACAATCAGCCAGCATAAATGGGAGGAACCTGAAAGAAACAACCTCCTTTACCTACCTGGGAAGCATCGTTTCAACTACAGGCGGAACTGATGAGGATATCAAAGCAAGGATCGGGAAAGCAAGACAAGCTTTCATTACTCTCAAGTCTGTGTGGAGGTCAACAGCGCTACTCAACATCAAAAATAAGATCCGGATTTTCAACTCCAATGTGAAGTCAGTGCTACTTACTATACGGATCAGAGACTTGCACTGCGCGTCACGAAGAGCACCTCAAACAAACTACAGACCTTCATCAACAGCTGTCTTCGCTCAATACTCAAGATCAGATGGCCGGTCAGAAAAGATCAGCAACAGGGATCTTTGGGAACGAACCAACCAGGAACCGATTGTGCAACAAATAAGCAGGAAGAAATGGAGGTGGATTGACCATACTTTGAGGAAACCATCAAGTGAGTGACATCACTAGACAAGCCATTGCTCGAGTGGAACCCGAAAGGGAAACGGCCGGTTGGTCGTCCAAGGGTGACTTGGAGGAGGTCATGTGAAGGGGAGATGAAAACTTGTGGGCAGACTTGGAGCCAGGTGAAGACTCTAGCAGAGAACCGAACGCCATGGAGACGTGTGGCTGAAGCCCTATGTTCCTCTAGGAATTAAAGGAAACAATCATAATAATAATTAATGGATAATTTCAGTTCTCAAAGTAAACACCATAGTGAATTTTCATCTTTAACTGTGTGTTATTTAATAAAAATTGTAGTGTATTGTATCTATTTATTTTTATTGGTTATATTATATTATAGACAAATGTTCATTCAATTATGGCGTCTGAATCACAAGTATTAAGTCTTATGACAACACTGGATAGTGCTATTGAACGAGCGGAATTATTAGAGAAACAATTAAATAATTATTATCATTTTTTAGAGGTGAGTTGTCTTTTTTTAGTGATTGATTGATTGAGTTGCTTGTCTGTCTGATCAATAGGCTGATGTCAGTTAGAGAGGATCATTCAGTAGAGTGAAGAGTACTAGACATTTGTATCTCCTTTGTTTGGGATTGTTTAACAGTACCTACACCCACTGGGGTTCGAACTCAACCACCTTCCCGGTTACACGGTGAGCTTGTCGACTATTCACCCCTAGGACCCCCGATCCAATGGTCAGTGCATGAATTCCAACGTCTTCTACAAGCCAATGTTAATGGCGAGTAATTGTCCTCTTCCTCGACTTGATGGACTCTTTTGGTTATTCATGGATAATTAATAGACAGAAGACCAATAGTTCAGCGAAGAGTCTCTTTCCATGAAACGGCCAACTGACAAGCTTCTACAGCTGGGTACCAATAAGTCGAAAAAGAAACCTAATGAGATCTTTTGCCATTCGCGTTCGACACATCTGCAGCTCTGATACCCTGGAGCAAGAAGAACTACACTTCCTGAAAGAAATCTTCATACAAAACGGTTATCCATCAAGATTCGTAGACAAAAACATCAAACAGAAAATGCAAAAGCAAGAGACGCCATCCGTGCCAAAAAAGATACTTTATATGAACCTCGACTTCAAAGGTGACCTACTCAGTGATGTCCTTAGAAGGAGAATTTCCACTTCTTTAAGAAGAACTTTCTTTGCGGCAACATTGAGAGTAGTGTTCTCCAGTCGCCCGCTGATCTGCAGAAGCCCAAAAGACAAGATTCCGCACCTGACCACTTCTATGTGTATATATCAGTTCACATGTTGCTGTGGAGCCAGGTACATCGTTCGTTCAACGCGCATCCTGTCAAAAAAGGTCAAAGAACACTATCCAGCGTGGCTGCAGAAAGGAAGTAGTGGCCGTATAAGGAGTGCAATAATCGAACATCTCGTCACCACTATGGTCATTCCATCTCAACAAACGCCTCCTGCTTCAAAGTAATCTACAAAGTGAAGAACAACCTGTCAAAGACAATACGTTTCCGTCTTCTTTGCATTGCAGAAGCCAAAGCCATTCAGTTGGAAGAACCAGAACTATGCATACAAAAGAAAATTATTCAGCCACTTCTACTCTCATGGTAACAACTCTGTTGATTTGACTTAACTTTTGCTTGTATGCTTATTTTTCTAACTACTTAAAACTCTTGCGTAATTCCGTATGTTATTTTGTTTCCATGTACACCCTGAGCACAACTCTTTCATCAAACTATTCATGTTATTGCGTAACTCTTCTTTAACAATCGTTTGTGACAACTCATCACTTTTGTTACTACCCTCCTATATCAACATCCAATTCATCTGAACTTACTAATTGTATTTTCGTTTGACAAATTTAATGTACACACACATACAAAACAACCATATATATTTGTGATTGTACAGCTATGAAAATGAATTCGCCGCGAAAAGAGACTCTTCGCTGAACTATCGGTTTTCTGTCTATTAATGTTCGAATGGGAATTTTTCATGAATATTCATGGGGAATCCTTATCCAGGCATTAATGAAAACAAAACACGTAGTTCAGCGAAGAGTCTCTTTTCGGCGGCGAATTCATTTTTATAGCTGTTATTTTGTATGTATGTGTACATTAAGTTTGTCAAACAAAAATACAATTGATTATGGTTATTTTAACTAAACAGGTGAAGATTGGTAATTGGAGTTACGTAATACAAAAGTGGTCAAGAAAATTAGGTGTTAATGAAATTAGGGTAGTAACAAAGGTGATGAGTTGTCACAATCATTTGTTAAAATGAAGTTATTTAATAATATGAATAGTTTTATGATTGAGTTTTACTCAGGATACACATAGGAACAAAGCAGAGGATATGAGATTACGTAAGATTTCTCAATGAATACAAGAATTATAAGCAATTAAAGAAACAGGCAAACAAACAAAATTAAGTCATCAAAAATCAACAAAGTTGTTACCATGACAGTAGAAGTGGTTGAGTAATTCTCTTTTGTATGCACATCTTCGGTTTTTCTGTGTGAATAGCGAGAGCTTCAGCGATACAAAGAAGACGAAACCGTATTGCCTTTGGTAGGTTATTCTTGACTCTGTAGATTACTTTGAAGCAGGAGACGTTTGTTGTTGAGATGGAATGATCAGTGTTACCCAGGTGTTCAATTATCGCACTCCTTATTGCACCAATATTGCCTTTTCGCAACCATTCTGGATAGTGTTCTTGAATCCTCTTGGACAGGATGTGCGTCGAACGACTAATGTGCACATAGAAGTGGTTACGTGTGATTTTTATTACTAGAACACCAGGTGACTCCCTGTTTAAAGCCAGTTACTTAGTGAGCATCAGATTAATCTTCAGCTGTTGGTTTCGTGTTTTGATCTCCCCAGAAAGGTGGAGAGAGGCGGTTGTTACACTTGGCTTTTTCTCTTTTTGTCGACGAGCTACACTGATTGGAAGGAGTGTTCCTCCTGGTCGTGTAATGCCCACGCATATGGGAGTTTTCACTGTGGTTAAACTGAAATCAGGTACCATCTTAGTGTTGGTCGTTAATACTTGGTTAGGGGAAAGGGATTTTGAAGGTGAAATTGTAATTCTTGGAAATAACTAAGGAAGCTAGTTATGTTACGTCCTCGTTGTGAGATGAGTGCTGGGTTTAGGAAAGCTCGACTCCTGGAACTATACATCTCGCCTCACCTTGTAGGTATTTGTACAGCTCAAAAATCCGTTTCAGACATGCTATGCATGACCCGCCTTGAGAAATTGTCCCCCAGTCCCCCTGTGATCATGCAGTACTAATGCTCTTTCTGTCTCATAGATTTCAAAAAGAAATCAGTTTCCACGGTGTGGACTACCAGGACGTTATTAACCGCCTACGCACTTCTACAAGCACACAAAACTATCTTGTTCATTCCCCACCCCTTTTCTGAAAATGCGGAAAACATGACTGCTAAATTGTGGATATTCATTTATTTGATTTCAATATAGAAATAAAATCCCCATTTAGACATTTAGAAAACAGAGAAATTGAGCGAGGAAATATTTAATTTTTAATTAGATCCTCATCTCTCTCTGGCTCTACTCTAATATATACTCTGATATGTAGCATTTATATTACAATACACAACAATTTACCAATCAAGTGGCACTGATATGTTTGTTAACAATAATTAACCAGTGTCAAATTGTCAATGGGTTGATAATTAACGCAGAAAATCAATACACATTTAAAAAGTAGAAATGGATAGAATAAATTAATTTTACTAGGATAACACGTAATTAAAGATGAAGTGGTCAAAATAAATAAAAATAAAATAATTTGGACAATTATAATTTTAAAGGTTTAGGGGGAGGGGGGCGAAGTAGTCCGGTTTATGCATTCATGTAACGATGACCAAGGTAAGGAAAGTGGCTGTACAAATTTCTTCTGAACACACAGATTTGGCTAGCTTCTTCAGGTGGATTCCTATTTCTTCAGCTGTATGCAGAAGACGAACTCGTAGAGCAAAATTAAGATTAGTAGGAATGCGATAAATAATTTGTATTGCAGTATTAACGTCAACTTTATGCTCACTATCTACAAGGTGTGCTACAATACAGCTACGAATAGATCTTGTTTGTCCATTGCTTAACCATGCTGGATGATGTTCGAAAATACGATGGATGAACCTGCCTAATTGTACGCCCGACTGATTGATTGGATTGGGTTGAATCTTCAGATGACTTTTAAGGCGCACCAGTAGTAAATTATGACTCATCCTTGTGCAATAGCTGGGATACCTCCCGGACAACGAAACCGAAGCAGGTGATTATCTTAAGGAGACATCTGCTTCTGAGCCTGGGTTCTAGTAGAAAGTCGTGACCAGTAGGATACAGCAGGTGGGGTGTGAGGACAAATACTCTCCACGAATGATATTGGCTAGTGCCAGTCGCTCTATATCGTTAATTGGCAGAAGTTGGAATTCATGGGCAGGCCATTAGATCGGGTCCCGGTGGTTAAATGGTCTACGAGCTTAACCTTGTAACTGGAAGGTGTCTTGGGTTCGAACTCTTGTGGTGAGTACGTACTGCTGGCGAGACACCTACCCACTACTCTCTTTTGCTTTTCCAATAGTTTTTTATAATTTGGTTTGTAAGGTTTAGTTATGTTTTACGAGTTGATCACGGACTGATATCAATTAGAGAACCATTGAAAACCAGAGAGTACTGGACAGCTGCTGTTTAATCCTAGTTTGGGAATCATCGGCAGTACGCATCCACTGGGATTCGAACCCAAGACCTTCCGGTTACAAGGCAAGCTCGTATACCATTTCCAATAGTTCTCTAGTGGATGTCAACTCATGATTAAATCCTGTAACCTTTGATTTAAGTTCTAATCCTCTAGTAGAGCGGCGTAAGGCGCTCTAGGTCACCATCATTTCTGCTGAAAAACACAGATTTATTCACTATTCAATCCTTTTGATTACCGGAGCCCATGTACGCGAGAGGTTTGTAATCATAGTTTTTCCACCTCCACAAGGTAGATCTGCGTTTCGATCAGTTTGGTTGAAAGCGTCAGACGTTCACCTTTGGGAAGAACACATGTCCGCAGCATGGAGTGTAGGATAAAACAGGTTGATCCGTTGTTTTTGTCTGGTTGGTATCTTACTAACCAAGTACTTACAACGTGAATAATGAAAGTTAGTGTATTTATTGCAGTTTCAACTTACTTCTATTGACTAAAGATACTGCCCGGGCGCCTAGATCGAAGCAGCTGGTTGTCTTAGGGGAAAATCCCTCGAAACTTTGACTTGGAGTCTCATCCGCAAGACAGGGAAGGGGTGTCATTGAAAGTGAAAGACATGAAAAGGCCGGCTAGCTGTCTTTGATCATAGGTGCCTGCGTTCTATCTCCTGTGTGAAATGGTATAATAGGGTGAACAATATTGAGGTCAGGCATCGGTCGAGTGCTAGGTAAGGAGGGAAAATCAATTGACGAGGCTGTGAAGTTACATCGACTGAGGCGATGGTTACGACATGTGTTGCGCGTGCATTCCTAGCCGTTGGCTTCCTCGACGGGCAATGTTAGCTGACATAGGATGGATCAGGTTAGAAAAAAGGTAGCCAGTGGTAGTCAAACCGAAACATAGCCTCATGAATCAATGAAATCCACAACAGTTAGTTTAAGCCGGTTACGTAGGAAGGTGTAGACTTCCTGACTGGTTGAGGTTCTCGGGACGGTAAAAAACCATGAAGGCTGGAGACAATCGGTGAAATGTCTCAAAATTGTTCTGGATGGCGTAGATGCATCCACTCCTTGTGACTTATAATTTCCAATGAAACTATATTGTTCTTCGTTATTACTATTCATCGTTGCCTCATATCCCTGTTTACTGTCTCCACTATGCATTTCTTCTACTTTCTTCTCTTACTTTGTTTGCTACAAGGAGTGGAATGTGGCGGGCTACTGCACACCGATGCAAAGTTCTATGTTGAAAACAGACAGATAGACAGTTGTTCACCTCAACCTTCTTTGTTATTGTTCTTTCTTTTTCTTTTCAGGAAGTTGAAGATGCTATGGCCACTCTACGGGATCATGATCAATTAATTCAAACCACGGTTGATAATCGTGTAAATCTATTGAAAGTTTTAGAAGAATTAATCGATAGTTTAAATGTTGATCCAAGATATCTGCGTGTATTAATTGAAGGGGATTTAAATACACAAGAAGGCATCACATTGTGTATAGAAGCAGCTGCCTATTTAGATCGTATTATGAATTCTGGATTTAAACCAGGTGAGTGTGTGTGTGCATGTGTTTTGGAAAACAAATTCTGACTGAATTTTATTCTTTCTCTGTGTGCGTATCATTTGTTGTTATTTTTCTCATTTGATTGATTTTTTGTTGTTGTTGTTGTATTTTGAGTGAAATATTCAGTCTGTTTGTTAACGTGTTGGCTCTTGGTGTGACGTGTGCTACTGATAAGATTTACCAGTAGTACATATGTATATGTATAAACAAATGTTCATCGACCGGCAAAAAACATCAAATTCCAAGGAGATAGTCAAGTGTTGCTTTGTAGGGATTTGATTGGTTACAGGATTTTCATCATGAGCTGACATCAGTTAGAGAACCATTGGAAAACCACCAGGGAGTACTGGACAGCTGTTTGTCCTATTTTGGGACTCTTCAGCAGCACGCACCCACCGGGATTCGAACCCAGGACCTTCTGGTTACAAGGCGAGCTCGTATACCATTAAGCCACTGGGACCTGATCCAATGGCCCATGAATTCCAACTTCTGCCAATTCACGACAGAACGCGACCCCTAGCGAATGTCTTCAGTGAGTATTTGTCCTCACACCCGACCTGCTGCACCCTACTGGTCACGACTTCTCACTAGAACCGCAGGTAACTACCTACCTTGTAAAATAGAAGGTCCTGGGTTCGAATCCCGGTGGAGTGGAGTTCTGCATCCACTGCTTCTCTTAGTCTCTCCAATGTAGTAATAGTAATAATAATGATTCTTAACAAATTTGTTTTGGTGCATGCATCATTAGATTTTGTTAATTTTTCAATTTCACACAGAATACAATGTAAAACAAACAATCAATAATCCATAGAGTAGAGTAACCTTGAAAATAATAATAATAATGTGTATTGTTTCCATTGCTACTATATTCATTTATGTACTTTTCACTATTTTCACACAATAGTAATAATGTAATAATAATAATATTTTACATGGAGTGGTTTGTGTACCTGAATTTTTCCATAGTCGTTAAGATTAAATCGATCTATGTACGTGTGTTAATAGTCTTTTTCAGTCATTCATGTTTATTTACATTATTGAGAATTCTTACTAATCTACATGTGTGCTGTTAGCTGATATAGGGTCAGGTTGGAAAAGAGCTAGCGGTGGTCAAACCAAAACATGGCCTCATCAGTCAATGAAATCTTCAACAGTTAGTCTAAGCCACGTAGGAAGGTGTAGACTGGCTTCCTGACTGGTTGGGGTCCTCGGGACGGTAAAAACCAATGGTTGGAAACAATATTGGTGACATGGCTCAAAATCGTTCTCAATGGCCGGCGCAGATGCATCCACTCCTTGTGACTTATGATTTCCAGTTAAACTGTTTTGTTCTTCGTTATTACTATACCTTTGTCTCACACCTCTGTTTACTGTCTCTATTATGAATTTCTCCTACTTTCTTGTCTTGCTTTGTGTGTGTGGCGACTTGAACTGCCGCACATATGTGCAAAGTTGGGAGTGAGGATAAATAAACACTGCTGATGACATTGGCTGGTGCCAGTCACGCTAAAATCACGAATTGCTTGAAGTTAAAATTCATGTGCTGG
This sequence comes from Trichobilharzia szidati, assembly GCA_944472155.2. Lineage (NCBI taxonomy): Eukaryota > Metazoa > Platyhelminthes > Trematoda > Strigeidida > Schistosomatidae > Trichobilharzia > Trichobilharzia szidati. The sequence goes on from OX235273.1 coordinate 151,525,221, forward strand.
TCATTCAGTCGGGTCTTCCCAGTGGTTGGTTGAATGGTTTACTAGCCAGCTTGACTTATAACTGGAAGGTGTCCTGGGTTTGAACTCCTTTGGTGGGCGCTTCCTACCGATGAGTCGCAAACTAGGATAAAACAGCAGTTTGTCAATGCTCCTTGCTGGTTTTCAATTGTTCTCGAACAGATATCAATCTGCAGTCAAACTTATAACAAATCATTGATTATTTTCAAGTATTGGTTTTGTAGGGATTTTATTTGTTTGATTGGTTGGAGGATTTCATCATGAGTTGAAATCAGTTAGAGAAACATTGGAAAACCTGCAGGGAGTACTGGACAGCTGTTTCCGTTGTCCTAGTTTGAGACTCTTCATCAGTATTCACTCGCCGGGGTTCGAACCTATGAGATCATGTCAGGTGTTTGGACAGATTCTCTCCGATGACATGGGCTGACCATTAGATTGGGCCCCAGTGCCTTAATGGTCTACGAGGTCGCCCTGTAAGTGGAAGGTTGTGGGTCGGAACCCTACTGGTCGGTTGAGTACTGATGAAGAGTCTCAAACTAGGTTGAAACCGCTGTCCAGTAATCCCTAGTGGTTTTCTTATGGTTCTCTAACCAACATCAACTCATGATGAAATCCTGTAACCAATCAAATCAAATATATCTGCAAACCAACACTAAAATATGGCAATTTTTGAACGCCGGTAAGTATGCCTGTGTTCCAGAATCTGTCGAAAAATGCTGGTCTAAAGCCTGTCTGCCTGGTTCTCTCGTGATTATTGAGCCTAGAAATTTGGATACGATATTTATCAAGCTGCGTCGGTGGCATAGCTGTTAGGAAGCTAGCCGACCATGCGCATGGTCCAAGGTTAGATCCCCGGCCAACGCACTCCTTTAGCTTGCTAAGCCAGTTATAAAAAGCTGGTAAAGATGGAAGGTTGAGTATGAGGTTAGCAACCTCATCCTGTAAGAAAAAACACTGCTACAGAAACTTCAAGCCTCTAGCTTGAAGCCCTATGTTCCACTGGGAAAGTGAAAGAATAAAAAAAATTGGTGAAGCTAACCCTCCTGTTATAATCACAAGAAGACTTGCCTCCCTTCTTATACATGCTGGGATAGTCAATGACTTCACAAGCCCAGCGGGACTATCTCTGATTTATAGAGGTTTCCAAGTTTGAGTTCGGCCACACCTACTTCAGCCCAATGACAAATGGATAGAATCATTGACCCTCAGCACACATGCAGTAACTGTGACTCTTAGCTTTTGCAGGTGACTGAGTCCAAGAAACTCTGAAACCTATAACTTTGAACCCCTGAGTAATGCCTTTCCGTTGGTTATTTTTCCCTATGTGGTCTAATATTCCGAGATAGAACCCACCTACTCACTCAGCTAAGGGAGTTTGATGCTCTCTCTCTCTAGATTTCACTGCTAGATTTTTATGCTCGGTTAGTCTGACTGCCCCTGTTCTACTACTTTGACCTATTTATTTGGTCTGAAAATCATTCCAGCAGGGTATTAGATAAACTGAATTGTTTTGTTTTAAAGGCTCCACAGGATCTTTTAGCAGACAAAGCTTGTTTCTAACTGACTTTGGGGGTGGTTTGAATACCAACCACTTTTATTCCTGCCTGCTTTGTTAAGAATTCTGCATAAGGCTTCAGAGGTTCCTTCCTTGAATTGGATTACTACTGATGATTTAGATTCCTTATTGTTGGTGTTGTCTTGCGCACGTTTGACATGCATGTCGTCATTAATATTAATATTATTATTATCACCATCACTACTATGATCATTTATTTTATTTTTACATTTCCCTGCATGCTTCCTGACTAATTTATCAGGGTAATTATTAAGTTTCAAGACTTCTCTTGTATGTCTTACTTCCTGTCTTAGATTTTCCTTGGTACTACTTAGTTTTTGTGCTCTATTACTTAAACATTTCACCAATCTTATTTTCACTGACATAGGATGGCATGATCATCAAAAGCACTTCACATCAAGCGGAATCCAAATCGTCTGGTGAATAGGAATGAATTGTGGACTAAAACAGAATTTGATCTGGTTACAACACCCTCCTACCTACTCTCCACGATGAAGTGACAAAATCAACACGAATGTGATAAGCGATTTCATTATGTGAACACACGCTGCTCTTTTATAATTTTACACGCTTATCAAATCCAACAATCTACACCTGGTTTTGTTATCTTTACCAATTGGCCAATTTGACAACGCAAAAATAATCCCATGCTGAGGAACGATGATTAAGTTGTTATATATAAGCTGGGTGGATTTTGTAAATTCTGGTTTGACAATACTACTTTGATGAAGCTACTAGCAGCAACATTAAATAGCGAAACGTCATGAAACACAACAACATTGTCGTTTTGTCCTTTTCATTCATTGGGAAATGCAAAATAAACCTTAATTATAATGAATATCATATACCCAATGCCCAAATTTTTTCAAACTGTTAAAAGTGAACTTGGTTTGAAAATATATATATTTTGCTAAGAAAATTTTCTTTATCGACGAAACCATCTTCAGAGGCTGTACATTCGTATTTATACTTACCAAAAATCTATAGTGGTCTATTATTGAGTAATAAGGGGTGACATAATTGATATAATTACTCAGAAGTGGCTTTAGAAGTGAAAATTAAAAGTTGTAGATTTCTATCTTTGTTCCGTTGAGTACCACGTAATTTACAACTTTTAATTTTCACTTCTAAAGCCACTTCTGAGTAATTATATCAATTATGTCACCCACTATTACTCAATAATAGACCACCATATATTTTCGTGTAAGTGTAAATACGACTGTACAGCCTTTGAAGATGATTTCGTCGATAAAGAAAATTTTCTTCACTGAATTTGTCTTTTATTTTCTCATCGTGGAAAATACCCATTGGAACATTAGATTGAGAAGAATAAGAAGTTCAGCAAAGATGACGATCTTTTCGGCGATTTCATTTTCAAAAGCTGTACAATCGCATTTAAATACATAATTTTACATGGAGACAATTCTTGTTTGATTCTACATAATTATGACGGTGAATAAAAGGTGATAATTATTTCAAACTAGATATGGTTATACGAGAGGCTTAGAAACAAAATTACGCAGGATTAGAACGGATATCAAGTGTGTAAAAATGAGCATGGACACAAAATTGAAATAATAATTTTCAACTTGAGATGGGAATCAGGAGGTGTGAATATAGATTACAAGAGCCTTAGAAACACAAAAAGTTGCACAGGATTAAGATATGATTGTAAATTTCTTTTTAAAACGATTTATAAGTGTGAACAGGAAAAGCATGGAAACAAACTTAAAATAACTGTTCTTATAACTGGAAAAAAAATGGGGTGAATCGAATGAAAACTGAGGGAGCAAGAATCACACACACATAGCGAACGAAAAGGGATAAAAAACAACAACAAAAAACGGAAGCTACGGTAACATACCGAACTAAGACCATGGTAGTTGTAGAGGTTGGACTAATTTCTTTTGGACACACAGCTCCGGCTTCTCGATGCATATTGCGAGGGCTTCTGCAGTACAGAGAAGTCGGAAACAAACTGCTTTCGGTAGGTTTCTGTTGACCTTGTAAATTACTTTGAATGAATCAGTTGAGATGTTGTGGGAGGTATTGATCAGATGCTCAATAATGGCACTTCTGATTGAACCGATGCCTCCTCTTTACCAGTTCACCTGCTCTTGCGGAGCAAGGTACATATGTCGCTGTATGCGCGTCCTTTCAAAACGTGTTAGAGAACACTACCCAGCGTGGCTACAAAGAGGAGGCACCGGTACCAGTTATAAAACAGTTATTTTAAGTTTGTTTCCATGCTTTTCCTGTTCACACTTATAAATCGTTTTAAAAAGAAATTTACAATCATATCTTAATCCTGTGCAACTTTTTGTGTTTCTAAGGCTCTTGTAATCTATATTCACACCTCCTGATTCCCATCTCAAGTTGAAAATTATTATTTCAATTTTGTGTCCATGCTCATTTTTACACACTTGATATCCGTTCTAATCCTGCGTAATTTTGTTTCTAAGCCTCTCGTAAAACCATATCTAGTTTGAAATAATTATCACCTTTTATTCACCGTCATAATTATGTAGAATCAAACAAGAATTGTCTCCATGTAAAATTATGTATTTAAATGCGATTGTACAGCTTTTGAAAATGAAATCGCCGAAAAGATCGTCATCTTTGCTGAACTTCTTATTCTTCTCAATTTTATTTTCTTCATGACTCAATGGGTATTTTCGGTGGTATATATATTTGTATTGTCTCTAAAATGAAATTATTAAGCTCATTCATTTTCAAATTTGTTATTCCTTCACCCCCCCCCCCCCCCGAAAAAAAAATTACAGGTCAAGAACATCTTCAAGCGGTAGAAGAAAGAATGGGTGAGCTGAGAAATTTACGTGATGCTTTCGCAGTAAAACTCTCCGGTTATGTAAATGATACAATGTTACGATTTGCTAGTCAACTTGGTTTTATCGTGAATACTGGTGTCAGTCTACCATCGTTGAATAATGATTCATCATCCTCGTTAGGAGTATCTGGCAGTCCTGGAAATGGAAGTACTACAACTACTACTGCTGGAGGTGGTGGTGGTGGCGGCGGTACACTAGAGAAAAATAAAAAACACTCTTTAATTATCTCCAACTCGTTTCATGTCGCTTCAGAGGTGTACGCAACACAACGTACTGGTCTGTTACAATTAGCACCACTTATTGGCAATTGGTTACAAATGAATCGGAAAGATTTATATATTGAAATTAAAAGGGTAATTATGTGTTCTGTGACCGTGCCATTTTTTAATCTATTATATATTGGATTGTTGCTGTTGTAATTCAGTATTAAGTCTGTTTGAGTTGATTTTCTATAAACTTGAGTTTCTAATTCCCCCGTGGTTGTTCGCTTGACTGAGACGTCGAAAAATGGGACTTCGCCCTCGGATTCCTCATTTCTTGTGAATTTGATGTCGTTGAAGACGTTGTTTATTAAATTGTGAGTTTTATCCAACTCGTTTCTTTTGATTATTACAAATGTATCATCTACGTAATGTATCCAAATTTTGAGTTTGGTGTTTGGTAGGATTATATTTTTCGAGTCTTCACATCACTGCTTCTGCAATCAAACCTGATATTGGCGATCCCATGGGGGTGTCAAGCGAACAACCACAGGGGAATTAGAAAATCAAGTTTGTAGAAAATCAACTCACACAGACCAAATACTGAATTACAACAGCAACAATCCAATAACATACAAAAGGAATTGCATACAAACACTATCCAAGAGGGCCAGCCAGGACTCATTGCAGCACTCCCAGCTTAAGGGAAATTGAAGAAAGATATCTCATCGACGTCTTTCAAAAGAATGGATATCCACTGAATTTCATCAAAAGACACATACCCCCAGTTAACCTGTCAAATCAAAGGCCCCCAAGGAAAGCACAAAGAAAATCGCCCTGCCATATATAAAGGACATCTCAGAAGTCACTGCAAGACTCGTCAAACCTTTAGGAATTGACGTCGCACACAAACCAACAAAATCACTTCACTCAGCTGGCTCCATGTCAACCAAAAGACTCAACAGCGAATGAAGATAAAAACAATATCATCCACAAAATAAATTGTTACAACTGCGAATAACACTACATTGGCCAAAGTGGACAACGTCCCTTTCGTCTTCGTATCCATGAACATAAGCTAGCCGTCAAAAGACATGACATCCACTCCCTCACTCATATCACTACATACAGACAACCACGGACATCAATTCGACTGGGACAATCAGCGTTCAAATATTAGACAGAGGAAACACCAAGAATGCTAGAGAATTTTTAGAAGCCTGTCTGGTATTCCAGTGAATCATCAATCAATAGACACATCGAGATAGACAAAATTTACCAACCGATAAGAAAGAAACCTCATACACAAAGGGTCAAAGTTCAAGTCAAAGAAACAATCAATTCCAATACAAGTAGCCTACAGGGTGTGAAAGCACACAAAAACAACCAAAGAGTCACGTTGAAGGTCATCACCAGGAGAGATGATTAATAAACTCGTGGAGAAATCTAAAAGCTCACTTAAAATTGAAGTATGCGCTGAAGATGTCACCTAGTAGGGTGACGAAAGCTTCGCAAATTAACTATCCAGCTCAGAGAACACAACCACATCAAAATCATCCACCTGAGCTACAAATCTTCTCCATCATATCTATTATTTTTTTATTTAATTCCACATAGTAACGAAGGAGATAATTATTTTCAACTTCATATGAAAGTTTAAAGGTATGAATATTGACTACAAGGGGCCATGGTATTTGTAAAGTTTGAACTAGTTTCTTTTGAACACACAGCTCCGGATTTTCAATGCACATGGCGAGAGCTTCCGCAGTACAAATAATTTGTAAACACATTGACTTTGGTAGATTTTTGTTTACTTTGTAGATGACTCTAAATGATGAGGATGTTGAGATGGTGTGACAGGTATTGATTGACGACTTGTTCAGTTATTGCGCTTCTGAATGAATCAGTGCCTACTCTTTGCACCCATGCTGGATGATGTTCTCTAACACGTTTTGATAAGATCTGCATAGAACGACCTGTGTACCTAGCAGGTGAACTAATATATGCACATGGAAGTGGTCATATACGGAAGTCTGTCCTTCCCGTTGCTCCGAAGTAGTGGGCAGCTAGAGAATATCACTCTTAGATTTGCTGCAGGAAAAGTCACCAGTTATCGAATATTAATTTTGCACATGCTGTAACTGTTTTCTAATCCTATGTAATCTTGTCTCTAACCCGCTTGTAATCCATATATATTCGTACCTTCAGACTTTCATATGAAGTTGAAAATTATTATCTCCTTCGTTACTATGTGGAATTAATTAAATAAATAATAATTGTGTCCATGTAAATGAATCTATATAAATGCGATTATCATGAATGGCCACTTTTTGTCTTTCGCATTCTTTTTTGAAGGTTTCGTCCGTTTTCTGTTCCTTTATTTTTCTTTTTCGAGGGTGGTAGTTTTCGTTCTCGTTATGGAGGCTCCTGGTTAGAGTAAAAAAAATCCTTAGAGGCCCACGTCTAAGGCAATTAAGTCGTTTTAGAGGAAATAAAAAATTTGACTTTTCTGATGGAAGGTCGATGGAAATTAATGGGACCGGCATCTCTAAATGGTCATTTGCAAGCATCATCTCCAGGAACTGATAATGTTGTTGAGACATGATTCTGCACGTCTTTGGATCGATGATGCATGGAAAGTTAGACCTGTGTTTCGAAAGCTAGGCTCAGATGCATCTAACAAACTACTATTATTATTGTTTCTTCGGTTTCTTAGTGGAACATAGGGCTTCAACAACACCTCTCCATTTTGTTATATCTTCTGCCGTCCTCTTCAAATTGGACCACGATTGTCCATAATCTCTCATCTCTTCCTCCCCACACGATCTCATTCATGTCACTCTCACACCAATGACCTACTCGTCGCGTAATTCTCATTTGCATTCTTCTCGAGCTATGGGCTGGCGTGCGATGTCATTCGATGATCTCCTCAATGGCGTTCACCTGATCCATCTCCATTGCTCCCTACATATTTGTTGAGCAGTCGGCTCTTGGTTTGTCTGTCGCCAGCTGGAGTTTCTTATTACCAATTGTTTCTGGCCATTTGATCTTCAGTATAGACCCAGCGAGGACAGTTGTTGGTGAAATTCTGTAGCTTGCTGTAAATCCTTTTCGTGACACGCAGTGCAAGTTTTGACCCTGACATTGGTGTTGAAAATCCGAATCTGGTTCCTTATGCTGAGTGAGTGCAGAAGATTTTCAAACTGGTTTCAGGTTGATGAAGGCGTATCTCGCCTTTCCGATTCTGATGGGTTTTGACATATTCATCCGTTCCGTCTGCCTGTAGTTGAAACGATGCTTGCTTCCTAGATAAGTGAAGGAGGTAACTTCTGTTAAATCTCTCCCGTTGATGGTGATTGGTGCTGGTTGTTGTTGCTTTTGGTTGGTTGGTTATCTTCATCACTTCCATCTGCCTTCTCTTTGTTCACCTGGAATCCTGTCTTCGCTGTCTGCCTCTTCATCCAGTTTATTGGTTTTCGCTTGCAAGTCTTCGAGTTTGTGTGACACTAGACATAAATCATCCACACGCGAAATCCATATCTCCTAAAGTCTTCCCATAGGTCGTCCAGTGTATACCTGACTCCTCGCTCCCTGTGCACAGTCTTACGTATAGTCCGAATCGAACAAATACTACAACTTAATTCTGTAATAGAAACACATTAGTGCAGCATTCAATGACGATGTTCAAACATGTCATCATCAATTTGATGACTACAGATCCTTGTTTAATATACAATTGCATTGTATAAAGTTTATATTGAACTAAGTTAAGTAAATCAGCAGAATGCGTGACTGTTTCAAGTTGAAATTCTCAACAGTGTATCAGCTCAAAGCCGTATACTTCAATGTGCTTTACAATCACCAAAATATTCTCAAATACAAACTTATCTGTTAATTATATCTGGGTAAGACCCATAGTTGACCCTAAATTATGGCGGGAAGTATTGTCAACTGTTATCGAACGTGCGTAATGACGCCGCTTTTATTCTGTTTTTGCTACCATAATATCCATGTCTCTTATATCTACCCTATCTCACTATTCTTCTCTCACTTCTCAGCGGAAACCTCTAATAATAGCAATAATAATCACTTTATTCCAAACAACAATAGTAGTAATAATTATACAGGATGGAATTTTCAGCTTTTTTACACATATTGCAACAATTCACCTCCTTTGACATAAATATGTACATACATAAAATTTAAAATAGTAATAATAATATTTATACTAATAATGGGACCACCACTTTAAACAGAATGTTGATGGATACATAATGAAGTATGAGTAGACAGTATCATAGATAATGCATGTAATAATAATAATAAGCTCTGCTTGTGCTTAGCAGTTCAGATCCCTGATTTAAAAAGTTTATAAGTTCTTTTCTGACATCTGACTCTCTCTTCACACACAATTACCCGTGCGAAGTATGGTGGTATGATAGAATTTTTATACTTAGTATCTGTACGAGCATAAACTCTCAACCAGAAGGAACTTCATGAGAGTTTATGCTCGTACATATGTACAGATGTCTCCGGCATCAATTCATGGAGTCTTTGGTGATTAATTCCAGCCAGTCGCATAGGGAGGTGTACGCTACTCGTTTGGTGTCCCCTGGGTTCTGTGAACCAATGACTTCAGACTATTGATGATGTGGTTCAGAATCGTTCTGAGTGGTGCTCTCAGTCCTTTTGGTCTCCTACATACATTAAATCATATTTTTCCATGTTATTATTTTCCTTCTCTTGAAGACTTCGTCTTCTTCTGGTCCTTCTGAGTGTTTTCTCCCCCTCTGTTTCCTATACCTTCGTGTGCTGCATACAGAGTGTGGATACTTGGACTGTTGCATTCCTATGCAAAGTTCTATATTCAGTCAGACATAGCTAATTGGGAATTTTGCTACGTCTTAACTTTTCACTTTCTCTCCTTCAGTCGTCACTCTGTTCATGAGGTTGTTTTACTGCATTGTAATTCTAAAATCCACATTCCTCTGCACTGACACAGATCTTCTAAGCCTTATGTATCTGATTATTATTATAATTATATATGCATATTGCTGAAGAGTTTAACACTGGGACGAAACAGTTATAAGATTTCCCTAATATATCGCTTTCTTGTTCTCTATCTATCTATCTCTCATTAACTTTTTTTCCATTTCATATAGATGTATGTTAAAAAATCACAAAGTTTCTTTAGACGACAAATTCAAGAAGTATTGAAATTCACTGAAGATTCTATAAGAGCTCTTGTACGTCCAAGTAAAGGTGAGTAGTTGTCATTTAATCAGATCTTTTTTTCTCTATGATATTGCTACATTTTAGTGCATTTTTAGTGATTATTTTGAATAATCAATGCTGTTTTTAATGTTGACAGCGGTAGAATGCTCGCCAGCCATTCAGGTGGTCCTGAGTTCGATCCCCGGCCAGCGACGCACTCTTTTACCTCGCTAAGCCAGTAATTAGGACTGGTAAAGAGGGAAGGTTGTACTGAGCATGAGGCTAGCAATCCCATACCGTAAAAATAAAACACCACAGCCCTGTTACCGAAACTTCAAGCCTCTAGCTTGAAGGTGCCGTATGTTCCATTGGGAACGCAAATGAATAAAGAAGGTTACGTATATCCAAACCAAGTTCACTTTTAACAGTTTGAAAACATTTAGACATTGGGTATTTGATATTCATTATATTGTAAAAAGGTTTTTTGTATTTCCCAATGAATGAAAAAGACTAAACGATACTGTTATTTTTACGAGTTGATCACGCATTGATATCAGTTAGAGAACCACTGAAAACAGCCAGGGACTACTGGACAGCTGTTTCATCCTAGTGCTTGGGACTCATTGGCAGTACGCACCCACCACATGAGTTCGAACCCAGGACCTTCCGGTTACAAGGTAAGCTACCTTGTATACAATTCAGCCAGTGGGACCCAACTCTTCAGTTGCTAACCCATGTATGGATTCTAACTTCTACCAATTCGTGATGCATTTAGCGCAACTGGCACCAGCCAATGTCATCGGTAGGAAATCTATCCAACAAATCTGATCCTTACAAACCAACTCGTGAATATTAATCTGATGCTCGCTAGTGACTTGCTACAGGACGCAGTTTCCTGTAGTGAGTTCTAGTGAGAAGTCGTGACCAGTGAGGTCCAACCAGTCAAGTGTGAGGATGGATTTCCCACCGATGACATTAGTTGGTGATCTCGCTAAATCACGAATTGATGGAAGTTAGAATTCATGAGCCGTTGAATCGGGTCCCAGTGGCTGAATGGTATATGAGGTAGCTTGCCTTGTAACCGGAAGATCCTGAGGTCGAACTCATGTGGTGGGTGCCCTACTACTAATGAGTCCCAAGCACTAGGATGAAACAGCTAGCTCTCCAGTGCTCCCTGGTTTTCAATGGTTCTCTAACTGGTATCAATCTGTAATCAACTCGTAAAAACAAATATAATCACAACAAACCAACTCGTGAAGATACTGTTATTGTTCTGACAGACGTTTCGCTGTCAAGGTAGTAATATTAAACCAGAATTTACAAAATCTCAGCTTATGCATACAGTAACTGAATTATCGTTCTTCAGTATGAGGTAATTTTTACGTTGTTGTGAAGTTCGCCGGTTGGTTAAGACAACAAAATTAGAAGGTATGCAAATGAAAAGCACCAAGTTGACAGAAGAAGCATCCAGAAAAGATAGGACTTCAGGTGAACATAGAGAAGACAAAGGTGATGAAGACTCTTGGCCAGCAACAACAAAAGACAACAATCAGGCAGGATAAATATGAGGAATCGGAAAGAAGCAACCTCCTTCACCTACCGATCTACCAGGGAAGTATCGTTTCAACTACAGGTAGACGGAACTGATGAGGATATCAAAGCACAAGGATCGGGAAAGCAAGGCACGCTTTCATTACTCTTAGGTCTGTGTGGAGGTCAGCAGCACTCAGCATGAAAAGTAAGATCCGAATTTTCAACTACAATATGAGCAATCTGCAGACTTTCATCAACAGCTGCCACCTTCGCTCAATACTACTCAAGATCAGATGGCTGGCCAGAAATGATCACGAATAGTAAGTTATCTCTGGGAGCGAACCAAGCCAGCAGGAACCAATTGTGCTATAAATATGCAGGAAGAAATGGAGGTGGATTGGATTGGCCATACTCTGAGAAAACAAACCATCAAGTGAGTGACATCACATGCCAGGCTGTCGCTCGAGTGGAACCCGAATGGGAAGTGGCGAGTTGGTCGTCAGTGTGAAGGTGACATGAAGGAGGTGATGTGGAGCCAGGTGATGAAAACGTTGGTGGAGAACCGAACGCAATAGAGACGTCCGGCTGAAGACATATGTTCCTCAAGGAACTAAAGGAAACAATAATAATAATAATTTTGTAATTTACACTAAGCTTATCATGTCTCTAGTATTTTATTACAGTTCACCATTTAACCTCTTTATTTTATCACCACACTTGATATTTGTCAGATCTTACTTGACCTTACATTCAGTTTTTCCTGTTTTTTGTTGGTATTTTTTCGTGTGTATTCTGTGTTGATCATTTTCCTCGCACACCATTGAGTATAACTCAACCCCACCCTCAATGAAACTTATCTTTTGTTGCCTATAAATACCCCGACCGAAAGCTGCTACCTTGACGTGGTGGTCGGGCTTGAACACCACAATGATCCAACAAGCTATATTGGCTGGAACTTATGTTCCTGCAGGTCCTACCATGCCAGGAAGGTTGTTTGGATAGCAATTAGACTAAAAGCAGTTACCCAATCCAATCCTATGACTTCAAAATAAATCACAAAATATCATGCCGGATCGGTCGGGGCCCGGATTAACAACGACCGCGCTTTCTGCTGCCGTGTCACAGGGCAGAAGTGATAAATACGCTACTGAGACACACCAAATGAAAAACAACAAACAAAAACAGGCCGTGTGTGACCGGCCTCAAGCAGTTGTCCCCTGGGCTCTGCGGTCACGCAACCAACTTCCACGGTGTGGGCAGCCGGGAAGTAACAATCGCCCTCACAACCCAAAGAGCACGCGAACTGCGCATGCCTAACCATCGTCTCCCCCGACGGGCATTACTAGCTGATATAGGTGCAGGTTGGAAAAGAGTAAGTGGTGGCCAAACAAAAACATGGCATCAATCCATGAAATCCCTGACAGTTAAACTGAGTCAGGTAGGGAGATGCAGACTTCCGGGTTGGGGCCCGCCCTCGGGACTCTAAGAATCATTGGCTGGAGACAGACAATAGGTGACATGGCTCAAAATCGTTGTCAATGGCGCAGATGTATTCAGTCTCTTTAACCTTCATATTCCTTTCTACCATTATTCATTCTGTTTCACTCTTATACTTATCTAAATTCTATTGATTCTCTTCTCTCATTTTCTTGTCTACCTTTGTGTGTTATTTGGAACGTGCCTACTCGAACTGCTGCACTTCGGTGCCAAGTTCTATGTTGAATCCAGCAGCAGCCTATAAATACATTAGTATGTCACCCATTTGTATCTTCACACTTTATCTTATTATTATGAATGAATGACTGAACACTTTATATACGTTCATTTGACAGTATTATCCGGCAGACTATTATACCGTCTTATACATGTACCCCACCCCAATATAGACAGTTTCTGATGCAATTTTCACATTCCTCTAATAGCTATTTGTATTTTTCTAATATTCATGGATTTATAACTATAGAGCCCCTGAGCTGAGGGAGAATTTATCGAAACGACAATTGTTCACTCCAAATCATCTTCTTTTTTATTTGTTGAAATGTTTCTTTAATTCCTTCGACTTCCCTCTTCGATTGATTCATATTCAATCACCTTTTCTTCTTTTTTCTTCTTGAAATCTAGCTAAGGATTCACAACGTCTTGATAATATTCCATCTGATGTTGGCAGTGTAATGTCATTACAAGTTTCTGATTCAAATTTTCTCTCTCAAGTTGAAAATGTAAGTGGTTCTTTTAAGTGAATATCCCTATCGCACACACGATAGTATTTCTCTTTGTTTTGTAAATATTCACTATACTACTGTAATCGTAATAAGTAGCATCAGGTGAATTAGCTATTTTTGCGGGATGAATTATTATAGCTATTCGTTTACTTGTATGATTTCCTTCAATCCTACGTTGGATCGATCGTAGAACTTATTGGTTCCCGTCGGATTCGGTAAATGCGTACATCATATTTTGGATATTAAACATGTCATTACATCCGTCATCATGCAGTTATGCGTACTTTGAGTAAAGAAAGAACGAACCTATTTGCAGTTTTGATAATACGACCTTATTTCATTTCGTGAATTCCCTTCAAAAAGTTCGTGGTTTGCAATAATATGAATCACGCATCCATGGAAGTGACAATCAGTTCCACTTCATAGATTTCAACTTAAAAAAACCACAAATGATAGGTCAATTAGAAAATCTATCTACAGGAAAGAAACATGAATTGGCCAATACTTGAATTATCACAGTTTCTGCTCGATGGGCTATAAATGAAGCCTGGTGAATAAGCTCTTTAGCAGATCTAGAGTGTGGTATTCAAAAGATGAGATCGAAGCGAAACTCTCAATCATAGAAAAGTACCTTATCGAAAATGGATACTCTCGGATGTTTTTATCAGAATATGGGAAGGAAAAACCACCTCAACCGAAACCCGAAATATTTGAAAAGAAACCAGTTTCTCTATCTAACGTACAAAAGGTATAATTAAAGATGCATTGGAAAGAACATTTCCCAACCCTGGACGTCTACACCTCCCTACGTGCCTGGCTTAAACTAACTGTTGTTATGGATTTGACTAACTGATTAAGCCATGTTTTGGTTTGACCACAACTGCCTCTTTTCCAACCTGATCGATCCTATGTCAGCTAACATTGCCTATCTGGGAAGGCGATCGATGTCTAGGAATGCATGCGTAACACATGTTGTAACCATCGCAATCGGTGTAACTTCACAACCTCGTCGATTGATTCCCCCTCCTTACCTGGCACTCGACCGATTCCTAATCTCAATATTGCTCATCGTATTATACTGTAGTGAGAGAGCTGGCTGCTAGCCAATGTTGGTAGCCAGTAATTGACGCCAATGTTTATGTCCCCAATATTGGTGGTGAGAAAATGAGAACAAAGGCTTTGCGTGGGCGGATACAGTTAGCATATGGATGATCTGACACAGACACAAAGAGATGCAAGATTAACTTTCTGTGAGAAACAACCAATCAAGAGACTGTATTTTCTACTAACAATAATCTACAATAATGTACATTAAAATCTATAAATATGTGTTGATTTTCCTTAATAAACGATCTGTTGCCTGGCTCTTGTCTTCTGTTGTTACAATACTACTTAACATGGAAGATAGAACGAAGGTGCCTATGATGAAAGACAGCTAACCGGCCTTTTCATGTCTTCCACTTTCATTGACCATTTCTCACTCACAGTCAGCCGTAAATGAAGACAGAACGAACTGCTGAGCAGTGCACACAACCAACCGGATATCACGTCTACCAAGCCAGAGATGTTGTAAATTGGCGGCAAATGAGAAACGATTCTTCTGTATCCGTACTGAGATTTCGTCAGCGATCAACCCTCTGGAGTTGGTCAACATGCCTCACTCAATACTTCACTCCTGCTTATCTTTAAGCTAGGTGTAAGTCGATGTAGTCCAGTCCAGACTTGTAGCATTATCTTGCAACATATTGAAGAGTTTTTGAAGATGAAAGGAAAGCTTGTTGGTAATCAGTCCCCTTTATTTATTTATTTATTTTTTTATTTCTAATTTCCATTTTAGATATTTGATAATTGTTTCGATAAAATCCTTACAGTAATACGTACAGAACAGGCGTTTGTAAATCAATTTTTCGGTTTTAATTTACACCCACCAAGTGATAAATCAGTGAGTCGACGAAGACAGTTTTTTATTTATTTATTTTCAAATTGCTTTATGGTGGTGTTCATTTTTTCTGATTGCTTTGATTTCTCGAGATATTTTTCCAATGTATATCGCTTCACATTCCAAGAATTTTATTCTATAGACACAATTATTTAGAGAATCCCAAGGGATTTGGTGGTATTCCACGTTTTAAGCTGGCCACCCATAAACTGTGAGAGGGATGTACAATTTTTGGGATCGACCTTTTCTAACCCCTGCTTTCAGATCTGAGAAGCAGCATTGTTAGCATGCTGGTCATGTCAGTGCAACACCTTACTGCTGTGACATCCCTGTTCATCAGCAGTACAAATCCTCCCAAAGAAAGACCCCTCCCCGCCAAAAACTGCGTGGAAAACTTCTAAGAGGATGGCAACTGCGTTTTGTCTGATCGCTATCCGAACCATCTTTATGACATGTTAGGGCCTTCAGGAACATTTTTTCCAGCCAGTGTAGTTTGTTGGAACGTAGGGCTTCAGCTGCACGTCTCCATTGCGTTCGGTTCTCTGCCAACGTTTTCATCACCTGGCTCCACATCTGCCCACATGCTTTCATCTCATCTAAACATAACCTCCTCCTTCATGTCACCCTCATACTGACGACCAACTCGCCGCTTCCTATTTGGGTTCCACTCGAGACAGAGAGAGCCTGGCTTGTGATGTGACTCACTTGATAGTTTGTTTTCTCAGAGTATGGCTAACCAATCCACCTCCATTTCTTCCTCATATGTTGCATAATTGGTTCCTGCTGGGTTGGTTCGCTCCCAGAGATCCCTTACTATTGTTAATCATTTCTGACCGGCCATCTGATCTTGAGTAGTATTTTAGCGAAGACAGCTGTTGATGAAGGTCTGTAGTTTGTTCGAAGTGCCCTTTGTGGCGCGACATGGCGCGGCACGGCGCCAAGTCTCTGATTCGTATAGTAGCGCTAACTTTCACAAATCTTTCGTATTGTACTTCTTTGTCTTCCTTTCAAGTTTTTTTCATGCTGTTTCAAAAGCATGACCATCAAAAGCATCGTATTCTCTAAATCCACCCCTCTGCAGTTCGATACGCTCGCAGCTGATATACATATTTATGTATGTATCTATATCTTTATTAATATTTCCTTGGGTTCCGAGTGAAACATAGGGCTTCAACAATGCATTTCCACTTTGTTCTATTTTCTGCTGTCCTCTTCAACTGGGTCCGTAATCGCCCATAATCTCTTATTTCCTTCTCCTCCTTGTCATCCTCGCACTGATAACCCGCTCGTCACGTGCTTCCCATTTGGATTCCACTCGAGAGATGACCTGTATTGGATGCAGTGTCATTCGACGGTTTCCTCAGTGGCGTATGCCCGATCCATCCATCTCCATTTTCTCCTGCATATTTGTTGAGGGATCGGCTCTTGGTTAGTTAGTCGCCCACCAGAGCTTCTTGTTCCTAATTCTTTCTGGACAGCTGGCCATTTCATCTTCAGTGTGGAGCCAGCCAGTGAAGGTGGCAGCTGTTGATGAAAGTGTAAAACCTGTTGGAAATCCCTTTCGTGGCATGCAGTGCAAGTTTCTGACCTGTATAGAAGAACCGACTTGATATTGGTGTTGAAAATCCGAATCTTGTTCCCTATGCTGAGGCGGAGTGCAGAATATTTCCAAACCGATTTCAGGTTGATGAAGACGTATCTTGCCTTTCCGATTCTGACTGGCTGGCTTTGACATCTTCATCCTTTCCGCCTGCCTGTGGTTGAAACGATGCCTCCTAACCAGATAAGTGAAGGAAGCAGCCTGTGTTAAATCTCAGCCGATGATGGTGATTGGTCCTGGTTGTTGTTGCTGTTGGTCAGTGGGGTATCTTCATCACCTCCGTCCGTCTTCTTTATGTTCACCTGGAGTCCTGTCTCCGCTGCCTGCTTCTTCAGCCAGTTTGTTGGTTTTCTCCTTTAAGTCTTTGAGTTTGTGTGACACTAGACATGAATCATCTGCCTCGAAATCGAGATTTTCCAAAGTCTTCTTATCGGTGGTCCAAAGTATTCCTGTCTCCTCACTCCCCATGAACAATAGTCTGACGCATAATCCAGTCCACCACAATTAGGAATATCATTGGTGATAATAGGCAAGCAGCTTAATCTTACTCCTGTACTCACTTCGAACGCCTCAATGCGTTTTCAGTTGTGGATCACCTGACACGTGGCATTGCCATATACCCAGCTGTGGCTGAATGAGGTTGATAAAGACTTGGGCGTTGCACGCTGTAGTGTTGAAGTAGTTTCTAAATTACTTCTCGGTCAACACTGTCCGTCGAAAGGCCTTTTCATAGTCGATGAAGTAAGTTGAGGTAGAGTGATATTTGACTGTCATTCCATGCTTTCTTCCGTGATGACGATGACGATCCTTAGAATTGTAATCTGATCATCAAATGATTTGCCTAATAGAGAAGATTTGTAGCTCAGGTGGATGATTTGCAATGAATAGT